>VWZZ01000332.1:142159-470003 GCA_013399095.1 Psophia crepitans
GCGCCGCTGCCGAGGGCTGCGCAAAGCCGGTGCACCGCGGCTCCCCGCGACCGGCGGCGGCTTTCCTGCCGGCCGCAGGTACCGGGGAGCTAGGAGAAAGGTTTGGCACGCCTCTCAGGGAAATAATTTTGAAAGACTAGGAAGAGAGACTGGAATGACTCCTCGTTTTCCACATCGTGCAGGTATTGCTTACCGACCGCCGCTGTAAGCGCCAGACCTTTTTTCCCAGCACGTAAGACCGGTGTGATCCCTTTGCTAAGCACTTAAAGCAGAGGTTTCCTTCGGTAAAGGATCCCTTTCTTGGACAGCAAATTAGTAACCGAGCCGCTCGGGAACGCTTGCGTTGCTGACCAGATGCGGGGATCCTCGGGCAGGCTGGCGAATACATCGTGCCTTCTGAATTAAGAGTTACCGGGTGTGTGAACTCGGGACCGTTGCCGTAAGGAAAGGCAGAGGTGACACCTCGGAGGGATGTAGCCAACGGAACCTAGCTTTTGCGTGGTTAAGCAGTAAGTCTGTGGTACTTAATACTTGTGGAAGTTGATGAGTAGTGTGCTGGTCCCTTTCGCCTTTTCACACAGTTCTGAACAATGCGTGGCCATAAGGAAATGGAAAAGGAACACGTGTGGAATAAGAAAAGATTTTTTGTTTGCATATTCTACAATTACCACGTAGAATTCATTGTAAGGGGATAACATACAATGCAATGCCAAGAAATTAATAAACTTTTATGAATGACCATATATATAGATAACGAAGTCACACCCCTGACTCTAATGTTTTAAGAAAATTTTCACAAAAACCGGGATAAAAAAGCAAAGACTATCATGAAGCAAGCTCTAGCTGCCGTGTGCTAGCATAATTGCCTGTAGGTATGTGGTATAAATGTCAATTTGGGTTGTTGCTTTATTATTTTTCTTTTCTTTTTTTTTTTTAAACAGTTCAATTCAACACCTGCTGAGTTTGGAAAGAATTCTTACCTTAAATGAGTTTTGGACATGTTTTCTAGTATGAGTTTCTGTCTTGGGCAAGGTTTGATAGGCCATTGGCCATTATGGCTGTAAATGATTACGTAGTGCTGGTGATCTTTACCTTCACTTTGCAAAACGCAGTTGAGATGACAATGGCTGTTAAGTTGTCCATGAGCAAGGACTGATTTCTTCTTTTGTGGTAAGAGGAGATGTGCAGAAATGGCATTTTGAAGCTTGAGTTATGGTATTGTTCTCTTGTGCTGCTAGAGGCATTGGATCACACTTCTCTTTGAGAGCTAAACATGAAAGCTGGTTAAAAAGAAAAAGACAGAAAACAAGGCTTTTCATCTATTTTGATGTACAGTTAACCCTCTTTCCTGAGCTCCTGCTTGAAGTTCTTCAAACTTCAATTACATTGATTGTTTTACATTTTCTATAAAACTCTAGTACTGTAGATGAAACTTGAGAAATATTGTCTGCTTCCAGAAGGAAGGTGTAGATGCTGTGATGCTTCAGAGAGGTTTCACTGTATTGTGTTATATTGAACTTTCCTATTGAATAACAAGCTGTCAGAAAATAAACAGCATGAGAAGAGGTGAGGGAGGGTAATAAGCTTTTAAATTTTAGCTCATAAAGGTTTCTTCTGAAGAGGATGATTGGAGCAGAGTAAAGCTGAGGAAAAGCGGCTCATATTGATCTTCCCTGTTCGTTAAGTATACTCAGCTCCACCAAAGCTTGTGTCTTTTAATGATAAATTGCCAGGCAGTAATGCCTCCTATCTTGTGCCCTTTTAATTAAGTACTGAAGTGTTTCCCAGTGTTTTCATCTGGCACCTGTTATCAGTGAATATATCTTAATGCAACTCTCCCCTCTACACACATGTTCTTTCTCTCTCTCTAGGATATTGAGACTCGTTTTATTATTCATTTTAACAACACACAAATGTTGAGGCATCTACCCCAAAGGCTTCAGTTGTTCATTAAAGCAGCAGAGGGGAAGAGCGGTGGGCAGCCAGGGGTGACACTGGAAAGCAGCGTGCTCGGCTGAATCCAGTGCTGAATGAAGCCTGCGGAGAGCTTCCAGCTAACTTCTGCTCCTGTGGGCCAGACCTGCACATGCACTGCGGTACTCCTCAGCTGGTTTGTTTTGTGACAGAAAGGTTTGTGTTGTAAGGGAAATCAAAGATCATGTAGTTGCAACCCTCTGCCATGGGCAGGGACACCCCCCACCAGCCCAGGCTGCCCAAAACCCCATCCAGCCTGGCCTTGGGCACTGCCAGGGATCCAGGGGCAGCCACAGCTTCTTGGGGCACCCTGTGCCAGGGCCTCACCACCCTCACAGAGAAGAACTTCCTCCTTATATCTAATCTAAATCTATCCTCTTTTAGTTTAAAGCCATTATCCCTTGTCCTATTCTACACTCCCTTGTAACCAGCCCCCCTCCAGCTTTCCTGTAGCCCCTTTAGGTGCTGGAAGGCTGCTGTAAGCTCTCCCTGGAACCTTCTCCAGTCTTAACAACCCCAACTCTCTCAGCCTGTATTTGCCAGAGAGGTGCTCCAGCTCTCAGATCATCTTTGTGGCCTTCTCTACATTTGCTCAGCAGGTCCATGTCTGTCTTGTACTGGGAACCCCAGAGCTGGACACATCTCCTCTAGAAAGTTGAACTCCTGTAGTCATACTATTTACTAGATATTTTCAATCACGGAAGTGTTGAAAGCCCTTGGCTAATCTAAAGCTAGTATTTACAGGCTAATACAACAAATTTGACAGAGTTTAGTGTCTTAAGGATTATTAAGTTCTTACAACCTTCAGGAAAATCAGCAGCTCAATTGAGGAGAGAGGCCCAACACAGTGCCAGGCAAGTGACCAGCAGGCAGATTGTCAGGTGTATATTTTCTCTCTCCTCTTATGGATGGTGCTCATTTCACTGTAATAAATAAATCTAAATATCTGAGAGAGCTTGTGGCCCACACCCTCATGTGGTATTAGTTGTGGCTGTGGTGTTGAAGTTGCACACCGATGGATCTGGGATACAAGCTCTGTGGGGACTGGTGGCTGCTTCCCTGTGTTACACATGGTCTGCAGACAGGTCGCTGCGGTCTCTAAGTGGGTAGGTGAGTTTAGAGAGGGACATCAGCATGACCTACAGCGAGATAGAGAACGGCTTCGGGCAGGACCTGCCGGCCTCTGGTATGAGATGAATTGGCAAGGGAAGAAGGAAGACTCCTGGAGAAAATAAGCTTTTGTTTTTGAGGTGCGATGTGAATCTGGCAGCAACCTTTCTCAAAAATCACCTTTGCAAGAGACCAATTGGAGGTGCCTAGGAGCCTCCTCTTAAATTTCTCTTCCATAGTTTCCCCAAAAGATACCAGATATTCTCCTGAATCTAGTCCATGAACTAGTGCAGGACTAAAAGTGTTTTGATGTGGGATGGATAAGAGGCCCAATCAACAGGTATTTTTGAGCATCAAATCTGTTTGGTCTGTCTCTAAGACCCTCTCCTGCACTAGCAGACCCTGCGCTGCTATTTGGTAGCCTGTTTTTCTGGATCAGACTGGATGTTTCAAGGGTAATTTGCTGCAAATACCAAACAGATTGGTCAGGTAAAGGTACTGCTGCCTTGGCTGTAATTCAGGGGAAGGCTGCTCTTTTTTGGTGTGTCTTCTCCCAGACTGGAAAATGAGGTAATATGTTCCCGGTCTTGTACTCTGAATATCACAGGCTGAGCTGTGATGTTTTTGTAGGAGCTCCTTGGTTAACATTTTGATGAGAGAACTGTATGCTGTGTCCAGGAGTGAAGGGCTGTGTTAATCCTGCCAGGGGACTAAGCCGTTGGTTCCAGGGAGTCTAGATATCTCAAATCTGATGCGTACTGCTACGTGTGGTATTCCTCCCAGACATGGGGCTGCCGTTAGCGATACCCTGTGAGCCCGGGGTTATATTACAGTGTAACCGCACACTGGCACGGACTGCATTTAAAGTGCTGTTTATTCACAGGCGTTTCTGTGGAACAGAGCGCAGTGGTGGCTGGCTGTCAGCGCTTTCCAAATTCACAGTTGGAAAACTGAATGAACCCAACTGGAGTCTGTGACTTGTCCCCATTCAGGGGGTGAATTGTAGCAGAACCAGAATAAATGTAGCCCCCTCGATGCCTTTGGTAATCGTGTAACCATGAGAACATCCTCTCTGTTTATGTAGGCTCAGTTCTGTCTTGCTTATTGACTAGTGTATGGTCATGCAGGAAAAAAGTCTGTAAACATATAAGTGTAGAGATAGAAGAATTGGGCTGACTTCTCGTAAGCAAGGAAAGTATTTGTCATTTGTGAGAGTGTTCTAGGAACTCTCTACCTTCTAAATAATAATCTTGTTGAAGACTACCAAAAGGACAATATGCTTATCCTGCTGCTCTACTGCTTTACAGAGAGCACAGAAGCTGTGCAGGCTGTGCTCAGGAACACCTCTGAAAGGAAGATTTTGTCTTATAAAGAGCTGCTTTATTCTTCACTGTCATCCTGCACCTTAAATCAGCAGAAGCGTTCATTACCGTGTGTATGTCTGAATATCCCATAGCAGAGCTGGACACACATTAATGATTTTGACATTAAAACTAGTTTACTTTCTGAAGTAGCATCAGGAAAGTCCTAGAGTCCTATCAGAAGCTCCTTGCTGCATGTGGTGCATGCATTAAACTGGATCTCATCCCATCTCTGCCTGTGGCAAAAGCTCCCGTCATGTTGAGGAAGGAGCAAGAGCTAGATCCCTTTTTGAGTATACCCAAGAATACCTATTAAACCAGCTATTTAATAACAAAATGGGTCACGCCACACTTTATTTTCCTGTTTTTCTCTTTTATTACCACTCAGCTCTTTATTTCTATCATCTTAATGAGAACACTGTAATTCCCCTGGTAAAGGTGGAGCGCTGAAACACATTTTGCTCACAGCAGCTTTCTGTCAAAGTCGCTCGTAAGCCTGGTGTGCGCCAGATGTGAAACGTGCTTGCTTTATTGGCTCTGGAAAGTTTTTGCCCCGTCAGAATGACTGACTAAAAGCCTCTGGTGTGAACTCCAGTTTATACTTGAGTTTACAGCTAACCTGCAGCCATGGTTGTGTGGGACTGCCTTCAGCACTGTGGGCGAAGGGTGCGTCTAGGACAAAGGGTTGCTGGATGAGCACAGTTGTGTTAATGCTTAGAAACAGTGTAGGGTGGTTAAGATTTTAAGAAAAGGCACAAAAAGTAATCTTGTTTTCATGAGTTTTCTTTTTCTTTTAGAAAATCCTGATAGCTATAAGTTTGTGAAATGTCCTTGGCATTACTTGCAGCTTGTCATAATGGAAGGTTTTTCCTGTTACATTTAGTATTTGTTTTTTTATGGATACCCAGACTTCTTGGTGGTTTAAGCCACAGACTGTTGACTGTTGGAGGAAGTGGGCTGGTCCAATGTAAGATGGTTTCTGTTCCCATCTTTGTGCTCTCTGAATAGCCTAAACCAAGGCCAGTTGTGCCTCAGTTTCCCCTTCTGCAGGCTGTATTATGGTATGTTATTTTGAAGGGTATTGCCGTGAAAGGGAGGTAGATTGCAGCAAGACAAAGTATCAGTGAGTTACACCCTCATTTCTTCAGGCTGACTTCTACTTAATTGTCTCTTTATGTGAGGAAAAGGGATAGAAGTTACCTTGGTTTCTGATGAATGATGATGGGAGGAGTGGCTGACACACCAGAGGGCTGTGCTGCCATTCAGTGAGACCTAGACAGGCTGGAGAGCTGGACAGGGAAGAACTTAATAAAATTCAATAAGGGCAAGTGTAGAGTCTTGCATCTGGGAAAGAAGAATTCCGTGTGCCAGTACAGGTTTGGGACTGACCTGCTGGAGAGCAGCATAGGGGAATGGGACCTGGGGGTCCTGGTGGATGGGGGGATGACCATGAGCCAGCAATGTGCCCTGGTGGCCAGGAAGGCCAATGGCATCCTGGGGTGCATTAGAAGGGGTGTGGTCAGTAGGTCGAGGGAGGTCCTCCTCCCCCTCTATTCTGCATTGGTGAGGCCACATCTGGAGTATTGCATCCAGTTCTGGGCCCCTCAGCTCAAGAAGGACAGGGAACTGCTTGAGAGAGTCCAGTGCAGAGCCACTAAGATGATCAAGGGAGTGGAACATCTCCCTTATGAGGAAAGGCTGAGGGAGCTGGGTCTCTTTAGCTTGGAGAAGAGGAGGCTGAGGGGTGACCTCATCAATGTTTATAAATATGTTAAGGGTGAATGTCGGGAAGATGGAGCCAGGCTCTTCTCGGCCTCACTAAGTGATAGGACAAGGGGCAACGGGTCCAAGCTGGAGCATAGGAGGTTCCAGGTTAACATGAGGAAAAACTTTTTCACTGTGAGGGTGACAGAGCACTGGCACAGGCTGCCCAGAGAGGGTGTGGAGTCTCCTTCTCTGGAGACATTCAAAACCTGACTGGACACGTTCCTGAGTGATGTGCTCTAGGTGGTCCTGCCCTGGCAGGGGGGTTGGACTAGATGGTCTTTCGAGGTCCCTTCCAACCTCTAATATTCTGTGATACTGTGAATTGGAAGCTGAACCTGAAAGCTGTCCTTCTTTCACTCCTCTCATCCAGGGGCAGTCCCAAGGAGGGAGCAGGCTTTCCAGAGGCTCTGAGCAGTCAAGGGCTGTAGTCCGCACTGGCTGCAATAGCTGTTCTGAGCAGAAGAAAAGCTGTGCTTTTGCAGCCTGCAGCTCCTCTGGAGTAAGGATGCTTCCTTCATTAATCTTCTTGGGACTTTATAGCACTCTTCAGGCTCAGGCTGTCACCAGAGGTGTTAACTTAAAGCTGGTGATGACTGCGGTGCAGGCAAGACTCATGCCAGCAGTAATATCTTTTTTTCTTCTCTTCTTTTCCCATGCCTTAAATTTCTGCTTGACGCAAGACCAGCTGCCCGCTCTGTAATGCCCTCTTAGGAGTAATCTATACACAAAAAAATCTGTTTAAACTTACTTAGTGCCTCATAAAGATGGAATCGCTGTTCCACTGCCAAATGGAAATCTATAGTTTATATCCATGAGGCTCAGAAAAAGCAGCGTCCTCAGTGACTTGCATGAGCATTTGGTCCAGGTGAGGAGAAGACTGTGGCTTAGTTACTTAGATCAGCCTTTCCTGTAAATGTCTTGGGAAGAAATCCAAGAGTCAGCAGGGAACCTACTCTCCCCCAACACACAACCTTGTTATCACACTGAGTCCAGGGAAAGAGCCAAGTGTTCCTACAGTCTACATCGTCTATTCATTCTCTCAAAGATCTCTGCTGAAAAGATTGTGTAGCGATTTTTTTATTATTATTTATTTTTTTAATGATCAGCTCAATATCTGGTGTTGAAGTGCATCTCAGGATGGAAAACAAGCTTAGTAAGAAATGACCCATGCTTAAAATACCGGTGGCTGCTAAGAGCTGCCTCTGCAGCACCTTATGTGCCAATGAAGATTTGCCATCAGATTATAATTGGAAAGTAATAGAAAAATCTCTCTCACACCCCCACCCCAGTACTGCAGGGCTGAACAGTCAGTTCTTGACCAAAGGGCAGTATTAATGAAAAGGCATTAGGGTGATAAGTAAAAACAAAGTTGGTATGATGATAATCGCTATATAAATCAGTAAAATAAATACATCACAATGAGTAAAAGCTCTTATGAAGATTAATAATGAAAATTGGCCTGAATCTGAGGGTCTGTAAAAAGCAAGGTTATCTGTAAAATGCACCCTGGGCAGTAAAATGGGTTTCTTTTTAGAAATGGTTTTGCTTTTAGATGGTATAAAACTAAAGCTATTGTTCTAAGTATTGCAAAGTCTTTGCAATTGAATCTTTCTCCTGTGAAAGCATAAAATACATGATAAAGAGGTATATGTTTAATAATACCTCAAATACATACTCATCACTTAGCAGTTTAAAGCACAGCATCTGCTTCTAGGGGAAAAATATGAATTTTGATGGATCAGAATCAATTTCCAAACAGCAGCCAAGCCCATGACACAGAATTTATACTTAGTCTCTCAATCTCTGTCAATTTGATTAGGTACTGCTCTTTAATATGATAGAATCATCCTGATATCTATAAAGAGATATTTACAGATATTTGTTTTGTTCACATTAAGGTAACTTCTGAGCAGCATCACTGGGTGAAAGGAGGTACCTCGCTAACATTTAATGACTTATCTTCTTAAGGATAAAAAGAGATAGGGAAGCGAGTCTATTTCAACCTTCTACCAAGCACTTAAGATTTAAATTTTTTAAGCAATATATTAATTGATCGGAAAATGCAAAATATTTCTGCACAGTCTCTTGTTTTGTTTGGATCTACAAAAGTGGGCTGAGTCCCAAGCTAAGAGCTGGGTCCACAGAATTACACAGTACAGACTTAGGAGGACAAGGATTTTCCCTCCTTTTGTGTCCTTCCTCACAGGGTGGTCTCCTGTAGATTCTGGTGCACTAGAAGACACTGTGATCTGGACTAGCTATGGTCTGGGCAGGTCTTGTATGTGGAGTAAGAGTAGTAGGACTGTGTGCCAAACTGCTCTGTCTGTCAGAAAGATAGCAAGTGTCCAGAATACCTTTTTCTCTTTTTTTTTTGGTGACTGTATTTTGTCCTTTTTGAGAGCTAAATATTTTCTGTAGTGATGCTGATACTTGGAATTAACCCTTTGTGTCTGAACTGCTTCAGTGACACTGGTCCTTACAACCACCCTGTGGAAGAACGTAAGGACAGTATTTGTATAACCCCATTTCAGGGTGTCAAATGAAACTCAAGTGACAGACAAGACTTTGCCAACTCTATGTTGAGTCCTGTAGTCTAGTGGCTCCAATGGCACGTAGACCTACATAACTTAGAAATGCGATGTAAGTGGTTCCACTGCTCCGTAGTTTTCTCCAGCAGACAGTTCAGCTGCCTCTGGTGGGTTTCCTCCTGAGATGAGAGGTTTCTGCCCTTGTATAGTAGGATAAGACCCAAAAGCTCACTTGGGGTTGAACGTGGTCCCTTCTGTACAAGGTGCTGCACAGCCATGCCAAGGGCTTGCCTTAGTCTTACAGACAGATTTTAGAGTGCCTGACTGTCCTGAACCGCCTTGGGGCTCTGAGTGCTGCTGTGCAGAACCAAGCACCTTGGCCGCATTTAGCAAGTGATTTATGATGGAGCAACCACAACCTTGCCTCTTATTATGGATAAGCACTCTGCATATGCTTTCATGAGAATAAATCCATCGATTTTTCTCTCTTCAGTACATCAGTTTTAAAGGATGGTTATTAATTAGCTTCCTAGTGTATTCATACATGCATGATTAATGTGTAAAGTTTTTACTTGTGAAATTTCAAGGCACTTTTTCAAAGAATACAGAAAAAACTTAAAACAATGGAGGAATTTTAAATATCGCAGACGATACCATTAAATTTAATTTGCTACTTTGTGGACTCAAAAGTCTCAGGAAGTATAATGAATATAATATCTTGCATCTTGATAGCTAAAACATAGGAATAAAGAGCAAGTGTGGCAGGCAATTGCGTAGGAACTTCAGAGCTATAGAGGACAGAGAATTATTCCCCCCAGAAGTTGTCTTTAACCAGCCTTTCCCCTCTTTTGATATGTAGTTTTTAGCCTGCTTTATATGATTGTGCCATATTCTGCCTTCCTCTGTTCTCACTGGGTTTCCAGTAATGCTGATGGTCATCGTATATATGCATTTGAAGTATCTGTGTACAGATTTTTTGTCTTCTAATGACTCTGCTTGCTTCCTGGGGTCATGGTCTTTCTCTCACCAGAGTTCTTCCATCACATGGGGGATGTGACAGCCGTTCTGGAGGGCCATCCTTTTTTGAGGGGCTCGTTCTGACAAAGAGCCCCTGCTCTGCTGCACAGACCACTGTCAAGTCCTTTAAAAACAAATGAGAGACAAATTTCAGAGCACCGTGTTCGGAACCTGACAATATCAGATAGGTCATGGTAGCTTTGTTTGGCAGCTAGTTAAATTGGATAGTTCAGCACATCCCTAGATGTTAATGGTTAAATGTATTCATTGTTCCAACAAGGGCCCTATTCATAAGGGGACTATTCTCTGCTCGTTATGCATGCATAATTCCCATTAATGCTACTGGGGGTTAAGTGTGTATAGGGAGAGGGGAGAAAGAAACTTACGTTTACACGTCCATGTTTGCACTCAGAAGAGGTTTTGTAACACATGAGAAATTGATTGTGCTTCCCTTAACTTTAAGGAACTTTAAATCTCTGCTTTAAAGAGGGAACGAGAATGGGGGGAAAAGTGACACTTGCATAACTGACTGCTGCCTTGCACATTATACTTCGTCAATGATTAGAGATATTACTCCAGTGCTATTATTAGAGAAGCCTTTTGAAAGTAACTAAGAGCTCAGGAAATTTCAGGGTTCTTATTTGGGTATGAAAATAGTGACTCAGAATCTTTAACTTCAGGCACAAAGTTTTGCAAACTTTTGACTAGTGCTAATCAGGGTGACAAGATTTTGTGATTTATTATACAATATGGGTATTTTCCATAGAAAACCTTCAGATTAAGATTCCTCACTCTTAGGTGCACATCAAAGTCGTGTAAAAGCCATAAAGAAGCTAAGCATCGCCTAAGAAAGCCTTTCAAGTTCCAGAAAGTGCTTGAACTACTGAGGGTTTTGAAGTGCTCTAATCTCTGACATGGGTGACGTGCTAGGCTAGCACTTTTTTTGTTTTGTCACAAATCATCCATGCACGTAGTGCAAAGGGACCCTGACAAAGTCATTTTACTTTTGAAAAGGACTGCTTTTTTCTTACCATTATGTCTCCCATTCACATCTACATGTTTGCTTCCACTTTGTTCAGGTCTGAGTAGCAGGGCATTTGCATAGTCTTCCCTTTGTTCTTGGTAAATATGGAGTAAAATGAGCAAGATCCGTGCTGTGAAATTAAAGCTCTACTCTTGAGAGATCTTAAGGGCCAAATCCTCACAAAAGGTACAGCAACATAGTGCCAAAGGAGCTAGTGTCCAGAACAGCTTGCCGTGGGTGTTTCTGCTAGGAAATGTGAATAAAGGGAGCATAATCTGGTGAAAACTGGGTGTAATTAGAAAAATACACTGCTGAGAGCTGCTGAAAGAATAGAATAATAGAAAACAGTGCTGAAATGGACCTGAAGTGATCATCTGGTCCATCCCTGCTACTTGCAGTCAGGATAAGCTGTGTTTAAATCAGTGACACAAGCTCACAACCACTTTAGGCTGTTTATTCCAGTGCTTAATTACTGTTTTGTTTTGGAGCGGTGTTTTTTTCCCCCTAATGCAAAACCTAACTCTCCCTTGCTAAAACACAGGACTCTTACTTCTTATCCTCTTCTTAATGCTGCTCTTTTTGCAGTAACATTCACGTATGTGACAACTGTTTTGGTTTGTTCTGCTCTGAAACAGCACTCTATCCATTTGCACTAATGACAGTTACAGCATTAAACTCTTGTGTAAACGAATCCAGCCTAGGTTTGGGACACACGCACTTGGAATGAGTGAAGTTAATTGAAGTTAGAATGACTAATTAAGTGTCATAACTTGACTTGGTGTTTGAGCCCAAAGAATGTTTCTTCCTCCTGTGTAAATTTTAGAATATTATGAAGAAGGAATTGTGTAGCGGACATATAGTGTGGGGATATCAAATTCCACGCTCATTAAAGCACAATAACTAATTACAGATTTGCCATATAATGGTAGATGGGAACAAGCAGAAAAAGCATTTTTCAAGTGACCAAACTCAACAGCAGTTGAGTTGCAAGGTTGCTAGTGGCAAACTGCAGTGTTGTCGCACAGCAGCACAGAGGTATCTGGGGATGAGTCTTATACGCAGTTGGATGTCTCAGGGCTGCAGCAGGGCATTTGCTTCTAACTTGAAGGGAATACATATTTACCTTGGACTTCCCCGGCAGTAGGTCACTGCATTGCGGGTGTGTAGGATAGAAGATGGAAATCAGGCTACTGAAAACAGAGGAAGGTGGCCAAAGCTTTAGGTCTTTTGCAAAAAGAAACAGGATTTCTAGAGCAAGTCAGAGGATCTCCAGTTTCCCAGGTAGACAGTAGCTCTAGCCTTTAACTCTCTGTTCTTCACTGTGTTGCTGGGTTTGGGTGTCCATTCTTGAGCAATGTTTTATTGTAGGGGAATTATTCTTGCTTTGTGGCTGAAAAAATGAGGCTCAGAGGGCTGCTTATCCTTATGTCTCCATGTGGATTTTGTCTTGCCTCAGCATGCTCAAAATAGCTGCAATCCAGTGCTTGTGCCACAAGCAGCATAGCCATACCTGGCATGATGCTGTGTCTGAATTCAGATCATCCTCTACTGCTTCCAGATCAGAGCTTGTCTTGATACTCCAAAGCATGTGTGTCTGTCTGCAAGATACTGCATGGCTGTACTCCACAGGACTCGTCCTGGGAGTCTGTCAAAGAGGGTGAAACCTCAAACCCTTCTGTCCCCTCCTCCCCCCCCGCTGGCCTTCCAGAAGGACACACAAAGGTGGGAACTGGAAGGCTCACGTCATGTTTTTAGAAGGGACAGGGGCTTGTTAAGTAATACTTGGGGAACAGCATACAGGGTCTTGTACAGCTGCCCTGTGGTGGCTGGTCAAAATATTCCTTGCAACACCCAAGACAAATCAGTTTTTCAGAAGTGCGGAATAGTGTGTGCTTTTTAGTTATCTCCTGGTTTTACATGGGCAGCTAAGAGAAGTGTAAGAAGTCTGAAGGCAAGAGAACAAAGCATATATAGAAAACTGACTCACTTCCCAAAACAGAGCAGGGCTTTTAAAAAAAGAGATTGAAAGCATTGCTCTGAGAAAGGCTTTCAAACTTCTGCTTAGAGAAGACTTGACTTCAGTCTCCTAATCTTAGTTTTGAAGTCTTGGGGGAAAAAAAAAATAATCTGTTGCCATTTGGAGCAGCCCAAAGTTGTGTTTGGCTAAAGTATTGCATTTTCAGTTTCAAGCTGCAGTAATCAAATTTACTCTTCCTAACCTGTTTTGACATAGATATGCCAATATATAAATATTTGCCTTCCCCAAAAAGTAGCTGTGGTTTGGCCGTACCTGGTTATGACCTAAAGCTCCCTGGGAGCTCCCCCTTTGCTGGTCATGGACCTGCCCTACTCTGGCCTTCTCCGATACAAATAAACCCCAACTGTGATGAAAAATGTCAATGCTGTTTGTTGGCAGGGCTGTTGGCTTAGATTTGGGAAGTTTGCTCTAGAGTCACTATCACAGGTGCCAAAACATTAGCTGAGTAGCAAGGACTGAATAGGGGCAGCTCGTGTCAGTTTGGCTGCCGCTGTGTCTCTGATGCTTGCCATCCACAACCCAGCTTCCTTGCTAACGGCCTGCCTCTGGCCTGTCCAAATGTGGACCGAGAGCAGCCAGCGCTGCCTGCCAGTGCGTATAGCTGGCTTCAAACAGCTCTGCAACATGGTGGACTGCTCTTTCCATCTTGAATGATTAGCTCTGAAGCATCAGTAATGCTCTTAGTTTTGAACAGAATAACACAAGCAAGAAGGGAAACATAATCAGTTCAATGTACTGTGATTGGTGCCCTGTTGTAGTGATGGGAGGGAAGGAACATGATTTTATAATTCATATAGCAGGTGCATAGGATCACAATCAAAACCAGGCTGTCAGAGAACACTGAACCTGCACATAGAATCATAGCATGGTTTGTGTTGGAATGGACCTCAAAGCCCATCTAATTCTAACCTCTTTGCCACAGGCAGGGACACCGTCCACTAGCCCAGGTTGCCCAAAGCCCCATCCAGTCCGGCCTTGAACACTGTTAGGGATGGGGCAGTCTCCCCTAGGAATTGCTTGCAATCTAAGTAGACAACTGTCCTCCTCTCTTACATGTGGGAAACAGAATATGAAGACTAAGGGACTTGCCTAAGGTCAAACATACATTTTTCACATTGCCGAACCTAGGAGTCCATCAAAGGTTTCCACACTGGTTTTCAAAAGTTGTTTGTCTGTAGTCCCAGCTTTAAAGGGTTTTTCGTACATTCTTCAAAGGATTCTGCCTCTCCTCGGTTTTTTGGGTAGCTGCATCTGTTTTGGAATCCATCGTCTTGGCTCAAGATGTCCCAGCAAGATACAGGCCTTCCTGCTAAACATACTACTGGGGTCCAGGAGCGGGTGGCAGGATGCATCCTGTGCAGTGAGTTTGGCTGCTGGGGGTATGGCTGTACTCAGAAATAGGGGAATGGTCCCTTCAGGTGAGATTTCCCTGTGGACCTTCTTTGCCCAGGGCAAGGCTGCTGTTCTCATTACCCCTAGGTGTGGTGTAGTTGTCCTGTACTTTTCAACATGGCATAACTCGGAGCACACATTGAGCTCGGCCAGCCTTCCTGCAGGGCTGTGTGGATGTGCAGAGGGATAGGCTGGCGTGGCAGTGTGGGGCCAGACTGCTGAGGCAGCGCTTGCAAATTTTTTCATCTGCATGCTCATGCAGAGCGAGTATTCATCTCTAGTTAGATTGTCATGTATGTTGGGCCCTTTCCTCTTTCGCCTGCTGTGGGTTGCCTCCCAATGCCTGTGGGTCCAATCTGTGACAACAAACTCTGGTTTGACATCAGTGTCGCTGCTCCTGACAGCAGCACAATTATCTGCATAAGGAACTGAAGAAAGGGAACAAGGTGCATAGACCTTGTGATACTGTAGCCTTGCTGTTGCCTGTTTTAATTAATTACTGTGTCATGGGAGATGAAGTTGAAGAATTGGCCATAGTGAGGGGTTTCTTACCTAGTAATTAGTTGCTTAGTTTTGGTTCAACTCTGTAAACGATTGCTATTCCTTTTGTGTAAATAGTACCAAGAGCTCATCGTGCTTTTTGTCTCACTTTTTTTGTATTTCACCCAGGTTTTTAGAGTTTTCCCCTTACTTCCTAAAAAACAAAGAAATAAAATGGAATGGGGAGTGGAATCCTAAAGAAATTAGTTCAAATGCTAGTGAAAACTCTGATAGAAACTGTCCACTAAGCCCGTCTATAACTGTTGACTTTGGTCCATGACTCCAGAATGAGAAATGGCCAAACCGGTCAAAAGTGTTTGGGATTTGGGCTGTAAGATTAACAGTTCAAGGAAGGCTGATACATATGTTTAAAGGGAAGAGAACATGTTGTCTGAGCGCTTGACTTCAAGTATGGCTTTCAAGTGAGATGGCAAAAGTAGAAGTATTCAAATCTTGAGGGGGAAGAGAAGGTTGGGGAATTGTTATTCCTCACTTCGCCAATACTGTCCTTGCATTTTCCCCTGCTGAGGCTGTGGGCCAAAGATCTAATAGCCCCTTGGTTCCTTTTGAGCTTTCGTTGCTTTTGTTTCTTCTTCCAGTTTGGCCTTCTTACAGATTTTTGTTGTCAGATAAAATGAAAAAGAGTAAGAAATAGAACTGAACATGAACACATCAATATCTTAGAATTTTTCTGTGCTGTGCCATCTTATATGGATCTTACCACAGTGGGTAAAGCATGTTAGGAAGCTGTTCCTATAAAAAAAGTCACCTATCATTGGTAAAACACTTGGCACTAACATCTGAATTATCGTTAGGCTTCAAAGTTGAGATGAACGAGGCAATTCACACCTCTCAAAGCTACTTTATTCCATCTCCCTGTAGAACTAGATAGACAGCCTCATATTGATTTGCATTGGGAAGTTTTCCTTGTAACTGTATGGGGCTAGAAACCTACATCTTTCATTTAAAAACAACTTCAGTTTTGCTGTAAGCACTGTAATCCCCAGAGTGCTTGTAGCTGTGTTTCAGCTCAGCCTTTCCACATACGTGGTTTCTGTGGCACTTTTCTTCCGCGCCGTAAGGCAGAGGTCTGTGGCAGTGAAATGCTCTCCCCACTGGAGAGCAGAAATGCAGCTGTTAGTTTATTGTTGTCCTTGGGTGATATGGAGCAGGAAGACTTACTAGACTCCTAGAAAATATTTTGTATGTATTTGACTTCTGCTGGTGGAAAAAAGTATGGGATTTTCTGCTGTGAATGTGGTGAGACATAATGAACGATGTGTCACAACAGACTCTAAATAAATTAATGAAAGTTCTTGTAATTTCTTTCTCACAGCTGTATTGCAGTTATACACGTTGTCCCAGGAAAGTTCAGGAAGGGGTTGGCATTACAGTAAATATTGTAGAACCCCCCTTGACGTGGACCCACTGACCTCAATCAGACTAGATTATTTTAAAATGTACTTTATGTGCATTAGTCTAGTTTTCATGCTTTTACATCAACTCTAGGAGGAGAGAGAAGGATGGATCCTCAAGAGTGTAAATGTTTTTAATTTGCCTGTACTGTGGAGTTAGCAAGCCCTTTAGCAGTCACAGTCTTACTGTCAGCAAGCCTCCCGGATAGGCCCACATTCACAGAATTTGTCTCACTTAGCACTGGAGTCACTTCATTTAATCAGCATTAAACAATTTATTGCTTGTCTATAGGAGCACAAGATCTCGGGATAGTGACCACCGTGCTCCCCGTTGGGCATGTCAGCGAGTGCTTGCCCTGCACAACACGCAGCACGTACCGATCTGGGTCTCAGCTGCTCAGTTTTAAACACTATCGGTTTGGATTGAGATTGTGTAAGGTGGGTTTCATGACTTCTGCTACTGAAATTATGCTGTTCCTGAGATCAGGGCTGGTGGCTGGGAGGGGGGGAAGACCAGAGGAAGGAGTAGTGAACTGTGGGAGGTTATTCACCCTTTCTTTGTTCCTTAAGGAGATCACATAGGAGCAGTAGCGGTACGGCCATTTGGCGTTGACACCAAAGATGCATCTTCCAACATCCTGCTGAAAAAGTGTAATTTGGGAAATACTGAAAAGTCTCTAATTGTAGATGCTTTGTAGACACATTACAAGACTTCCCATTCTTGTGTATGTGCTCTGTCCTGTCTTATTAATTTAGTGTACCAAACTGAAGACCAGGTCCCTCCCCTGTAAGACAACTCCATCAGTGAGTGAGGACTTTATGGCCCCCAGCTGCTCAGCATCCCCCACTGCTGTGACAGTAAATTGTGGGAGATCGCTGCCTTGTTCCACACATAGTTAGACTGGTTAGGACAGATAATCTGTGAAAAACAACCTCGTTGAAGGTGCTTGAGGCAGATTAGGGAGTGGGAAGTCTGGTTAGGGGCATGAGGGAAGCGATACTAGTTGCATTTGTTTTCTTGGATGTTGGCCTTCAGCCTCCCAGGTGCAGCCAGAGCATCTAAGGAACAGCTGAGAAAATTGGGATGAGTGGCATGAGTAGGTCTCCCTTGGTGACAGTTCCTTCTTGCAGGGAAGCTGAGGCCCATGAGCTGGAAATGTGTCCAGCTGCTCTGATTCTCCAGGACACCCCACAAGTATTGCAAGTGGTTGGAGGAAGGCAGCAGAAGGGAAGCTGAGTGGCCATTGGAAAGAACATTAGAAGAAGACTTTGAGGAGGGTGAGAAGTGGTCCGAAGAGGAAGTCTGGGGAGTAAAGGGAGGAAGTGGCTAGTTAATGGTTGTGCAGGGTTTGGTGAGTGGAGGGGCCAGTTTAGGGCACAGTCAGACACATTTTGCTCCTCGGGTCCAGGCGTGAGGCAGGTTCTATGGGGTACAAGCCGAGATGAAAAAGCTAATGAGTATAGGCATGCAGTAACTTGTGGTGTAGGGCAGAAGGTGGTTTGAAAATTAGGCCAAAAATCAGAATACAAAAGAAGTGAGAGCCAGGCAAGCAACAGAGGGAAGTGGGGAAAGTTTTGCACAAAAAGTACTTAGCAACAGGCCTAACAATGCTGCATTGTGCAGATGCTGCCCTTAAGACCTGTAAATTTTGGAGAGTTCCTGCTCTGGAAGCTGATCAGGGCCAGGGCCTGATGGTCTCCAGCTGTCCTGCAAGCTGTGGCACTTGCAGATGCTGCCAGCTCTCTGGAGTCCTGACATCTAGTGCTTCTTGCTGTTCCCCTTCCTTTCCTATTCAAGGCTTCTACTCCCCTTGAATTTGGCATGATTGTAGTGCAACCACAATGGTCCTCTCATTTTGTGGGTTTTTAATCTTCTTTTAGGTTTTCTCAAGAACTCAAGCTACTAATGCAAGCTATTTGATTTTACCAGAGTTGAAAGTAGCTACACATGCTAGTAGTTACATTAGTAGGTCATCTAAGTGGTGCTTAGTGAAAACTGGAGGTGTTTGTTTTATCCTTGATTATTTCAACTGGAATAGCACATCTGGTCATGACCTTAGTGATGCTTCAGTGTATTTTAGAAAAACAGGCTGTAAAGTCCACTGATCAAGTTAAACAATCCCTCTGTTAATGTACAATATGAAACAAGGGATTGGGGGAAAGCAAATTTTCTTGGACTGTATTTTCCAAACTGCAGTTGCAAACTGTCATGCTGGATATATACATGTTGTCAAGCTGCGTGTAGAGAGAAGGGACAAATTTAGGCTCTGCTTTGGTATTTCTTCAGCTTTTTGCCCTTAAAGTGTCCTTTAACATACTGTTTGTCTAAGTATTCTTTATATTAAAGCTGATAGTGGGATTATTTTAACAAAATAGATGAAAGAGTTAGAAACAGATTGGTAAATTCTTTCTGACTAGTCAGAAAATGTGTGTGGGAGGGCCTGGCCACAGTTTGTGAGGCAGGAAGAGCAGACATCTCCCTTGGACTTAGTGAAAGAATCCCTGCTCCTTGGAGCCTACCTGGATGTTACCCCCTGCTCACGGGAGCGGAAGGTTTACAGGGTTAGGTGCTATTTAATGTACCGCAGTCACTTGCACCAGTGCGTAACACTGTGCTCCAATCAGTTGGCGCTTGCTTGTTCGTTTTCCCGGTAATTCCTGGCATGCACTCCCTCAGGCGTAGTAACTACAGTATTTTAAATGTTGGTAAGTCAAATAGTACCTGTTAGACTATGCAGATGTTGTGCTCAATGACTTTAACGTACTTTGTGTCTCTCTAGTTTTAAATGTTTTATTAGTTGCAACGGGACTGGGTTGTGCACAGCGAGCTGTACTCCCTGCTAGGTGAGGATGGCTTGTGTTTCTTGACAGCAGCCTTGCAGCTGAAGGTAATGACGGCTTTAGCACTGCTGGGGCACAAGAGCTGCATAAAGGACAGACCTCACAAAGTTCTGGCAGCCTGCAGTGGCTGGATTCCCTTTCCCTGGTGTGGCTGTGCTAGTGTGGGCTTTTCTCATGCACCAAGTAGTTGCAGGTGGAGCCCTGGCTGGAAATTGCTTCCTTTTCCATTTGATTTGTCCTCTTCTCTGAAATTAGTTGGGTTTTAATTGCTGAATTTTCCTCTAGCTGAGGCAGCAGCTGCATGAGACAGATGAGTTTGAAGAAGGACAAAGTGTTGGCTCCTGTTCAGCTGGGCCAGACACAATGCAAGGTACTCTTGGCACCTTCCTTGGTGTTACTGAGGCATAATCAATCTTTGGAGCCTTTGAAGACACTTGTACAACATTAAAATCTTGGGCTTTGGACTAAAGCTTTGTTTGGAAATACTGTTGAAAAGTTGGTCAAAATACAAAGGAATAAAAACTATGAGAAGACAGATGGCACTGAGCTCGCCCTCTGATCATATTTGCTTAGGAGTAGCCTGTGCAGTGGAAGCTATAGGCTCAACTTTTTTAAAAAAACAAACCAACAAACCAGCCTGTCTTTGAAAAAGTCAGTGAAGGTAGATCGATCAGCCTGTGTTGACAGTCTGGCTTTCTGGTTTCAGAGGATAGCTTTTACAGTGTGGACAGCATTTTAAAGACCGTGCAGGGCAGTTGACATCTCCAGTGTGTGTTAGAAAAACTGTTAAATTACACGGTCAACTAACAAAACCAACTTCTTCCAAAAGCTAAATGTATGTTCGTTTTATTTACTGAACAGACCTCTCCCTGCTTTTAGGAACTTAAACTAATTCAACTAGCTTTAATGGCCAAAGTCTCTGACTTTTTGTACCAAAGTTCACAATGGAACCCCAAACCTCTGCTGATTTAAAACAAACAAAAAAAATCCCCAAACAATACAGAATGAAATGCTCTGTGGCTGATTTCAGTAGAGCTGGTCAGGCACACGTCAGGTAAAGATGTGAAGTTTTCTGTGCATTGGGCACCTTAAGTAATTTATCACTGTGATAGGGAGGTGTCTGAAGGTGGTGCCTTTGGCATGTGTTGTTTTAGGGCGGCAGAGCAGTTTGGAACAGGGATCATTGTTGCTTTCTGAAATACTTCTGCTTCAGACTCCAGTGTAGTATAATTTTGAGGCATCTTGCGATGCAGGTTGACTTTGTTTTTCAAAGTGGAGCAAGATACTTTATCCTGTTGTTTATAGTAACAGTAAGGTTGTAAAATCGGTAGTTTTCCCATTTTAGAAAATAAAAAGCTTAGCCTCAGTTTTAGCCAGTACTCAAGGGAAAAACAGACTTGAATGGAAAAATAATGTACATAATTGTCAAAGCAATCCTTCCATCTGATGTGAAGCAGAAAAAGATTTGTTTTAGGGAAGCTATAAACCATTTTAGAATTGAAGCCCAGGTATGTACAGTGGGAAGATGTTCTGCTCCATCAGTAAGTTTATGCCTAAGAAAACAAAATAGAGGCATCTTGCGATGCAGGTGCTTCACATCTATAGCATAGAGTTAGAGTCTAGCAGAGGGCTCCTGTCATGGCCAGGGGGCTGGAGCACGTGTGGGAACAGAGCTAGGCTTGTTCAGCTGTAGGGAGAGAAGATGAAGGGAGATCGTACTGCTGTCTTTGTCTATTGGGAGGAAATGGAGAAAGGGGAGTAAGACTCTTGCAGGCACATGGCGATACGCTGAGAAGCAATGGACACAGGTTGGAACATGGGAAATTCTCATTAGATACAACTTTTTAATTTACCCAACATCAAGGGTGGTCAAATATTGGAACAGGAGCCCTGAGAAGTTGTGGGATCATCCATCCTTGGAGATGCTTGAAACTTGGCTGAATGAAGCTCTTATGTAGGTTGACCTGTGTTAGGGGGAAGGTTGAACTAGAGGTTCCTTCCAAACCAAATTATTAATTAGGAAATAAGGGGCAGCTTGGGGAAAGCGGGTAAGGAAGTCCTAGAGAGAAATTAGCAGGATCAGTTGCTGAAATAACACTGTTGGTAAGTTTTCTTCCCTCATTCACAAATGGTGCTTTTTTCCTGGTGCATAGGACAGCTTTGCTCCCGAGCTTCAAGGAGTTTGCCCTGAAAAGTGTGTCCTTGCTGGTCAGCAGTGCCTGTACCGAGTAGAGGTGATTGCTGTGGAACTGCGGGGTGCTGTCTGTCCCTGGGGTGAGAGCTGTGGTGCTTAGCCAGCATCTCGGCTGTGTTCATGCAGTGTGTTGCTTGGTCACCACCAGGTCCCTGTGTTCCTCCCCTCTTTTTCTGTTGGAAGAGGGTATTTTGCATTAAGATGAAAGAGATGAGATGAAACTAAAATTAGTGTCAGAGTTATTAAAGACTTCAAGATATTGCTAATCAGTTCTAATTTAGTATCAGCACCCAGACATGTATAGTACTGAAAACTTTTATTAGGTTTCTGTAATTGTGTCAAAAGTGATGCCACCCAGGCTGGTATTGGAGCAAGTGAAGTTGCCAAGCTCTGTGCGCGGCAGTGCTGACCTGACAGCACTGCCTGGGACGCGGGGTTTGCTCTTTGCTGCTCTTCTAATGCTCTGTGTTTTACATCAGGCTCCTTAACTGTCAGGGGCTTAGTGCTGTTTCTATTTAAGAGTGCTTTCTGCATCGTCTTGGCTCTGGACCAACTAAAACTAATCTTCAGGCTCCTGGAGGATTCATCGAAGGAGATAGCTGGGTGGGGAATCCCAAGGGTGCAGTTCCAGCTGAGATATCCGTATTCCTCTTAAAGCTTTCTGGAGGTGATGCGGGTTCCTGCAGTGCCTCGGTTCAGAGGGGAAGGCTGGGCACAGCGCTGATAGCCGTGCGTCGCTTCCTTGCCAGGACCAGCGTGTAGTCAGCATGGAGCACTTGGTGTTTCAAACCCTTTTGATGCAGGTCTGAGCTTTGCAAAAGCCTTTCAAACAAAAATTCAGAGGGTTGCAGTAACGACAAAGGCTTTGAGTAACAGCAGCCCAGCACTGGAGATGCCGAGTAACGTTTCCAACCCCCCTGCTCAGACACCTATTTGCAAACTGCCTTAGTTGCTCCCCAGTTTGTACTCTATTTTCACATAGGCTTTGTGGTGCCAGCTCAGAAATTGTCCTTCCCTGACCCCCACGTCCTTGTGACAGAACAAACATATGTGCGTGAGGGGACCAAGCTAAGTTAAAATTATCCTGGCCAAGAAGCTAATTTCGAGCTGGGACAGCTTCTCTGGCAGATGAGAGCAGGCAAGCGTGCCCAGCCAGGGACGGGCGCACAGCCCTGCCACCGCTGCTGCGAGCAGCCTGCTGGCTTGTGCCAGGCTGCAGTGCTCCTGTCTCACGGGCTTTCAGCAGGGCTTCGCACTTGGGATTTGGGTGGGCAGAGCTGTGTGTTCCTATTTTTGAGATTGTATCGCAGTGTGAAACAAATCTACCTCTAAAATGGTACCCTGAGCCGTACCAGCCTGTGGCAGCTTTGGTGTTTGTTTGTGAACTGATATAAAGATGTAGGTAAACTGAAATGTTTCACTTTGGTTTTGACCTTTTTGATGTAGATTATCTGCTCTTTCAAATGAGAGTTGTTGTAAACTGGAAGAAGCAACATTTTCAAGTCAAATGAGATGCTTCATCTAGCTTGGTGTTTTTGGTTTTGTTTTTTTTCTCCTGGCAAGGGAGATTTATTGAAGCTCCTCCCTGCAGTTTTGATCTCAATGAGCTGTTGACCTGGAGCTGGCCCTGAGCAGAGCCTGGTTGTTTCGATGTTTCTCTACTGCTCTTTCAGAGTGCATCCTTGTACCCTCCTGTTTTTCATCGTCGACAACTCTATGTGGAGCCTTGCTGTGCATTAACCTGCAAGGCCAGATGGTCAGGATTAATGCAATGTAATTGCTCATTAATATTTCTGCTCCAACGCCTGGTCCAGGTGCTCTGCAGTGGCCTGGGTGAAATCCTCTGGAGGAATATGGCCTTTTGGGGAGAGGTGGAGCAGTTTCCATTCCTACCCTCTGGTCCCACTGTTGGGGATGGGGTTGCCAGCAGCGTTCACAGAAATTTAAAACCAGAAGACCCCGTGGGGCCCAGAGGGGTTGTGGGCTTGACCCATGGAGGTGGTGTGTGGACAGGCCAGCTCCGGACCTGGTGACAGGGAGGGTGCCAGTGACTCGCCGCTGCCTTGGTCCAACCTCCTGCTGGGCTGCCACCCTGTGCTGTCCGGTGTGGAGCAGGGAGCTTGGCCACCAGCATGGTGTCAGTCATCCTGGGAAAGGGTGGGAGTGGAGGTGGGCACCTCAGGGCCCAGTTTCTACCTTGAGGTGGAGTGAAGGAAATGCCTGAAAAATGCTGGCACTAGGCTTCTTGCTGGGGTGTTTGTACTGGTTTTGCTGAGAAATTGCATTGGAATTATCTACTTTTTAAATTTGTGTGACTGTTTGGGCTGGTTTTTTTTTTACACATGCCTCTGGTTTTGGATTTGCTTTTCTTAACAGTCCCTTGCTTTTTTTTTTTCTCCCCTTCTTAAAACATGTATTTGTGAAACACCAGAATATATTTGTCTGTAGCATCTCCTTTTGGGAACTTTTTGGCACCTGCAAATCCCATGGTGTGGAGCAAACAGACCCTGACTGTCCCTCACAGCTGTAGGATGTAGGTTTCCTGATCATGGACACTAAACTTACTGAAACACACACAAAGATGGAATGACTGAAAAAAACCCAAACAAACAAAAACCCCAAATCAAAACAAAAACCCACAACAACCAAACAAAAAACCCCAAACAAACAAAAACCAGAAGAAAAAACCCAAACAAACAAAAAAGTATTCCACAACAATGAAGTTTTTACTCAACTTTCTCCGCAGCTGTGAGGTGGGGGTGATTTCAGTGCCTTTACATTACAAATAGGCTAGAACTTGGTTTCAAAAATGTGAAGGTTAAGTAAATGCAGATCTACTAAATTTAAACCCATGTTTTTTTGGTTCAGGTGACTGCTTGCTGACTTTCACTATGAGTTAAGCCTAGAAGTTGAAATAGCAGCCTCTGCCTTCCCAGGGACTGTCGGTAGCGCTGGGTCTCTGGGTGGGGAGTCCTCTGGCCCCAGACAGCTAAACTTGGGCTGTGGCAGAAATCAACCCTATTTTTGTGGCAACTATTGCTGCTTGTTTTGGTTTGATATCTGATTCAGAAAGGAGCTAAACATGTTCAAACTAGAGAGAAAAGAGGGGGGGAAAGCCACTCCAGCTTCCATAGTTTTTAGAAAATTCAAATGCCTTTGTGTTTTTGTGAGCTGCTTGAGAGTTGAGAGGTATTTGAGAGGCTTCCCCTAGTGCAAGAGGTGAATAGGTGGTTCCTTGAGGCACTACACAGCTGAATATTGGATCCTAAGCTGGGGTGTGGTTTTCACACAGATGTTTGTTATGATGCCTGAGACCAAGGTGTACAGTGGAAACACTGCCACTGTGTGTGTCTTCAGTGATGCTGCTGTGCCCTTGACGTAGTTTACATGGTTTTGTGCCCAATGCTCTTAGCAGCTGCTAACTTAGTTTACAGTATTTATGTGATGTTATCCAAATTTAGGCAAAAGTCATAAATTGGTGCCCTTGAGACACTGAATTTGTGTCATTCCTTGGGTTATGTTTTGCTTCCAGCTTTTAAACATAGTGTTTGTTTTGACATTAAGTAGTAGTATTTATTTTTATGTTGTGAAGTTGGAAGGTTTTCTAATTAATGTGTTTTTCTTGTTTGCTTTAAGAGTCAGATTTACAGATCTGTCAACACAGAGCACCAACCTGCTGCACCAAAAAAATGGAAGAAAGTTACCAGGCAGCTGTTCGAAGGGAGAGGACTCAAAGTATCCAGGCTCTGAACTTTGAACTGAAGTACATGATTGTCGGCCATATCACAGCTTTTCAAGGTAGGAACTTCAGAGGCACTGCGGTCCTACGAGCAGCTTATAAAAGTATCCGCTGCAATCAAAAGAAAAAGCTCTTTCCTTTTGTTTTCCATTTCTCTTGCGTTGCATGCTATAGTCACTGGCTTATGGCTTACTTCCCTGTTCTTTGATCCTGCTTTTGGAAAAAAGTGATGGCACTTAATCTTGACTGGTATTTTAAGCATCTGCCTAGCTAATTAGGAATAGATTTAAGCTTAGACCTTGTTCCCAGGATTTTTAAAAAGATTGGCCTGGATTTTTTCCAAGGCATTTTCAACTGTCATTTAGGTGTCTGATGGTTGGTTGTGCTTTTTGATATTCTCTTGCGTTGCCAAATCATTTACAGGTGTAGAAAGTTAAATGAAAATGCGTTTCTTTGTTGATGCTGAAGAATAAGTGCTCTAACTGATACGTAAAATGAGAGCACAGCTTGCTCCCCATGCCAAAATGTTTCACTACCTGGCAGGTCACACGAAGAGTGATCTGTTTTCAAGAATTATGGCTACACAGTTAAACGTGAATGCATGAAGGAACCTGCACTGGAACTGTGTTCTCATAACTCTCGCAGCTCTCAAAGCTACCTTGCTCTACCAGGTTGATGTAAGCCTGTGTAGCTTCTTCATACAGATGGTTATTGTATTATTAAAGGGAGGCAAACGCTTGTGTAGCATTGTGCACTGTGCAGTGTTGAGTACTGGAGACTTTTCTCCAGAAGGGCATTTAAGCATAGGCTGTGAACTTTAAATATGAGTTGAGTGATTAAATCAATCACTGAGTGATGAATCCAGCTTACTGACTTCCATGGGTCTAATTACGTGCTTAATTTTAACTCACTGCTTTGCTATGTTTAGTGCTGAGCGCTGTCCTGGAATGGGTTTTGAAAACAAGCCAGCAGTTATTAAAACAAAGTGTTGAGGTCTGTATGATTAAGCCTATTGTTAGAAGGCAGTTTTTCTCAAATAGTAGCTTTTTTTGGTGTAGATTATTCCATTTGAGTGAAAATACTATCAATAAAAGATGTGATTGACAGTTAATAAGAGATAGTATATTATCTAAAATTGACAATAGGTGATGGTGGAAGTCTGAAAAAGATGTGGAAGGGCAAGATAAAACTTTTCTTCTGCTTTGGTTGTTTACCTCTCCTTTGCTCTGTACCAATGAGTGAGAAATGGCACTTTGGCTTATTTTACAATTAATTTTTGAAAATTTTTAATATCCCCCATGATTAAAAGAATTTTTATTGGAGGGCCCCTTGGAGAAGCACTGTAGTAAAAGGGTGAGTGCTGGCATTGTTAAATGCTGGTAAGTTATTCAAGCAATCTTTCAGTATTGTGATTGAATAAAGATAAGGTCAGAATAGATTAACCTACCCGCCCCTTTAGGTCAAGCCAGTGGCTTTATTGTCCATTGCTGATGAAGCCTTTTGATGGAATGAAAGAAGTAGCTAGACATTTCACACAGTTTAAATTTACAAGCATTTTCTGGAAGTGGGTAAATAGGTTGCTTGTTGTGGCTGGCCTTCTGTCTACATTAGGTGGGAACACTTGAAAAATGTAACTTTTTTCTTTTGCATTGGGAGCTGCTTTTGTTCTTTGGTTTTATCCCAGGTGTCAGTGAAAAGCCTCTCTCTCTGTCTTGTGCTGTATAAACATTCTGTTGCCAAGAGTAGTACTGGGTGAGCCATTTACCGAGAGGGAAGATCTTTGCATTGAATTAAGTCTGTCCTTTGGGTCTGTTTAGGTTTGTTGCTATTTTGAATGGTAAAGTGTCAGTGTGCCAAAAGCACGTTTAAAGTCTGAGAAAAGAAATATCCTTATTTTTAGGAGCTTTCAGGTGCCTCTCAGATTTCATGTTTCTCACAGCAGTGAGAACTGGCTCAGACTTGCAAAAAACTGCAATTTATTCATTTGTCAGTGGTGATGTTTACTTGAACGATTTTCATGCACAATTTACTTTCTTTTATATATACACTTCAGTACTGCTAGTGTAGTCAAAGCAAAGCAGTGGTTAGCCTTGCTGCCTACTGCTGAGGAGAAGAAATCTTAACTGCTGTTTAGGCACTTCTAGCGGACAATGCTGTTAATATTATACCCACACTGATGAAATAATTTGCAAGATTAATACGGTATAAGAAATGGATTTGCAGGAGTTCAACTTTGAGAACATAGTGGTGGGAACCAGATTTCAGTGGGAAAACAGAGCAAATTTTTTGGAGGGGAAAGACAGAGAATGGAGTCTTTTTTTTCATTTCTCATCTCCTTAGTTTCATGAAAGTCAAAAGATACTTAGTTCTGAGGACCTGCAATTACATACCATGAATTTTAATAGTAAAAAGTTTTCTCATGTGAGTAGGAATTTTGATGAGTTCAGTTAAATATTCCTGCTACACTGCCTGGGTACTGCCATTGACCCGTGGACATTTTGGACTTGAAGAGATTTTTGTTTTGGTTTTTCCATTTGAAATTGAAAATGTTATTTAAGTAGCTTTGCCCACAGCTGAAATAAGACAATTTTCACAGGTGCTGGATTTAGTTGTGTGAAATAATTAGTCTGTAAGACTTGGTTAAATATACTACAGCTGTGGGCAGGCTTGTTATATTTGGGCTAATGCCCAGTCCGTACATATGGACAGCCTTAGCGCTCTGGTTCAATCCTGCTATTTTTCCCCTCTTTAAAGTTTTTAATATTAGCAACCCAGTCCTTGCTCAGACACTTAATAAATCAAGCTTATGCACAGACAGTTTTTTGCTTGAACTCTTGTGTCTGATGCTGTTGCTGTTACACCTGATCTGAGTAGGAAGAGGCACGTTGGGATCAGCTGCAGGCTGTAAAATGCCCTGGCCATTAGTAGCAGGACAGGAGGAGGGGAGAGAGGCAGGAATGAAAGGGCCAGCTGGCTGCTTGGGCAACGTGTCATGCAAAATCATACATCGTCACAAAATCTTTTTGGTGTTTGGCATGGTGAATGTAACCGGCCCCCTGGGGCGGAGTTCAGTGGAAAGCTGCTAGATTCACTTTCTCTTATTGCTTCGATCAGCGGTGTAGCTTAAGAGTCATAACCATGACACCAGTTGCTATACAGATGTGTTAATAACTCTGTGCTCCAAAAGGAGTCAAAGGCAAGGTGTGGAGTAGGTGGATGAGATGTGTAAGAGTGCCACACTGTGATAGCAGCCTGAGAGAGGACAATGTGCCTGTTATAATGACCTTAGTGTGTCCCCTGACTCTTCCCAGGTGGCTTTGTTTTGGATGCATGGGGTCAGTTTGCCCATCGAAAGATGTGCCTGTCCTATCTTTGCTCCTGTGGCAGCAGCCTGAAGTGCCCAGCAGAACTATTTAAATGATCGACCAGGACACTTTGAGTTTGCAACTCACTTTCCCCTTTGATAACCAGAAGATTCTCCTTTGAACTTACTATTTTCTTTGTCCTGACCTGTCTTAGGCTTGCATGTAAACAAATGTTTTAGCTTAGATACTTGTTATGTACTTACACTGTTGTAGCTTAACACTACATATTGGGCACAGCCATCCTTTTGTTACCCCCAGCTCCCTCACGCAGCCCCTGCGCCCCTCAGGGACACATCCGAGCAAGGCAACTGATGCATTGTTAGTGGATTAAAAGTGGCGTGGGTGTGCAGGCTGAAAGGTGCTGTCAGAAGAGGTATCAATAGTCTGTCAGGAAAGCTTTGTTGTGGGCAGGCAGCAGAGAGAAACCTGGCCTCCCTTTTCTGTGTCCGTTACGGAGTGCTAACAGGGGCCGTGCAAGGACCCACAGAAAGCTGGGCTCTGCTCCTGTCACCTTCTGCTCAGGCTAATTTGAGGTAATGAGAATCCAAATACTGGTAACTTATTTGTTCTGCTGATGGTCTCCGCAGAGAGCCAGAACAAGATACTTTGAAATCTACATCACGTTTCAGTCACCAAATTAGCAGGTATCAGAGATACAGTGAAAAGCTTTGTTTCAGCTCAGTGGTTTAAAAAAAAAATTGCTATTTTTCGCTGCACTTTTTGTTTTTACAGCAGGCAAGAGGCTCACAGCCTCTGAAGAGAAAGTTCTTTCATGAATGAAAGCATGTTGGTCATAAAGCAATAATTTTGTGGTGTTTCTCTGGAAAAGCATTCATTTCACCCTGGGGGGGTGTGTCAAATGGTGAGGCCGGGTGTTGCTGTGTTCTCCCAGCTATAGGAGTGTAGGTTAGTTTTGTAGCACTCTTCCTCTCACCCCTAACTCAAGAGGTTTTGCAAAGCTGTGCTTATGTTCTGCTTTACATGGAATGGGGAGACCCTAGCTGGGAAAGCTCCTTGCTGCTATTTCTAATAGCAGGAGTCGCAGTGACATCGCTGTGCATGCACATTTTTTTGCCCTGTTACTGTCTGATCCCAGCAAGTAACTGGGAAGAACATGAATGGTATGAGCAAGGAGGAGGAACCTAGTCATTGCATGGATGGAGCCCAGGCCTCCTGGTTGTCTGTAAAATGTCTATAAGTTAATGCCTAGTTAGTCCAAAAAGTCTTTAAGCACAGTTTTTGATCTGGCATCCTCCCTGGTGAGTGGGAGGGGTCAGCTGGTTTCTTTGGGTCTTGAGATGACACCATTAGTGGGTCTGATAGTCAACTGACCTCACCATTCCCAGAAATAAGTAATATAATACTCTGGCACTCAGCTATACAAAGTCAAAAGCATTCTCTGTTTTAATTTGGCTGAGTTGCAGTGTTGCTGATACTTATTTTTACTGAACTTAAAAATATCAGCTTGAGATAGGAGTGGCTGGTTAATGGTGTCGAAGCGCATAAAATTTACGAAACAAAAAAGACTTGGCTGGAGAAGTATACTCTGGTTTGTAGTTAATTACTATATGAAGTGCAGTCACACAATGCTGGAGACGGATGCAATCCAAAATCAATGAGCTATTCAAAAACAAAAGCCAACCATCACCAACAGAAACCTGCCAACCACCACCAACAATGCCTCTGGCTTCCTTTATTTGCTGCTGGATTATAGAAATGCAGAAGTGTCATTTTTTAAATATTTTTTTTTATAATCCCACAGTACTTGGTCTTTTATTCAGACAAATTGTTGCCCACCCCTTTCCACTTGCGTACCCCTGCTAAGTAGAGGTTTGTACCCTGCTGACCCTTGAGCTGGAAGCTGGCCGAGATGTGTAATTTGGTTTTGGCTCAATGCAAAAATGACTCCCTACAGAGAGAGACAGGGGAGAGAGGCTCTGTTAGAGTATTTCTGTCCACCTCCTGTACACTATTCATCCCTATTCCCATGCACCAAAGGATCTGTGTTTTCTAGCTGGAGTGAGAGCCTGGTTTATTTATGCAGCCCCAGGGAGGCTGGTGCCATCTCCATTGATGAAATGTCAGCAACTGCCATGTATTCCCCCACGCCGCACACAGGTACTGTCACATTGGGTGAGGCTGCAGGACCACCTAACAGGCTTGTCCAGTGGCCAGTAAGTGAACAGGGAAATAGATCAGAAATGCAAACACTTCCCTTTTTTACCCTGCTGTTCCCTGGTGATTGACAATTCAAGACCTTTCTGAGTCTAGGCTGAGGTGCATCCATTACCCGTTGGTGTAATTATCTGCTGTTGGCCCCACTGTCCATTAATTTCCCTTTCTTCAGGTTGTCTTTGGGCTACCACAAAAAAATCGGTGACGTGACCACATCCTGGCTGCAGTTTAATTATGCATTGGGTTGCTTGCTCTAAACATGTTGCCTGCTAATTCCATTGTGTCACTTGATTCTTCAGTTTTATTGTTTAAAATATAGTTACTGCCAGTATAATTATTCGTCTTCTGTATGCCATTTATGGGTTTAAGCCCCAGGCTTTGCTAAGGCTTCAGTCTTTGTCTGAATGTGGGGCGAGGGAAGGGGTGTTAAATTCTTCCCTGTAACTGTCCTTTCCTCAGGAAAATGTAAAAATAAGTTTGCAATGTGATATTCCCTAATGCTCTCACGTTTTATCTTCTGAATGTGCAAAATTAAAAGAAAATCTTGGAGATGTGCCAGGGACTGTGAGTAAATATTACCTTTAGGTTGTGAATGGTGATTGTTGAACTCACTATGCAGCTTGTGTGTGTTCAATCCCTAAGCATTTTGAATGGTGCGAGGTATTCTCTTTCGGCTGAAAGACTACCTGCGATCCTTTGGAATAATGCCTTTTCAGAAGTTGTGTGTACGCTTTTGTCAAGGTACTAGATTCAGATCGACATTTTCATGCTGTAGATTACAAGAGAATGAAAGTATTTCTTACCTGGAGTCTTGTCTTGTTCCATTTTTCATAGAAATTGGAATAAGTGTGATGATCTACTACCCATAAATAATTTAAGGGATGGGCTTTAATTCTACATCCGTATAAGCTGGAAGTTAAGTGTGGAAAAGACCAAATAAACCTTCACCTTTTAAATTTTTCTGTAGTGCATATGAAATGTAAAACGAGCATGTACAGGAGTTCATCCCAGCCTCTCATGTCTGTTAAGACTCTCCATGCCTCTTGATTTTTCCCATACGGTTTTATCTCCTGTAGTACATGTTGTGAAAATGAAGTATGCAATGTTTTTTGCTGGTTTTCATTTTTTTTTTCAAGGTTCTCTGCATCTTGCTGAAAAGATCGTTTCCCTAGTCAAACTACTGATCACATTGTTTCCTTGACAGTGCTACCCTCCTGCATCTAAAATGTGCCTTTCATCTTGTATTTTCCAGTGTCACCTGTGCTGCTGTGATTCATGATCTAAATGTCAGTTACTGTCACAGGCCCATAATGCCCCCTTTTTTGTTCACTTCATATAAAAACTCAGATGGGTCCCTTTTTGTTTTTTCCCATGCTGTCTCACGTTAGAGAAGTGCGCGCTGTGAAGATCCTCTGCGCCTTCATTGTCTTCCTTTAAATGCAATTCTTAAAACTCTCCATAAGGTCATGATAAACAGAATAGTTGTGAAAGTCAAACCAAAATATGCTGAATCCCCTGCCTGTTGTGTTGGCCAGGTTTGTCATGCTCTTGCCCCTTTATGTCCTTCCTCCCCTGTGTGTGTCTGTTGGCTGTCCTCTGCCTTTCCTTCCCCTGGCAGCTCTGAGCTGAGCACCGTGCTTTCGCCTCGGTCTCTACAGTGCCTGTGATCCTGGTGGTGTACTGGCATCCCCGACTGCTACGGTAACGAAAATAACTGTTGACCTTGGTAATTTTGTGCATTTCTGATGGCATGAATGTATCCCCCCGCTGCGTTTTGTCATTTGGGCAACTTGTTGGGAAGAAGAAATTATTAGTCTTTAAAAGGAAAAAATCAAGAGGAGGAATAATGGAGGAAATCATGCTCTTCCTTCAGAAAATTCTTAGGACTGTATGCTTTCAAAATAGCAAATTCAAGTGGAAAACTCAATGAAAACCTAGGAAGAACACTCAAGTCTAGCACTGGAATGTAAATCACTATCTTGCAGACTGTATCTAGTAATGAAGATCATGTCCATAGAAGTTTCTAGAGGATAATTAAAGCTACTGACTATATCGTTGTAACTGGATTTTTCCTTAAACATAGGAAACCTTTATATTTGTGTTTATTATTTATTTATTAGTATAATAAGTCTTACTTATTGCACTAAAATGACCCAATATCAACTGGCAATGAACGGTGATACTATGGAGTCACCAGCGTTGTGAGTAGCTCGCTGTTGTAAGAGTTCCTGCATGTTGTGTGCAGGTTCGACTGCTGAAATAGTGTGCCCTTTTTTCTCAAGAATGCAACATGGAGAATGGTGCTTGTGGGGAGCTGGGTGATATTAGTCATGCCAGCAGTTTATGCTAGTAAACATTATTTATGTGTATCAGAGATTTTAACTGGTTACTAGAATTATAGTGCTTTGACTGTTAAGCAAAAGTGTTACATGGTTTAGATATTTCCATACTTTTAAGAATGACTCAATATAGACTTCACAGAATTGTTTGGCCCAAGGCTTTGAAAGGGTGCTATAACTTCATGTGATGGGGTGAGAGAAATGTACATTAAATACATTTTAAAGGAAACGGCAAATAATCTAGGTAAGATATCATCTATGTAGCCTTTGTAATCATTGTGTAACCTTGCTTCCTGAGCTTGCCTGGCTTTGGCTGCCATTTGATCCCTAGAATGTAAGTGATTTGGGGCAGGGACAGTCTCTTCGTTATCTATTAATAACTGTCGTTCATTCAATGTCAGCAAGGCATATTGGTGCTAGAACAGAAAATCTAATGCACGCACGCATCATGTTTGGTCATCTTCTATCTCTGTGTCCATACTTCACCTGTCTGTTGTCATAATTATATTTTTCTTCCTCTTTGTACTTTCCAGTACCTTGTCAGGCTGTTGACCAGATCTCCAGAGTAAAAGCATGGTGGAAGTGTAGCCCAATAAATCAATGATGAATTAGTCCAGATAGAAAGAAAGCAAAGATAGATGGAGAGAAAGCTTTCATTCCTTAAAGAGAAAACAAAAAATAAGAAAAACCCGCAAAAGCAGAGTGAGCAAATGAATTTGAGGATTTGACCACCTGAAGAGGCTTTAACACAGTTGCTGTAGTGAGGGCAGTGGTTTTGCCACAATGGTTCTGGGATCTCTTTTAGTCTCCTCTGTCATCTGAGTTACATGCTTTATTCACAACTGTGTTGTGAAATTTCAGTGGCTTCCTTAGTGTGGACTAGAAATTAGGTAGTTTGTTCTGATGTGGCATTTCCATGCAGGTAGCATTGCTGCTTGCCCAAGTAGAGAAAAAGGTGGGTGAAGCGATGTCTTCCAAAATTTTTTTTGAATTGGAGTGTATAGAGATAGCTCCTACCCAAAACTTTCTTTGAATTAAAAGGATAATTGACCATCCTTTAGTTTATTGGGGGGGTGGGTGTATTTCAATAGTTCAGCTTCGAATTATGCATCCTTTTCTCCTAAAGATGATTGATTGTTTAAACTTCCTTTTGTTGTTTTATTAGTCCTTTTAGTGAGAGATTGAAACCAGGAAAGGTGTGTTTTTAGGTCATTTCTACATGCAGAATTGTAGATGTTCTTTGAGCAAGAGTATAGGTACTATAACATTGAAACTGTGGGGCAATTCAATAAAAAAGGAGAAAAAACATTGAAGGTAACAAATTGAAGGCAAAAATGGTGATTTACAGGTAATTCTTATTTCATTCTCACTGTTGCATTGAGACCCAAAAAGAAAATGTCTGAGTGAGACTGACAAGGTGAAGCGAGCAGGTATCTCAAAGCAAGTATGTTCAGGAGGAAACAATAGATGCAAACCTGAGCTCCATGCCGCAGTAATGATCGTGTGGCATTTCAGTTCACAGTGTGCTCTCTACTGCCAACCGCAGATTCCCAAGGGGTGAAAAGAATTTTTCTTAGAAAATAAAATCTTTTTTTGCAGGTTAACTGGCACCTTCATTATTTTCTTACCTTATTTTAGGAGGCAAATGTGGAATGTCTTAAATTCTTATGAATTTTTTTCTCAGAAAAATTAATTCACCATCTCCATTAGGCAGATAAATTTTATTTTTTATTTACTTTTAGTGCAGTTTGTATACGTGCCTTTTAGTAGTGCTGTGTAACATCATTATTATTTAGGCATGTATAGTTGTAAAAAAGAGGATAAAATTTTTATTTTTTCTTCCAGTTATGAACAGAAAATGACTTGTTGCTGTTGCTGTCGTGTGTGGTATTTTATTTATGGGTTAGGACCTCATTGTGCTGTACATAAAACCCTAAGAAACCGTGCCAGTCCCAGGAAGATTACAGTATTACTGTAACATGAGAGACAGGAACACAGGCAGATGGAGGCTGTGGAACAGCAACGGGGTCGCATCTTTCAGTATGAGAGCGAGCAGGCTTAGTGTTTGCGAGCACGTCGGTAACGCTGGGATTTTCAGATCAGATTTCAGAGTTTCTCTGCTTCGTCTTAGCTCAAAGTTTACTCTGGAATGACAGAGCTTCCCAGTCCAAGTGGATTTGAGGGTACTTTAAAAAGAGGGGTACGTGATTTTAAGTGCGTTTATTCATGTGAGCATTCACCTTCAGACACAATATTTTCATAACTTTTTAGAAAGGTAGCACACTTTGGAAGTAGGGAAAGGACGACTGCTTGTACGCTTGTTCTGTAATTGTCTGCTTGCATGTCTCAGCCACTCACAGCATGAGTGGACAGGTACAGAGATCGGTCACTTTTCACCTGTTACTTCAGTTTTCCCCCTCTTTCCTTTTTGCCTTTCCCTTGGGTGTCTCTTGAGGAGGAGCGGAGGAAGAATGTACGTGCAGAGCAGGGAACGCCTTGCTGAATGCTGGCCCTGCACTTACCTGCTGCTCTACCACTAGTTCAGGATCCCTGATTTGCAGCTGGGTGATCGTACCCCAGAGCAGCTGAGCCACCTCCTCTGCCCTCTCCCCTCCTCGCTGTGGCGTGGCTATCAAAGTCACTTTGAAGCAGTACTTGGATTGGTCCTGTGTGTGCCAGTGTGGTGAGAGACTCTGAAATCTGTAAGTAATATGAAAGTAGACTGCTATGCTATAACCGCGTAGAGATATCTGGTCAAATCCATGGTATGTGAACATGACTCTCACTAAAACTTACTCTTCCATCTGACCTTAAACTGAAATGGCTGTTCATCATCTGTCAGCAAAACTATCCGTGAAGCGATACGTGCAATATATCAGATTTGAGGTTGGCATGGATTCCTTGTCCTGTGCTGCCTTCTTCATGGACATCTGCTTGGATTGCATTGCCACATTTCTGGCCATGCAGCTGGAGTGTAAATGTTTTGGAAACGTAGCTATTGGATTATGGCTTTTGTTTGCTATTTTGTTGGGAGTTAGGATTTACTTAATGAAGCACTGGGTCCGTAATTATCACCATCCTTGCAGAAAGCTTCGGACATTTTCTCTAAACTAAGATGTTTTAGATTTAGGAATTAGATGACTTGTGTGGTTATAATCTACTGCATGCTTCCAATCTGTTTGATTGGGGCAATGATTAGCTAGTGCCACTACCTAGCAGCTTCCTGCTGACTCTACCTGCTCTTCAAACGTTGCATGGAGCTCTTCCTTTTGGTGTGGATCTGGATGCCATTGCTAAGCTGTAAGGCCTTACTGATTTTCTGTAAGATAGTCTCTATCCCACTGGTGTCGTTTCTGTTTGAAAGGAGGGATTTTTCTGCCTGCTTTTCCGGTCAAATATACTGTCTAAATGAGGGACCGAGCTGCTACTGCAACCATGTTAGCTGCTTGTTAGCATTTCGTGTTCATCTTGGAGCCAAATGCAGGTGTTTCAGTAGACATGTTGAAAACGTGTAAAAATGTTTTTAACATTTGTTTGTTATTCCCTCTTCTGTAATTAACAGTGTTCTACCAGACTGTTGAAGTGAATTTGTATAATTGTGTCATGGGAGAGCAGGGAGATTGGAGCTTGGCTGGCTAAGCCTGGTCTGCAGAGCGGGGTGGGAACTCAAGCCACCTAACTCCTCGGATGTGTGTTTGTACACTGGGATGAGAGTGCCTTATTCTGAGTTACTGGCAAGTGGTGGTTTTGAATGATATACTATTCTGGTCAACTGCGTCATACCACTGCATCACATTTTACATTGTTTCAAAAACCTGTTGATCCAGGTGGCTTTGGAGTACCTTTTTCTTTATTTTTGACAGAAGCAAAGTAACAGTGGTCACCAGAAATTTGAGAGATCCACATGCTTAAGCAACAATATGAGAACAGGACTTGGAATCTTTGAGTTAAGGAATTTATGGGTCACATCTTCCCACATCCCCCCAGATCTTTCCCTCAGATTTAGAATCATAGAATCTCCCAAGCTGGAAGGGACCCATAAGGATCATCGAGTCCAACTCCTGGTCCCACACAGGACCAGCCCAATCAGAGCAGATGACTGAGAGCGTTGTCCACATGCTTCTTGAACTCAACCAAGCTCGGTGCAGTGACCACTGCCCTGGGGAGCCTGTTCCAGTGCCCGACCACCCTCTGGGTGAAGAACCTTTTCCTGATCTCCAGCCTAACCCTTCCTTGTCGCAGCTCCATGCTCGGGGTCTATCGCTGGGCACCAGAGGGAGGAGATCAGCGCCTGCCCCTTTGCTCCCCCTCATGAGGAATCTGTAGGCTGCCATGAGCTCTGCCCTCAGCCTCCTCCAGGCTGAACAAGCCAAGGTACTTCAGCCTCTTGTCATACGCCTTCCCCTCTAGACCCTTCCCCACCTTTGTTGCCCTCCTTTGAACACTCTCCAAGAGTTTTATGTCCTTTTTGTGCTGTGGCACCCAAAACTGCCCACAGTTTGTGCCCTTTGTGCCATTAGGAAATGCAGGTTAATTCCTTGTAACATGAGGACTGTATTTGCGTTGTGGGGAGCTGGGACTGGGGTGGGAGGGAGTCTCAGCAGTGTCAATGGTGTGGTGTCCATTGAAGGCTCTAAGCCAGTCCATCAGTACTATGTGGATTCAGCTAGTCACGTAGGCATGCACTTAACAGTAAATGTCAGATTTTTTAAATTATTTTTTTTATTAAGAACAAAGAAAGGTGTAGGTCTCTTGCTGAAATACACTCTCACAAACTTTTAAACCTGAGGCATGTCTTTTTACATGGTGCAGAAGGTGAAAGAGGCTATTTAGATTCAGCAGAACTATCTCCCCTCCTGCAGCACATTGCATCCTTCCTTATTCACCGGATTCTCCCTTATTCGTTAAACGTAGTGGAAAAGGAGCGTATGATACTGTTATAAACATTAAATATAAAACACATTAACACTACAGACAAAATAATGGCCCCCAAAATTGGGAGTAGTTGTAAACGTACAAATATAAAACCCCACATGGAATATTTTGATGTTTTAATTCTTTAAAGATTATACTCTGAAAGGATAATTCCTTCAACTGTCATAATCTGTAAGACAGTGGTCAGAAAATGTAAACATCCTCAAATTTATTCCCACCAAAAGTTAAGTTTTATGGGTACCAGCAAATGAATGTGAAACTTAAAGGAACAGTGGACTACCTACAGGAGGGTGAATCCTAGCCCAGACTACTTGGCTACTAATTTTTTTTTTTACTTGTTATGAATAGATCAATTAATTACTCCTTTAAAAATTCTTTGTAATCAAAGGCAAAAATACATCCTTTAGTAGGAAGGTATCGATGCAATTCAGAAACTTGGAAAATGGCTTCATAAACTGGCTGAAGATGAACTGACATACTGTTGTTGTGTGGGTGGCCCGATGTACTTAGAGTAGGTGTAAGAATGACAGAGTGGCCCATGGTTTTTTAGCCCTGTAAAGATGACATTGCTTTCAAGTGTGAGATTCAGGTGGAGCTGGGGATGTGCAGGATGCTTTCTTCAATGCTGGCTCAACCCTGCTGTCACGGCAATGATTTTACATGGGTGCAGAATCACTGAAGTGTACCTCTGCATGTAGAGTGCTCTCTGGCTGTGTTTCCTGCCCCAAAATGCATGTAGTGCTCCTCCAGAGATATCGCTGACCCTACCACCACTACCTGGTTCCTACTCTTTCTGCAGCAGTGACAGTTGCAGAGTTTTGCTTCCTAAAAATGGTAATTGTGTGAACGACCAAGGTGTTTGACTGCAAGAAGTTGCAGTTCAGAGCTTTGGTTCATTGCCAAATTCTGCCAATATACAAAAGCTGATCAAAGGCTTCAAATATGCGTGTATTCTTCTGTTAGTGAAGTAATTCTTACAGTTGACCCATCGTGAGCAACCTGACAAGCATGTCCTTCATTTCATTCTGCTTTTTGTATTGCTGTGAAGTCTTGTTCATGCCTCCTGGAGCAAGAGGCAGACCCAAGGCAGGAAGCTGTCAGAAGAGAAAACAGTGTAAAGTGGTAACTCAGTCTTCATGTACGTAACTTATTTCAGTACTGTTTGGAATAACTGGAGCTGATCTGTGCGCTGGAAGTAAGATAAACTTTAGTAATTCAGAAGTGCTTGCTCAACAAGTTCCTACTGCAGCCATTGCCATCCTGGAGTTACTGTAAGGACTATACACCTCTGAGATGAGTTTCCATCCATGCAGGCTCTGTCTCTGAGTATTAAGCTAACTGAATAGTGGTGGCAGATGTCAGTAGGTGGATATACTACCAGTGCAGGACAAAGTAGCTCTTACAAAGATGAATATATTTTCTTCAACTGAAATCATAAGAATGAGAAATGGTCTTCTCTGATTTAAATTTATTTATATAGTCTTTATAAAACTGAATAAAGCATTCACCTTGACTTTGGTCCAAAAGCAGTTAAAATCCTTGGTAATCTTTTCACTGATTTAATTGAGCTTGGACCCTGGCTCCCCGGATAGAATGAAACTCAAGTTTTTAAATTACAAAGAAAAGGGGAGGCTTCTGTTTCCTGAGTGAAGATTATTTTATTGGGATGTGCCATGGAATATGTTGCTAAGTGGCAAATGAGGGAACCACAATTGGTATGAGCCAGCTCGAATTCATTACTGAAAACCTCCTCCTGGCAACCTGCAATGCAACTCACAAAAACGGATTCCTGTGAGAAGGATCATTCATCCACTCCTGCTGGGGGGCAGTGGGAAGTCAGAAAGTGCCAAAAGAACATATGAGATACCAGTATTTAATATTTTTTATATATACATAGAGGCAGGCATATGCTTTTTTTCATTTGGCTTTAATAATACAATTTATGGAGACTGAGTCCCGCAGAGAAACTAAATGTGTAAGGAATCAAAATCCAGTGTAGTCAATTTTTGTTGAAAAGAAAATATTCATATGATATTTTAATTTTATAACTTACATGTTAAATATAGCTGCTAAAATATGCTTTCACACACATCTACTGCCCAATTTGAAGGCTGGTGATCTGACACACCTGCCTTACTGCTTCTGTTTGGTAGCAAAATTGGAGGAAGAGGAGCAATGCTTGCTATTTAAATGCAGAGAGTAAATTTTGCAAAAGGTACAAGAGGAGGCGAGATACTTTGTTTTGCTAGATTTGCCAATATAGTTGGAAAGGAAAATAGACAATTTTTTTTGGTCAGAGTCCTTCAGAGTTCTTAATCTGAAGGAGTTTTGTGTCCAAAAGGTTATTTTTTTCCCCTCCAGCTGTGCTAATTCACCTAGAAAGAGATGCTGTCCTTCCCTGTTAACCTTTCATTTTCCAACATCCTCTGTCTGCCATCCTTGCAGCAAAGCTATTACTGTTCAATACTGAATTTATTTTGAGACATTTATGGCTGTTGTACAGTAACACACCTGACATCAAACTAATTCAGCAGAGCATGTGAGCTCAGGCACACTCGCTCCGAGTTCCGGTACGTCACGCTGTGGGCACTGGTTTAAGATGGAAGCAGAATCAGCCTGTTTGCAATCTGGCCTGCTGGTGGGGAGCTGTGTGTGTGGATGGTGAGGTTCAGTCATTCTCCTTCTTGCTGTCCTTAACTGATGCCACACGCAAGTAGCATTTGATAGCACAAAACTGCCAAATTGCAGTGATTTAAATCGGAATTTGTTTTATTTTTTTGCCTTGTAATCTTGGCACTTTCTAATGGGATATGAACTTTGTCATCTTTTTTTTTAGTATTCACAAAGCTTCGTTTCCCCCTTTTTCCTGAGTATACTCAGTAGGTTTGAGAGAATGTTAGCCTCAACAATGATTTTGCTATTGCAAAAAGGAATACCTAAGAATTCAAGGACAAATAAGATGTGGAAAAAAACTGTATGAAAAGAAATACTTACCTACACATCTACCCGCTGTATGCTTAGAAATAATGGTTTGATGAATAGCAAAGATAAAATAAGCCCAGGGATGGCACAGCTTCAAGGAAAACGCCAAGAACTAACGGAGGTTTCTAAAACTTCTTAGTTATCTCTCCCTCCATCTGAAAACTGGTTCTCCTCTTAGCTACTTGAAGATGGAGTAACTTGAGTGAAGGCTTTCAAGTTACACTAGGTATAGCTGGTGTAAATTATCTCAGTGTGAGACCCACAGTGATTTATCTCGTGATGGCAGAGACAAATCTTATCTGAAGATTCCTGGTTCTGCAGAGGATGAAATGTTCATTTTCCTGTCATCACTCAAGGCAATAGATAGTTTTATCTAATTTTATAATCTGTCTGAACAGAGCAGTTTTGAGGCTATAAACATTACTTAAAGATGTGCTTTCTTGTATTTCCGAAGCCATCATCAAGGTCCTTTCCTCAAGCAGGCATCTTTTCTGTAGGCCTGCTTTTGATCTTGTTTTATGACTGATGGGTTTTGTAGCAATTTTTAGTGACTTGTTATTTCAAGATCAATAAACCTGAAATACTAAAAGGAAAAAGCAGGCTTACACTTCCCCCCACTTCCAGCCCACCCACTCTTCCCACTGCACGCTCAGCAACACACCTTTTGAGACTGCTGGCATATCAAATGCCACTAGAAAATGTGGCACAACACAAGGTCCTATTTAAGCAGGGGTCAAAACAGAGCTGTTCTGGCCTTAGCATGTTGTTTAAAACCTGTGTAGTGAGATTACAGGCCTGAAAGACAGGCAACAGAGTCAAACATGAATATACCCATCTGCATTACTTAAAAAAATAATTTAAAGGTGTGTTGTCCAGTACCCCAAAATTCTGAAGACCTAGGATATGCTTGCAGTGGATAAGGCTGCTAGATAAACAAAGGCTGAGGGAGGCAGTCCCTGGTAGTGCTGTATCAAAGCACTTTCTCTGTGTGAAATGTTGGAGAGCCACCACACACCTGCGTTCAGGTCAGGGAAGAGACTGCAAGCAGAATGAATTGTCCTTTCATGAAAGAAAGGAATGGGTGTGATGTTGCTGTATTGTTCTAATAGGCTAGGAAACTAGAGGCAAAAATCTAGTCGCACAGCTGTGTGTGTGTGCAAGTCTACAAAAATGGGGCTTACAGGTGGAAGAGTTTGGAAAGCGCCACGTGACTCTCAAGGAATGTAGCTGTCTATCATTGCTACCTGCTACCCTGTTCAGCCTGCCCTACAACCCTCCTGCGCCTCTACTCTGCCATTGGTAGGGTGCAAGGTACCACGCAAGAACCCCCTTTATGATAATACCGTAGTGGCATTCTGGCTTTATGCTGCTTTCAGATACATTGGCTTAATGGCAACTTTTGCCTGGGTAGAATTATTGAGTTGTTTGTTGAAATTCTGCAGAGGGCATTACCAATATGACAGAGTAGCTTCCTTCCTTGCCTAGACCAAAGACCACTGCATAATGTCAAAGCAAGCGAACTTCCTGAAGACAGTACTCCTCTTGGTGGAGATTTTGTCTGCACTGACAATACCCTGGATAGTGTCTCAGAAGACTTGAAGGTCCTCCAGAGTGTTAAAACAGCATTCCTTCCTAGGAGGCAGCTGCATGGTCAGACAGTCATAGCCTCTGCCTGTTGACTTCTAATTGTAACACCTCCTTTTCTTCTTTAGCGGATATCCCAGTGTATTTTATTTTATGCAGCAGAACAGCTGTCTTAAAACCAGCTTTGATCCTAACACAGTAAACTGTCATGTTATATTTTCATGCTTCATTTAGTTCTGTCCAGTCACATGCTGATACAAGTGGAAAGGGTGCTCAGTTGACCATTCCCTTTGTGAAGGATGGCATCTCTCCTCTTCACAACATGCTGTGGACTCACAGACATATTTTTCTTTCAAGCTACTGAGAGCATTTTCAGATAGCTGTCCAATTTTCTGTATAACCTTTCACAGCTGACACCACAGATCTGAGATTTCTTGGCTGGGCTGAACCTCTGCAAGGGTGCAGTATGCTCCACTAGTGTCTGCAGCAGGCAAATCAGCTTGAGATGCTTGGGGTCTTCCAGCTCAAGATGACCATCCTGTATGGCATAGCATGACTAACGAATAATCTGAATGCTCAATATAGTCTAGTTCTGCCGGCTAAGTTTCCTGACACCTAAGGACAAGTCATTCTCATTTTCATTCCTTCCACATCCATTCGTGGTGACTCCCTGACTCCACAGACCAGGTTAAGCCCTAGATTCATGTGCTTTAAAGATAGACACATGCTTATGTTCTCTGTTGTTTTGGGACCAAAGTACTCAATGTTCTGTAGATCAACCATTTTGATTTTCTACAAATTTTAGTGGTCTGTCAGGAAATGAGTTTCAATAGCCTGAGGGCTCTTGAGCAAAGTAACTCAAGTCTATTTACATGCTAACCTTTGAATTTTCAGATTCACATGCGTGATAATTTGTTTGAATAAAGATTTGGATATAAAAATGGAATTAAACCTTTATGATGACCTTTAGAGTAATTTGGACATGTTTTCATCTTGACTTGCTGTTTAAAATCTATGCAGTTACTGATCCATGATGTGGGTAATGAAACTTTATCTGAAACTGCTTTAATATTTGTGTTGAGCTGTAAGTGTGAAGAAGTTCTTTTCTTTTTAGTGTCTGGATGTTATTTCTGTTTTGCGTTCAGCATAACTTATACGTATAAAGAGCTCTTCATTCTTTTATTTTCAATTTTGAACTCCATTTAGATTCCATCTTTGCAGGTTGTGCTTCCTCCAAGGGAGAGGATGGTCTTGAGGTTTTAGGTATTAAAAAGGCTTACTCTTCAGTTTTTCAAAATAATTGATCTATTAAATACACATATTGTGTGTGAAGCAAAAAGTCCTGTATGTCTTTCATTCCCCTTAGTTTTTATGGAGCAAAACTAACTCTGCTACTTGAAATGTCATCCTCTTTTGTATTTACATCATGACTGTCACTAGTGATATTGAAGACCATTTGTTGCTTGGTTAAACCATATTAATTAAAGCATGGATCTGTACATGATGTTTTAGAAGTGGCAATTTAAGAGAAGTAGTGTGAATACCCTTTGCAGTAGAAAATTGTGTGATAGCTTCAGCTGTGTGTTTTTACCCACACTTGAATCAGGTTGGCCTATCTTGCAAGACGGAGTAAGTCCTAGAGTTAAGATAGCATGCAGTCAGCACAAAATTATAGATCAAATTGAAATGTATGGGACTGTCATCACCAAACGATTCCTGGAAGAAAAAAAAGAAAAAGGGAGATAATTGCTTATGTTCTGCTTCAGATCTGTTTTGAAAATGTAATTATGATGTACACCAGCAAACCAGGGAGGTGATTCTCCCCTTCTACTCCACTCTTGTGAGACCCTACCTCGAGTCCTGCATCCAGCTCTGGGGTCCCCAGTACAGGAAAGACATGGAGCTGCTGGAGCAAGTCCAGAGGAGGCCACAAAAGTTGATCAGAGGGATGGAGCACCTCTCTGATGAGGACAGGCTGAGGGAGTTGGGGCTGTTCAGCCTAAAGAAGGCAAGGCTCTGGAGAGACCTAATTGCAGCCTTCCAGTACCTAAAGGGGCTACAGGAAAGCTGGAGAGGGGCTGGTTACAGGGCAGGGAGTTGGCAGGACAAGGGGGAATGGATTTAGATGAAAAGAGGGGAGATTTAGATTAGATATTAGGAATAAATCCTTCCCTGTGAGGGTGCTGAGGCCCTGGCACAGGGTGCCCCGAGAAGCTGTGGCTGCCCCTGGATCCCTGGCAGTGCCCAAGGCCAGGCTGGATGGGGCTTTGGGCACCCTGGGCTGGTGGGGGGTGCCCCTGCCCATGGCAGGAGAGTTGGAACTTAGAGGGGCTTTGAGGTCCCTTCCAACCCAAACCATTCTGTGATTCTATAAATCTGAACCCATATAACCTGTAGGCCAAAAGTGCACATTGATTTCATCGCATTTACACGAGGAGATTTCCGTATGCAACATCTTTACTCGAGGTCTGAGTAATGACTGTGTACGATATGTTGTATAGCTGCAAAACCACATTGTGATAAGGCAATATGGACACTATTGCTTATAAGCTGCGGAACAGAATTAATCTGAAGTGTATGTATACATCTTTGGCTGGTACTAGGGAGAGAAAAAGACACCTCATATTTTTTATGGAAAAAGGAAATCTTTCTCAATCAACATTCCTGAAGTGTGGCAGCCCTTCCCCAAAGAACCCATTCAGCATACCACAGGGGCCCTGGGAGTTCCCTGCTGTCCCTGTGTGGGATTAGAGTGTGACTATTTGCAATTCATGAACTTGATTCAAATCAGAGCTAGACTGAATCTTAACTCTGTGAATGTTCTTGAACATCTCTGAATAACTGAACCTGGTTTACCCCAGAGCAGAAAAAGGGTGCTTTGCAGATATCTCTCCAGTTGAAACATTCCTATTGAGACTATTAGAACTCCAGATGAACATAGCTAAAAATCCCAGATAGCTCAGCACTAGCAGCTCGTGTGGTTCCTTGCGCTTTCAAATCAAAATTCTGCTGTTGCGCTCATTACAAAGAAAACCATGCCCCATCCCAAAACATCGACGTGCATCCTCGTGTGGGAGTCTACATGCATGTCAAATGTCTCTAACCTTGGATGGTTTCAAATTTTAGGCAGGAGAACTTCCTGATGAAAAATAAGTACTTTCTCGGCCATATTATTTATTAAATCCATATTGAATGTGTCTGTCTACAGAATAAATTGATTTCAGCTCTACAGCACAATGAACTATTCTTAAAAAAAAAAAAAAAGAAAAAGGAAGAAAAAAGTTACTTTCAATAAAAGAAGCCAGATGCTGACTTCATATATTTTAGGGAAAGAAAACCCATGTAAATTCAATGCTTTTCATTGAGTCCCCTTAGTGAAATTATATCTAGTGTTTTGATCCAATGCAATTCGTAATGTAGTAACATCTTTTGGCTCAAGAGGCTCCTTGCTCTTACCAGACCAATAAATCTCTGTGAGGCTGCTGCACTAGGTTGGTTTTAGTGTTTTTGGCAGTAGGGTAACTCATGTTGTCTATTGATGATTTCTGTGTGTTTTTTAGTACATTCTGACACATTCTGCTCATTCAGGACAGCTTCTAATAAAAGAAGAAAGTAATGTCTCTCTTGTTTTCAGAAATACTGCAGTGTTTTTTAAATAAACAAAACCAGTTTAACTTTTTAGGTGCCAGTGAAACAGAGAATGTACATTAATAAAATAACTATTACAGTAGTATTAAGTTGCAGAGCTTTAAATACAGATATGAGAAGTGTGTGCCAAGGCCTTGATTTAAATCCATCAGCAGAGACCTTGTATTGGACCAGTAGTGTCTGATTCTGCAAACACGCAGGTGGTGAAGGTAAGAACATGCAGGTAAGACCTCAGGAACACGATTTTAGCAACATGACACTTCCTATTGTTGTCTACTCCATTCCCAATTTTCGGTTAAAATGTGTTCTCCTCTAAACTGGATGAAGTTATTGGTTGGCAGTGAAGAGAGTTGGGTTTCATGTTTCTTTTACATAGGACATCTGGAAATGAAGGTGACTTAAGGTCACCTAGGGAATGCTCAGAAAGAAATCTACTCAGAAGTGCTCAGTGGAATGATTTTTTTTCAAGTTACCTCTTCCAGGTTTCCCATGTGCCATGTCAACAGCACGCATCTTTGGTTTAGGTCTTCCAGGTCAAATTCCTTGGTAGTGAAAAATCCAGGTTTACAGCAGCAGAGAAGTTTTTGGCTGTCTGTTTTCAATTGTGTATGCGAAGGCTAGAGAGTGCCAGGAGTGCATTAGAATCACATAGAGGACCCCAGATTTATTGCATTTACAACTGGCCATTCACAGCAACGTAGTGGGTTAGTGGCTTCTGGGACAAAGGAAGGATTGCCTGACACTTTGAACCTGCAGGAAAAAAAGGACAAAATCCAAAATCTCCCTAGTGAAGCCTCGGATCAAATAGGTGAAATTGTTTCTGAAGGCAAACAGCAATGAGATCTTTTAAACACAGGAAAAAGTTGTTGGGCAAAGAGGGGCTTGGACCTCCATGAGAACTGAGGGCATTGTAGTTTGTGGCAGATGGGAAGGAGTTTTCTATTGCAGATGTGGAGGGGAGAAAAAAAAGCTGGAGAGTGTCAATATGTGTGTTAGTGATGTCTCTGAAGAGGAAGTTGGCAGTAATTCCTTTCTCCTCATTCAGAAACTTCTTATTCAAGAGTCAGAGCTTCCTAGTAAGGAGGCTGAGGTTTTGGAAGGAAGGTACTGACTTCTGAAGCATGGGATTTTGATAGGAGTTTAAAGAGTTTAGGCTCTTCTCGATGAATACTCCACCTTGATTTCAAGGGAGATAATTCAAGTTCGTCATTAAAAGATGAGTTCTGCATGTATGGAGAAGAGGATATTGTCAGAAGCTTGTTTGTGATGAACAGTGCAGTGTAGCCCAGAGACAACAGGCAAGCTAATCCATCAAGCCCAAGATATTCTGAACAATCAGCCCTGATTCCTAGAAACCAGGGTTTTCTAAGGAATCTTTGTCACTAGAATATTTCTTCTTGACTTTGATTTTTCTACTGATAATATCATAAAGTCTTGACTGCATTGCTGGGTTTTGTGTAGTCACAATCCAAACACTTTTACAGTGCAGGGAGATTGAATAGTTGGGTTTTGCTTAGTGCTGCGAATGTTTAGAGAGCACAAGGTGTTTGAGATTTGTATGAGGTTTGCAATATTTATCTGAATTTATCTTCTCAAACTGAATGATTGCTATAGTACAGCAACTGCCTTTTTAGCAAAATGTTCTTAAAATGAAATAAATAATCTGTTTTCCTGGCTTGATAATGTGTGAGTTTGGTAGGGAGTCGATCTTCGGATACTTCCTGAGAGTAGAAAAAGCAGCTGCTTGTAATGGTCCCTTGATGTTATAGAACAAGAAGTAATGCAGTTCAAGTCTTTGGTAGTTCTATTTATACTTTTCTCCCTGTTTTTATTCTGATCTCTCCCACTTCCCAAGCTTTTTGTTATTTATTAATGCTTTATTCCAAAAAGTAACTTACTTGTTTTCAGTGACAGTACTTAGGAAGTACGGATAAGCAAACTTCGGCTGACTGTCTTCCTGTGTGGATATTCAGAAGTGTTAAAATAGCAAACGATAAGGAGCAGCATTTCTGGGACAACTTCCCTTGAGTGGACAAAGTTGCCATTTTACAGTCATGATTTGGCTATGTCCGGTGGAGATGATGATACCAGTTTTTTCCTTGCCCAGGTTGAACCTGCAGTGCCAGACCGTTCTTGTGCTACCATAGCATGTTGGCTGCCATTCACCTCTTAGGAGCATCACTGACATCCAGCCTCGATCTCGCTTTTTAGCTTTCCTTTTAAGAGGGCTCAATGCTTGCCCCACAGAAAAAGGAAATCCGGCGCTCTCATCTGATGTCATGACTCTCAAACTAAGAGCAATTCATACTGGAAAGGAGTGATTTTTAAAATTCTTTAGTATAAAATGCGGTTATCTTGTGGCAATAAATGCCGCAAGCGGCCAGAAAAGCCAAATGGTTATATGTATCCTGTATATCTTGCAGAACATGATTTATAATGGACAATACTTTTTTAAAGAGAGTTCATTTTTCAATACGTTGTTTTTTTCTGTAAAGAAACTCGGACACGTGCAGTGGTTCTAAATGGACCAGCACTGCACCAGAGCGTGACCGTGTTCCCCACTCCCAACCTCCCCTATTTCTGTTATAATGGCCAATAGAAATTGAACTGTTCTTCACTTTACATGTCATTTACTTTATGCAGTGAATCGCTCAAAGCAATGAAACTGAAAAGTAATGAGCCATTCAGATGATTTTTACTAAAATTAAGGCTTCAGTGTACTGTGCTGCTTGGTTTCTTGTGATAGCAAGTTGAATGCTTTCTGATCAGAACAATAATCTTAAGAACAGCGCATTAAAAGAAAGAGTTCAAACTTTCAGCTATGCATGCAGATGCTAAAGCAATGTGCTGCCCTTCTTCACACCTCAGAAAACGTGGCTGGCTTGCTTAACGGCAAGGAGAGAACTCCCTCAGCAGCCTTTTGTTAACAAGTTTTGAACATTTCAAAAGAGCGAACTGGACTTTTGGACTTACGTAATTATGGGCTAGCAAATATATTTAAAGACATCATGAAGATACTGATGAAAGTAACTTCTGGTTCTTGCCTTTTCATCCGAAAGCAAGTTTATTATTATCGGCAAAAGCATCTGATATTTACTAGAGATCATTGGCTGTTGTACCTATGTACTTGGAAAGCTGTTAGGAGTCATAGCTTATAACCAAGTCCCACAGTGCTGATCAAGTGCAGAGATTTTACAGGTAAGATCTACACTGTGTGGTAATTCTGATAGCCTTTAAAGGGTAGATAGCCTTTTTTATATAAATAAATATATATCTAAAGGAGAAGATAAAAATGGCATTAGGTGGATACAGAAGATGGCCCCATATCACGGAGATCGTGTTGTGTTCTATGGCTAGTTCAGTCAGAGCCTGCTCTTCCTGCCTTTGAAAGTCTGCTTTCGTATTAATCAGAAATTTCAAATCCAAGGGATAAAACATAAGACAGGAGACTGGCTTAGTAATTGTGCAGTCGGAACTCTTTATTGCACCACAGAGCTGGGACTTGAGAGAACATTCATGTTGTATGGCAGGCATCAGGGCTTGCAACTACGCTGAAGAAAATATGAAAGTTCATATTTTCATTCGTCCATAGGGTTGAGTTTCAATTAACATGCCCAACACAAAACACGTCCTAGTCAAGAGAACAGGCAGCGTTCTACAATGTTAGAGAATCTAGTGTGTGTCCATATGAGAGCAAGTCTGAGTATATTGTCTTATACTCAGTTCTGCTTTATTTTTGTAATAGTATAAGGGAGTTATAAGTAATGTCAGTGTGTAGTGTTTTCTTTTAACTTTTTTGTGCAAGGTAGATTGACCTTCTTCTAATACTCAGTGGTTTATATGTGCATTTATTCCAAAATCATATTCCAATGGGTCATGAAAGTAAAACAATCTTATTTTCATTTATGAAAGAGATTGACTGCTTCGATGCTAGGGGTATGCCTTAGTGCCCAAAGGCTTGTTCCTGTTGTGTGTTTTGAACTATATGGCCTGTACTTGCACTAAAAGCAAACCTTCATAGAGAGGTTTAAGTCCTTGAAAGAGAAGGGCTTTTTCCTGTAGTATCGTAGGCTTTGTTAGTTATTTTACCCACTGGTAGGCTTTCCAAACTGCCTCACCCCAATTTTGTGTTTGTGGAATTGTAAAGAGTATTTTTGGTTCTTATTTTAATCTTGTTCTGACATCAACTATAACCCAGGCATAGGAGGATGTGTAACAGTGTTCTCTGAACACCCAAAAGGGTAAGGCACAAATAGATCACCTCTTCCATCCTGAAAATGAGCAAATCACTAGACCCAGAAACATGAAGGAATGAGTCTTTAGTCATTTAGAGATCAGAGGGACAGGTAATTAAATTGTGTTTGTTTTATAAACATGGTTCTCTCTACACTGTTAGCTGTGCCTTAGTGATGTAAACAAATGCAAACAAACTTAGCATTACTAATGTCAGTGAATTCAGCAGCCTGTACTTAATATTTGAGTGTGTTTGGGGCATTTGGAACTTTGGAATGGCCATTTGAGGCTTTAATAGTGCTAGGGAAGCCTGACCTTGTTATTTCTCTTCAGAAAGTTTAGAATTGGAATATCTGGTATAATATATTTCCATAATGAATATTTGCTTTTAAGGAAGGACAAACAATTTTTTTTGTTTGAATGTATTTGGGAGAAAGATGTTTTGTGTTATTAAGCTGGAGTCTGTTTCACTGCTGAGTGATATATGAAATATGCACGGCTTTGATAAATTTGTCAAAGCAAACTAGTTTCTTTCATCTCAGATGTGACCAGAAACAAACGTGTAAAACTCAATCTGAAATGTTTAATTTAGAAGATCTTTCCAATTTTGCTAAATCAGCTTTAATTTATTGGGTATAATGGAGGTCTCTGAGAATTTGCAATGGTATTAACATATTGATATAGTGGTTTAAAAGAGAACAGGAGGAGGCTACCTAGCTTTGTAATTTTAGGAAACATGCTAGGACTGCCCTGGAGTAGGAAGCAATAGGACGGAGATAGTAAGGTACTCTGTATGCTTTCATGAAATAATCCCAGGGCCGTTTTGTGATTGCTGGATATCTTAATGAAAACTTCCAAATAATTTTACAAGGGTTTATTTAATCTTTCATGTGCAGGAAGTAAAGATTTCAAAATATTGAATTTTCTCCTGTTATAGTAACCTACATCCTGACGTTGCCCACTTGTGCCGTGTGTGACTATGCAAGCGTTGTACTTAGTGAGCTCCTTGTAACGAATGGGAACAAATCTTTCCAGCAGCGGGGCTGTATTTGCGAAGGTAATGCAAAGAATGAAATAGCGTGAGGGTTAAGGACATTACAGTGAAGTATGGATGCAATGGCCAGCAGCCAGTTGTCTTTTAATCTGAGTAACACTGAGTCTTTGAAATAATCAGCAGTTGGCTGATGGCTAAACCCCACTTCTTTTGTAAGATAAATTGCCTTTTTTTTTTTCCTAGGAAGTATTGGTGTCTCTTGATGCTGTTCAGTTAATAGAGGGAACATTAATACACAGCACCACACTCCGTGGTACTCTCACATATTCACATGTATTTCAGCTTTGTGACATAAAACCTCTGTTTTGTCAGTTTAAGGGCCACGGATCTGTTTCATTTAGCACAACAGGTTGCAAAAACCTGGTCTAGTTCAGTTTGAGATAAGGTTGAGGGTAATTTGGAGTCAGTATTTATTAAAAATTACTCTGAAATACATTTTAAACAAATGTGTATCTGTTTAAAACTGTTGAGGTGATACAAGTGCAGACCTAAACCGCAGAAAACCAAATTCGTTCTGTACCCTTGTAGAGATGATACAGCACTTGATTTATTAGTAGTAAGATATATATGTTGATATTTTTTAAAGTTATTTTGCTTATTTGTGCATTTTACTGTGTGACACAAAGATAAACGTACACAGAAGGATGTGCATGTCAGCCGGAGAAATCAATAATTTAACGTCCTTGGCAATGAGGCATTCGCTGTCACTAGCAGCTTTTAAAGCATTAGGCTGAAATCTTTGGTTTTCGTGTTCCAATACCGACCAGATAAACGGCAATCCCAGTGTGTCGCTGTGTTAGGATGGCTGGGCAGGCTTTGTGAAATAGTGATGATTGGGTACGCTTCGCCGTGGGAAAGTGTCAGTGGCTCAGGAACCATAACTGTGACAGAGCTTTGTTATAACTCTTTAAAAAAACCCAACACAAAACAACACCCCAAAACAACAAACTGTTCTAAGGCAGTAGAGGCTCCTGGTTTAGCCTCTGCTCGATGCTCTGCCTCTGCTGAGATGGTGATCGCGATTGTGATGGAACACGATGTGTTAAGTCAGGGTCTTGCAGTCTCCTCCACTGCGAAGGGCAGAAGGCAGTATTTTTGGCAGTTCCAGTGAAAATGCGTGTGAAGAGCTATACGGCGTGTGAAGCGATAGCAAAGTGCCATTCCCTTCATCTGTAGGCGCAGCAGGATTTATTGTGCCTGTGGCAGGCAGGCGGGGCGAGGCCCGCGGGGAGGGGGCAGAATCGAGGTGTAATCACGCGGAATGCGCGCGGTGTCTGCATCGGTGCTCCTTCTGTGGTGCCTGAACGATAACCAAAGTCAGGGCTGCAAAAGTGGGATGGAGCCGATAGCAACAGGACAGGTTAGTGCTAGGGAGGCGAGGACACGCAGGAAAAGAAATCCTTGCATTGATATGGGTGAATACCTGCGCGGTTTGAACCACATGTTCTTGGTCCTCTTGCTTCTTCACGGACTAAAATACACTACTCCCTGTTACTCCATTTGGAAAGAGCACATGAATAAATCCTGCAACAGGTATCACAGGCCTGCACAGAGCAGGTGTATAATAAAGGAAATAAGTTTACCTCAAAAAATGTAACAGTGACTTAAATCAGAAAATGAATAGTAAAACCTGACTTTAAGGAACCCAACCGGAAAGAACTCAGGCTTTTGGGGCTGTAATAATAACACTTCGCTTGCCATATGCCTCTCAAAGGATTGTGTTGTGGTAGGAAATGTTGCAAGGGTTCACCACTAGAGATCACACCATATGGTAAATGGGTTTATGAGCCCAGGATGCGTTTCCCTTATGGAAACGAGGCATGAATGCAGATATGAAATCTGGGTACTGTGGTCAGGAAAGGAGGAAAAAAAAATAAAATAAAAATTGAGACAGCTGTACATCTGCATCAGTGTAGAGAGACAGGAACTGATTCATGGGAAGCTTAAACTGGAGGCTGTCTGCAGCTGTACAGCGATTCAGCAGTGGTTTGTCCTTTGTCCCTCATCCCTGCTGGTTGTTGTCCTGCAGGTTCCTCTCATCTGTAGTGTGTGCAGCTGATCCCCTCCCCTCAAGTTAACTGGCTTAAAATTTTAAAGAACTGTTTTAGTGGGAAGTCATTGAGGAATTAGGAGAGTATGAAGATGTTCTCAATGAGACCAAAGAATTGCTTAAGGCAGGAAGTTATTGCAGGTATTTTTCTTACAGTTTTTTCTTAAAAATCAGATGTTTTAGTCAAAATCATCTTTGCTGAATACTGGAAAGCTTCGCAACAACTATGAATTATAGGTATGATTAAAGTATACACTACTGAAATTAATTCCAACTTTTGTAATGCAAAGGTAGCTTTAGAGGAAACATGTCTACAGAAAGTCTTGAATTTAATCTGTAGTGATTCTTTGAAGAATTGTGGTTAATGGAGAGTAACACACTCATGTAAGGTATCTAAACAATCCAAGGTGGCGTAAATTTGTACTTGAATTGCGTGCAGCAATTTTCTGTAAAAACTGTATTTCACCAATATCTGTCATGGGTGTAGGGCGTGAGCTGAAAGCAATGACGGAAGCTGAAACACCAACGTAATCCAGCATGTGTTTGAAGTGTGCTTGTTTCCATCGGTTTCCAAGACATCGTTTGCATTCTTAAGATTAAGTACAAGCTTAAAGAATTTGCCCAAAGTTAAAGCTAAAATTAAGAGAAAACAGTTCGTTACTCTGCAAGCTTGGTCTCTTTGCCTTTAAACAATGCATTGCAAGTTGTGCACGCGGCTTATTTGTGAGAGACTTAATACGTACAGTAGCTGAATAGAGGATGGTTGTATTCATATGGGTTTGATAAATGGGCATGAATAAACAAGCATTCATTCCAAAGTATCTGTTCTCCATAATATTTTTCTGTGAGACTTAGACCATAATATGACTTAAGTTCAAACATTCAAGGGATTCCCAGAAAAACAAACATTGTTTCCTCTTCCAAATCTTCTCATCACAGTGGTGTTTGCCAATGCTGTGTTGTGTTCCAACACAGCAGATGTCTAACAAAATGACCTAAAGTGTTGCTCTTCACTAGTGATACTTTGCAAATAACAAGGTCCATTTACAGATGTTGTCTCAAACCATTTAATTGAGTACAAATCAACAAACAAGAGAACGTGTCTAGTATCCAGGATTTTTGGTGAAAATTCAGCCTTTCAGAAAGATCTCTGTACAGATATTGTGTGTTTTTAAGAGCATGTAAGAGAATTTCAGACGGTAGAAGGCCTGAAAACAGTGTGTGCTTAATTTCAGGCTGTTGTTTCATTTCTCTGTTAAGCCAGTAGTGCCCACAAACGGACTGGTTCTTTGCTTCATATGCCCAGGCTGCTGGTTCTTGGCACTGTGTTGTCTCCTCCACGGTGCTTGCACAAGTGTTTGTGCACATGTATTGTGAACCTGCTACTAAACTGGCAAAACAAACGGTTGTTTTTAAGCCACGTCAGGACCTCGATAGAGTTTGCTATGAAGTTTTGCAGGGACTGTGGCCTTGGACTCCTCACAGGGAAACAAAGGCCTGGTGTAGCTATACAGCATGCTGCGAATCCCTTGCCAGGAGCTTACTCAACCCCACACACATAAATATCATCAATGCACTGAGTGTTCACTCAGGCTGAGACACAATGGCTGATGCATCTTGAACTCACACTATAGCATGCTGTGTGCTAACTTTTGTGTGCAAAGCCTTAAACTGCTGAGGTAGAATAGTTTACACTTATTTCTCTAGTCTTCGAACATTCGGTTGAATTTCAGATTTGACCTACATGAGTTTTTCTAAGGCTTGCACTTACAGAATTTTAATGTGTCTAATAAAGAGAAGCCAGCAGCATCATTAATGTTATTGCCATGATCACAAGGCAGATTCTCATGTAAAGCTGACGTCCAACAGCCCATGCTTAATTTGGTGCCTGCATTATTTTCTAAAGTACTAAACACGGTCAAGAAAGGCAGGATACACGGACACGGCTGGTAGGATTTGTGTTCTGTGGCCTTTAGGAATTTCCTAAATCAATACAATGGTTTGGAAATTTCTTAGATGTAAAAGCTTATCTTAAAAAAGGATTTTCATTTCAGTTGTGACAGTCTACAAATATGTTCACTGACATTTTTGTCAGTCTTTAGAAAATACAATTTTTTTCCAGGTAATAGTGAAGTAATTATTTTTAAAGGCCCAAGATTTTATGCCACTTTGCCTATAATTTTACCCTGGTTACTGCATATTCTTATGAAATGTACAAAATTCTGTGGGTGGAGGTGAACAGAATACCTGCTTTGTAATGCTTTTAGGATCAGGGCCTCAATTCTGAGTATTGTCAGCTTTGATTTCCCCAGGTGGGTAAAAGGGTAAGATTGTAACCCAACTAGAACAGATTATTCAAAACACATGTAGTTTGGGTTGTGAGAACATCCACTGAGGATGTAATGGAGAGAAGAAAGGTCAGTGACACTGTTGCCTGCGGTTCAGAGATCTCTCGGCTTGTTCTGACCTGATGGAGTAAGTCTGGCAGCATGGCGACAAAATAAATGCAGCTGTATTGCTTCCAGACATGAGCTGTCTCGTGCGGAGTTAACTTGGGTGTCATTGTACTCCTGGCATGATGAAGCTGCAACCTTGAAAAGCCACCAAAGGATGATTGAAGGCCAATTTTTTTCCTCTGTAGAAGCTTAAAAGCTTTATTGGAGGTACCTCATCAACAGCAGCAGGATGAAATATAAGTTAGTTCTTTGTAAGTTAATCTTGATTTGCCGGACCATCGGTTTTCTAATTAGTTTTTGCAAAACTTCAAAATAATTTAAAGCAATAATTTAAAATTATGTAAGTATCAGTTGATTGAATTCAGCATTTCAAGTCACTTGATGTTAATGAGCGGTGTATTCAAACTCGGGCATGCAGCCCCTTGAGCTGCAGCATGTGGTTTGCAAAGCGCCTTGGCTCACATAGAGCACGTTAATTCCCCTTTCCGGGCAGTCTGCAGCGCCGGGGGCGCATGCACACGGGCAGCGTGGAGCGGGAACCTGCAGTCGGTTTGGGGAGCAAGTACAGAGCTGTAGCTTCCAAAATATGCAGTGTGTAGTGTTGGCTGTAGTCACCAGTGCATACTGTTATGTAGAACTTTCATTGTGTTTGTTTCATCTAGATTTCTATGTCATGACTCTTCTGGGGACAAATATCTGAATTTTTCAAACTTTATGGTCTTGCTGACAAGAATTTGGTTCGTTCTAGGCCTTTGTTTTTTGCAGCAGATGTCTGCCAAGGATATGTTGTGTATGCAAGGATTAAGCTTAGTGCTGTCTTCCTTATTACCCCCTAGTAAGACAACACGCTCTGATTTTGGCAATTGTTACTCCTGTCCTGTGTTTTTGTTTTCTTCTTTTTCCCTCTATTTCCATATCTCTTCGACTCACCTTTGTCGTTTTCCCTATGATTTCTGTCCTTGTGGGAACTCCAGCTGTCAGCTTATACAGCATCAGTCCGCAGTCCTGTGCGTTAGAAAGATAGGTGGTTATATTAATGGTCTTGATACTCAAACACTGTCATGGGCTTTAGCACTACTGCTGCAGGCCATGGAAAGGAGCACAAAATTCAGATCTTCGAGCCCTTGTGTCAGGCTGTGTGTAGATTGGTAGCTGTGTGCTCTTCACAGCATTTGCAGGATTGCTCTTTATTGCCATGAAGGCTGGAAATGATGTCAAAATGGTTGGATATTGGAGAATTAAGATTATGGTACACGAGGCATATTCATAGGAAGCATATTCATCTGAAAGAGTTCAGCAGACACAGATTTTGATGAATCATCAAAGATCAGGCAGCTGATGTCATTGTGGAATTATTGTCTTTAATCAGTGCATGTCTCATTACTTATTTCTGTTAAAGGTATTATTTGGTGTGAAATCCTCAATGTTCTCGACCTTCTTGACATATCCTGTGAACTTGGTACGTCCTCTGAGCTTCATGTCCTGGCGAAATTCCTGGCTAGCAATTGAACAGTATTTCATCACACTGGTTTTCAGTTTGGCCTGAATAAATATTTGATGTCAGCTCTACCCCTAAATCATACTGCAAAGTAATGTGCCTGGTATCACGCTGTCAAATGTGATAATGGGCACAGTGTTGTGAGGAGCCTGAAACGAGCAGTGTGTCACAACGTGAAAAGATCACGTAGCTGCCCGTAGGCATGAGATCGCTGCATGACACACAGCAAGGACATTCTTTCAAACAGACCATCTGCTGTAATTCCTAAATTGTGGGTTCTGGCAATGTCCTGATGTTTGGGGGAGTGGGGGGGGGGAACTCGTCAAAACCAAGACACGGTGCATAGTGAGGGAAGCGATGTTGAATTCAGTCATCGGGTTTCTGCATTCAGCACTGAGGTGCGCAGATAAGCGGTGTGGGTCATGTCTGGAGATGCCTGAATGTAAAGGAGGGGGTGGTAGAAATGGGGACTAGTGAAATGGATGTCCCCACAAAATAACTGTTTCATACCAGCCTAATGGAGCTTCTGGCCAAAAGCCAGACCCTCAGCTGGTGCAAGTCAGCCTTGTGCCATGGAAATCAGTGCTGCCACTGCCAGTCTGCACCCAAGCTCTGAAGGGACATTCAAATTTTGTCTTGTTTAATTGTACAGAGAAGAGACAAGATTATGATTCATGGAAAGGTGTCATCTTTGCCCAAGATGCAGCTGAATTAATTATGCATTATCGATGTAATCAGTTTAATTAGGAGCATGGATTTGTTTATATTACACTTTAGAAATAGTACAAATGAAAAATACCTTTAAACTGGGCATGCTTCCAATGCAGTTTATTTAACTGTCTCATCTTTCAAAATCTCCCCTTTTTCAGTCTAAGCATTACTATTTTTCTGTCTTTAAAACTTCTATTTACAACCTGCCTTAAGTGTGTGTGAAATTGAGGCCTTTATTACTATTTATGTTGATCTTCCAATGTAAACCCTTAGGAAATCCAAGCTGTATTTTTAACCCTTTTCCAAGGCTATCAGCATACAGTTCTCTAGGCACTTGTAAATGGAAACATTTTTACTAAGTAACTTCTAATAAATGTTGTAGGACCCTCCAGGTCATTTGTCAAAGATTTGCTGTGCTTTTGTTGGTGATGGGAAAGAATGATACAATGCTGAGAAATGTTGGGGGAGGAAATTAAAAGTTTATTGTTTTATGTGGATCCATTGGAAGCGGGTCATGCTGAGGTCTAAGATGTACTGGAAATGACTCTGAAGCACTCCGACCATGGTGATGTTTTTGACCATGATGCTTTTTTCAGTTTTTCTCCCCATTAAGGAGTATATTATCTACAGGAGAGACAGATAAACTGTAGTAAAACAATACTAAGATTGCACCGATAAAGTCTGGTGGACTTAAGAAATCCAAAGAGTAATGGATTCTCAGAAGAACACTACTTGGGCAGTACTTCACATTCTGTCCTGTGTGGTATCAGCTTTACAACATGAACCAGAATATGTCATGTTCTACCTTAGATCTTTACATTCTGTTGTTTACCTGGAGCTAGATGGATTTATAGCCCTAATCCTAGTGATATTGATTATGCTTTTCTGACATAATCTAACTATTTTGGTACTTATTTTTCATATTGGTGTGGGACTGATCCTTCCGGACTCAGTTTGGAGAAGTCTGCGAGATATGCTGGCAGGAAACGGATTATTCATCTTTAGAAAGGAACAAGCAAAAGAAGTGAACTCTCCTCTATAGAAGTTTTCTTAAGGTGTAACTGACCTTGTAAAGATAACAGTCCTAAAGTGTGCATGCTTATAGCCTAGTCCAAAGGAGTGGTGGGGGTTCATCCTAGCTCACATAGCTGGAATTCAGTCCAATTCCTAATCTGAAATCACTAAAGTTAAAGAAGGGTTGGATTTGATGTGCTCCATTAAGTGAGGAGAAGCAAGCAAGATGCAAGTATAAGCAGTGCAATTAGAATTTATCGAATGTTTTAAAAAGTTCCTGCATCCCACCATCCAGTGTTGCCAGCTACCTTCTGTTTACAGTTTGCAGAAGCCATTTCAGTTACTGCATAATTGGTGTCAGATCAGCAAACTTCAGTGACTGATGCTGACTATTCCTTAGGCTGGTTATCATACCACAGTGGACACCAAAGGAGTAGACAAGTCAATGCAGGTAGCATGGCGTTCTCTATTCAAGTTCAGTCAGCCTCACCTTTGTAAACTATTGCCATTTCTGTCTCCAGCTTAGTTTTCAAAGATGATGATAAATTTCATTTTCTTCTCACCAGACTTGTCATGAATACGTTTTAGACATTTGTGACACCCCCATCCGGTGGTGTTATGATGAGAGAAAATACAGTGTAGACCTGGTAGAAGGAATGTTGCTGGGGAGCCACCTGCAGTGTATGTGGCTTGTTTTAGGTTGGGTTCTTCCTCCCAGTACTAATAAGGAGGTCAGCTACAGATGGGAGAGAGGTCCTGTTCTTTGTCTTCATGGGGTTTTTGGGGTTAAAGACCTCCTGGAATTGAAGAAACCATATGCTCCGAAGAGTTGCCCAGCAAATACCAGTAGGTGATGTGAGGATGCCTACTGTACAGTTTTAAAAAGTCTGCAGCTGGGAGAGAAGATTAATTGTAGTTGATCTCCCTTTTACAGATATGTTTTGATGCAAAATTAAAACTAGCATACATTTTCAGTCTCTAACACCAGAATAACTTTTGTTTTCCATAGTGAAGCTTTATCTCTCTTCAGTGGAGGACCAAAGGGGAAATGAGTGTTCTGTGTCAAAAAATTAGCTTCTGTGAAACACTTAGTTTACTCATTAGATGCCTTTTCTGGTTTCATAATAAAATTTCAAAACTTTGGAAAGCCTTTTCTTAAAATCATTTAAAGGAGGAATACCCAGAATAAATATAGTGGTGTAGAACACTACATATATCCAGTTGGATTAGTTCAGTTAATCCAATAGCGATTAGAAAAGATTATACATTTGTTTGGAACCTTTAATGGATTAACCTGGCCGGGTGAGGCTGATCAAATTAGACATTGTTCTTCTAATTGGTCTTTTAGTTATATGACAGATGGCCAATATTCACCTTAATTAGAACATAGTCTTATTTACTGTTTTAAAGTATGGCAGCTGAGCTTCCTCTTTAACAGAAAACCGTGAAAATTATAGCGGGCATGCAATTTTTATATATTAGTGAAGTCTTTATATACTTTCATAAGAATTAAAGTACTTTTGTGAGAGATATTTCAATATTTTCTTTCTTTTTCTTTCAAGAGTGCATAGTTCCCTAATTTTCTCTAGTCTAATTCTCTAGCAGGAGAAACACACTAGTTAACAAATTACTAGTATTTCACTGTAAGGTGCTGGTAAATCTCAGTAGTACTTAGCATTTTCTCCATTCTTTTGGGTAATCAGAGTTATTTGTTAACCAGTCACAACATTCAGTTTCTCTCAAACTCAGAGTACTTCCTCAAAATATATTTCTATATGATTAAAATAAATTAAGCAAATTAAAAAATGTTTTGTCTCTGCTGTGAGCCAGTATGGTGGGCATGGGACAGAGCACTTGATGTGAACGTCCATGGGACTACGAGTATCAAAGTTACATTTTACTTGTGGTTGTTATTGTCACTCACTGCTAAGTGATTTCATGGCAAACGTTAGTCCCTGTCAGGCTGTGCTTGGGCAGCCAAGTCCCGGTCATGCTGGCCTCTGCTGTTCTTATGGGCTGCAGTCTGGTACCCTCTTTCTTCCCTTCCCTGGATCATTTGGTTTCTGCGTGGTCTTCCTCCACCGGATTCTTGACTTGGTGCAGCCCTGATTTTCTCTGGCTTCTGACTCTCTTGCCTTATAAGTGATGTGCAGGCCCTTCTCTTTGGTCCTGGTTTTGTCATTGCTCCATATTTTGGACATGGCATCCCAGGTAACAAACCACTAAATTTCCTGGACATGCTATGTTGAAAGCAAGGCAAGTTAACTGACCAACTTTTTTGAAATGTACTAGTTTTTTTGCAAACTTTTATGTCCCTAAATGTATAAACATGTGGTAGCTTGCTTTGCTGTGTTGTCTGCTTGTAGTTTTGTAAAGATAATTTCTCTAACGGGATTTTCATCATAGCAGTCTAAAAATAAGTTTGAAAAAAAAAGTCTGCTATTTGTATGTCTATTCAACAGCAAGTAACTACTAGTAGTACCAATAAGCGTTGTGTGCATACAGGGCCCAATTTTTATTTTCATGACAGGAAATTGACATCCTGGGGTCAATTCCTTAAGTCATAACTTTATTTTTACTCAATCGTTATTCACAAAAGCTTGACTAATTTCATTTGGGAATGAATAGCTAGGCGTTAAGTGAAAACTGGCTGAGCACCACTGGGATTAAACCACTGGGATTAGCAGAGGCTTGTAAATGGCAATTGTCTCTCATTAACTTGGCAATTTTTAAACTTTTCTCACTTCTGATAATCCTCTAGTGCAGGTGCAGGTTTTTGAATAGTGAACTGAAGGCTTCTGGTAATAGACTTTTTCTTGTTTAAGCTTTTGGACTGCTGAAACTGGTTCATTGATTCTCCTCTGGATCTCTATAGATCCAGTTTTCTGTGGATCTATACGAACCGTTGCTGTAGACAGACGTGTCCGGGCAGTTTTTATTTGTGCTGTTGCAAGAGGTAGAAATCACATCACATCCTTGGAACATGGTTTCTGTGGAGGAGAGATTTGCCTGCTGCCTGTGTCTTGGATTTTCTACAAGAGGGTGGGGGACAGGATGGGGACAAGAGTTTAATACAGCGTGCTTGCTGCTGGTAGAATCCGACTGCTGCATTGTTAGGGCAATCCAGAGATCTTGGCCTGTTTCTGGTCAGTGCTTGTTAGTCTGGAGGCTTTGCTGGCTGCCTCCTGGACCTCCTGCATTGTGTAGAGTTGGCATCTGCTCCAGGTGAAATTTCCCGTTGATGTACTCTTTGTTGGTTCCTGTGTTTAGGCTAATGTAAGTGTAAGTCAGGCTGATTTCACTCAAGCAGGTATATATTTCTTAAATTCAGGAGAGCTAGTGTGGAATTACAACACTTAAAGATTCCTTAATATGTGGTTTGAATGGTCAGTGCTTTAAATGTCACAGATGGCACAAAGGGAACCGACTATTTGCACTGAGGAATTTCAACTTGTATATGTGTATGTATGTATTTTTCTGGCATCTAAGACTGGCCAAGTGACTTTGAGCCCATCATTTAACTGTTTCTTAATTTGTAGAGAGAGATGATGACTGAGAATTTCTAAAATTCCTGTTATTTGCAGAAAAATGTGAAGTGTGTTGGTTAGAGCTAGGTGAACTAAAAGCAAATGTGACACAAGCAGAGTGCCCCATCCTGCCTGTGGCCTTGTGGTCATTATGGGAATGCTCAGAGAGGTTTGGAGCTTCCAGCAGATGATGGGAAGTTCCTCAGCACGGGCAGTCCAGCTGCAGTTGCCTTCAGCTGCACAGGGCTTACCCAGTACAGCTCTTCCTTCACTGGTAACGCAGCGCAGCAGGCAAATATCACCCTTGTATTTGGAAAGCATCGATGGTATTTGGATGGCAGGCTTCATGTAGAAGAAAGTAATTTCCAGAAATAGGAAAGTGTAGGAGGAGTGATAAATTGCATTAAATTTCTTTGTCAAAATATTTTTTTCAATGAACAGTGACATTTGAATCAAAATGTGAAAGTGGTGTTTTCTGCTTAAAGATGTTAATAAATACAAATGTGTGCAAAGCCAAAATAATTTCTGTTGAAAGCTTAGGAAGAGTTTTGAGCTTTGATTTTCATTGAGGATGCAGAGCATGTTAGTGAGAAATTAAAAAAAAAAAGCCACCCACTGAGTTTTCTGAGGAGAAAAAAATAACTGGGATTATAAAACTCAATTTCACATGGGGGGGGAGCAGGCGAAAGTAGCTGAAGCTTTTGCAGCTCCTGGTTCATCAGCTCAGGTAAAATACAAGATTTGTGTAGTGACTTTTGATTTCAATTTTTCATTCTTTGCTTTCCTTCTTACTTGCATCTGAAGCACTGAGGAGGAAATTAAATCCTGAAATTGAAGTAATAACTGAACAACGCTGCATTTGTTCAGGAGAGACTATATGACCATAGGGAAAAGAACCCCAATTGAAACGATGCTGTTTCTAGATCTTTGTGGTGATACTGGTGATGAATCTTTCATTTTTCACATTTTGTTTTACTCTTCGCTATTCTTTTGTGGCAGCAGGTTAATTGCTAGCCTGTCAGTAGAAAAATCTCTCACCTGTCAAGAAGCTGGTGATGGGGGGAATAAGGATGCAGAAAAAATAAAGTTCAGAGTACTGTTCCATATCTATATGGTAGTTGAGTCCAGTGAAGTTACACCAATTTTGCAAGCATTTAAGGAGAAACTGACCTCAAATTTTATATCATAAGTGTATGCTGTAGGAGTCCCAAGCATGGAAGTACTCGCAAGTGTGTTCGGTTGTGTGCATGTGGGTAGTCGCTTTGGGTTCAGTAAGTCTAATTAAGATTGCTTAATTTCTTAAGTAATCTTTAATGGCTTAACTTTTTAATTTCTTAATTAAGATTGTTAGTTTATGTTACAGTTTGGGACTGCATAACGTAAGTATTTGTTTACAATAAGTGAACATCATGAACTCATCAACTGTTCGTTAACTTTGTGCATAAGACCAACAGTCAATGCTGTGAATAAAGGAGTTCGTTAGATAGTAGAGGGAGACCTGATCTAAGAGATGAAAAATGTGTTTTACTCAGGTTTTAAAGAAATAGAAGCTCTGCCGACCTCAAGGTATAACTAGGTATGAAGGGAAATACAGGAAGATGATGGAAATTCATAAGTAAATCAATAACAGAATTGCGTATGACTTTGTGATGTTAAAACATGTTTGCAGACAAAAGATTTTGCGTTCTCCCAACATAGGTAACAAACACCTCACAAAACTCCAGCTAATATTCACTGTGACCAGATAAGAATTTGATATTTGCCCTCAAAAATCACCTTCCCTTACATGGTATTGGAATCATATTTCAAGTCAATCAAGTACAGATGTGGCTATACTTATGGGAATCTTTGGAAATGCCCCATGAGCGGCCTCTGCTTCCTTTGGTATATTTGCTTGACTCTGGATAACATGGAAAGATCTGTGACCTTGTTCCTGAATAAGCTTGCTCTTTGAGAGGCACATTATGGTTAGTTGTTTATAGGTGGTAGCTTATTCCATGGCAATGCTTGCTTTTCTTTAAGTGTCTTCTGTTTCCATAATCTTGGAAAAAAAACCTCTTTTGATAACAAATAATTTTTTGCTGCTGATGTCAGGTGTTTTTTAGTGCTCACTCTTCCTGCTGTTTCTGAAAGCTCAAAAGTTTCAAGCTCTTGTTTCAATAAAGCCCACTTTGGCAAACTCCCTTCATGCTGTTCTGTAGTGTCCTGGTCCTATTCAGGAGCGCGTGTGGTAAAGCCATGTTAATCCCAGTGCCACTGCCTTATTTTTATGGTATTGTGGGAGAAGATGAGTTTAGTTCTGTGTGTGTGAATGAAGATTTCAAGGAAATGCCTCAGGAAAAAGAACTCTTGTTAGAATCTTTAAGGAAATTTCCTTTTTTTTTTATCCCCAAAGCCAGTTTTGATTTCTCACCAGTCCCTGAGAATGGTGATGCTGTTTTGGGCTGAACACAAAGCTAATGCTTCTGTGTTTCTCTGTGTGGAAACACATGCCCTCTTCCTGAAGTCATAAATATTTTGGGAAAAGTCATTTATTCTAAAAGTCCAGGCCAGTTGTAGAGCAATGATGTTAGAAATGTCTAATGCTTCTCGGGAGTTTTAGCCCTTCTGCTTCAGCAGTGCAGGGTTTCTCTTCAGTGCTGGATTATCGCAGACAGCACAGCTATATAGCACAGCGCACATGTGTAGGAGCTTGGAGTTGCAATACATCTGTGCTTCGTAGCAACTGACGGAAAGCCTGCTAGATCTAGCAGATGTGGGAAAAACCCCAAACATCTGGACAAATCTGTAACTCTTAAACTCAGACTTCTAAGAAAGAGGAGGAAATGTCTGGAGGAACATGGATGAATGACACTTCAGCATCTGATTTCAATGATCTTTGAATTGGACACTTGAAGAAAGTTGAAACTTGGTTCTTTTGTTGCATGGATTAGTTTGTTTGGTTTTGGTTTCGTTTGTTCGTTTTTCTTTTACTAAAGGTGTATTCAGCAGCTGGACTATCCACAGAAAAAGGAGAATGAGAATGCTACCCACAAACCTGATGGACAAAGTTTAGACTGATGTTTCGGGAATGCCTCTTTGCAAAGTGGTTCCTAACAGAAGGGAGACATGGCCCTGGTGGGATGCAGCTAGAAAGGCACACAGAAGGAAAAGCAGCTCTTTTGCCACGCTCTCTTGCACACTCTACTTCCCCTGTTCCTTGAACATGCACAGGCTTAAATGGCCTTGATTTTCCTGAAAAACAGTTATAATTGGGCTATGTTTAAGAATGCACGCAGTCTGTATGTTGGAAGTGTGATAAATGTGTAGGCTGATGGCTATATGAAACCATAGCAGTGAGATGTGTAACATTTTTATTGTATAAATTCCAGTAATTTAATTATTTAATTCTGTATTAATAAGCCAAAAATTTATTAAAAATTCTAAGTGCATAAGTTGTTTTTTTTCTAAGCTACCTAAGGGAATACAGTTTCCAGTGACTTTTAGATATCCATTCCAAAAATTCTGATGTATTATTGAGAAATGTATCTGAGGTATTCAAGAGACAGAAAACACAGCTGTAGGCATGTGGGCGTTGTGTCTGTACAGAGCACTGGTGTTGCACTGAGGCAACAGTGTGCCCAGGCCGCCAGGAAGGCCAACTGTGTCCTGGGACGCATCAAGCACGGCACTGCCAGCCGCTCTAGGGAAGTGATTGTCCCACTCTACACTGAGCTGGTGCGGCCTCACCCTGAGTGCTGGGGGCAGTTTTGGGCACCACAGTACAAAAAGGACATAAAACTACTGGAGAGTGTCCAGAGGAGGGCAACCAAGATGGGGAAGGGTCTAGAGGGGAAGATGTATGACGAGAGGCTGAAGTCCCTTGGCTTGTTCAGCCTGGAGAAGAGGAGGCTGAGGGCAGAGCTCATGGCAGCCTACAGCTTTCTCCCGAGGGGGAGCCAAGGGGCAGGCGCTGATCTCCTCCCTCTGGTGCCCAGCGATAGAACCCGAGGGAACAGCATGGAGCTGTGACAGGAGAGGGTTAGGGTTTAGATCAGGAGAAGGTTCTTCACCCAGAAGGTGATGGGGCACTGGCACAGGCTGCCCCGAGCTTGGCTGAGTTCAAGCAGTGTCTGGACAAGGCTCTCAGTCATCTGCTCTGATTGGGCTGGTCCTGTGTGGGACCAGGAGTTGGACTCAATGATCCTTATGGGTCCCTTCCAGCTTGGGAGATTCTATGATTATTGAAGCATTCCTGACCAGGAGCTCTTTTGGCTGTTACTCTGGGAAACCTCTGGGCTTGTATGGCACTTTTCCATTTGAGCCAGGCTGTGTAGGACATTTTATATCCTATATTCATTGGTAGGTGTGATAGTCTTTCAATAGAAGATCCTTCCTTTTTACAGTACAAAGTAAGAAGTCTTTATTAATCGCTGTAAACTTTGTCGTGCTTGTGTTCAGCAGGTAACAGCATTGGTTTCTTCTGTAAACAGCACTAAGTTGTAGAAAAAAGTTTTTCAGAGGTATCTATAAATGGAGAATGGGGAAAATGAACAGGATTTCACGTGTTTCCATCCTTGTCTTTGATATAACTGTGCTGCTCTTTCCTCCTACATTATAATATATGTATGTGGGACTGAAATAGGCAGCATCACTTTTGTTTAATATTTTTAGCAAGAACCAGTATTTTTGTCTTTGTTCAATAGATTAATGAACAACATTTGATAGATCTTCAGTAATGGTAAAAAAACTTTATAAAGAGCATGTTGATATAAAATGGGATTTTACTATTTCCTTGCATTTTGAAGACCTTTATTTCAAACTTCTTGCATGGTTTAGTTATTTTATATGCTGATCAATGTATTCCCAATTCCCTTCAAAAGCAAATGTACGTTTAAAAGATAGCATGGCAAGTTACCTTTATATTTACAAGTTTCATACAAAATGTTTAATCCCCATTTAGTGGATTTCAGTCTATTTGCAGCTGCATAGTTCAGTTGGGTAAGCGGTATGAATTTAGCATTTAACTCTTTTTTGTGTGTTTGTAGCTTCTGCATTATTCAGTAGCTAAACACAAAGGAATGTGAAATGACAAAATTTAGAGATGAATGTTTCAAGGAAAAGTGAGAAGGAAACGGCTGCAAGATGTTTTTGTTCCATTAGGAAAAGACTTGAGGAGGTCATGTGGGTGTAGGAAGAATGGTCTTGAGATGGGGATTAATAGAGTTAAGAAAGCTGTTGCAAAATGTGACTGCAACAGAGATGAAAGACATTCTGTGGCGTAAGAAGATAGGGAGTTAGAGCAGGAAAGAGCGTGATGAATGGTCCGGAAGAGTGGAGGAGATTAATTCGTAGAGGCTGAAGGAGGCAAATCCATGGAGGATACTGAAGATGTGAGTGGGATGATATATGGCAATTTGCTTTTGTCATTAATCTCTGGATAATGTGTTTATTGATTGAGGGAGACCCCTGAAAACACGCAGTAGAGCATGTCATTTGGGGGACAAATCTTAATATTCTCAGTTGGAGAAGAACTTTACTCTCTGAGCTCCTCCGATGAAAAGAAAAGGATGATTTTTATAGCAAGGAAACCAGTTTGTAATTAATTTTGGCTTTGTTTTGTCAGTTAAAATGGGAAACAAGTCCCAGATGTCTATGTATTATGGGCTGAGATGTATGCCAGCATTTTGGGAAGTAGAAACTTTTTTAAAGTTGTATTTGTCAATTATATGCAAACTTCTAGGATCTCAATGGCAAATCTTTCCTAAAAATGTTAATAAGCAGTATTTCCAAAGATGCTACAGTTTTCTGAGCCTAGGGCTCTTTGAAAGTTTTGCTGTTGCACTCTTGCACAAGTATGTGTAGCTAAACCAACCCTTTGCTTATCTATGTGATAGAGACAGACTTTTTAGATGCCACTGCTGTATTTGATTCAGAAATCCTAATATTACTTGTCTACCTTAATCGCTTCACTTAGCTGAACACTGGGTCTGGTTTATGTGGACTTAAATGTAAATGTGCAAGTTGTCTCATACTCACAGTAGAGTTTTACAGTTGAAGTTCAGCCTAGATTATACAGAGACTGAAAAACATAATGACCCATGTGCTTGGGGTCCCCTCTTGATTACTAGAACAATGTGAACACTGTTTAAATATATAGCTGTGATTAAGTATAGAAATTAAAATCTTGGTTCAGGCATAGTAGCTACTTAAGCACACCACAATCTGTCACTGCAAATAGGAATAGCACCATGCGAGAAAAGGAGCAGAAAGGCAAGTGAATCCATGTGCTAAAACACAAAGTTCAGGAGGTTATTTGAGCAAAAGAAATAGCTGATAGGGACTGGAAACCCCATACTGGTGAATCCTAGAGACAGAGGCACAGTCCGGAGTGGGCAGTGTGAGAAGGAAACTGAAGGTCCTGAAATGGAATTTGAAGAGCAAAGAATCAAAGCCATAAAAACAAACAACTAGAATTCTTGTGGTATATTAAAGACAGAAAAGACTGTGAGAGATTGGGCAGGTCCCCTGGGCATGTTATTCTATACCCTGGAGCCATACTGCAGGGCTTCATACAGCTTTGTGCGGAGCATCTGATGCTATCTCTTTTGTGCTCTCAGACCTGGGACTGGATCAATCTCTACAGGGTTCCTTTGTGATGACTGCTTTCTGTCCCAAAAGCGCATGCCATGCTATCTCAGCTAGCCACAAGATCCAAAAACAAATTCTGCCTGTTCCCTGGATGTTTCTGTGATATTTTAGCAACTTTCAGCAAACCCAAATTGTCAGATTTTGAGGGCAAATGGGTATAAGCCTTTGTATACCTCAGGGTCCTGTTGTAATATCAGACTTTTTGTCTCTACAAAGATGTAGGTGGATGTTTGTCTTGGCCAGTGTGACAGACTGCTCGGCTACTGTACTGTATCTGAACAGTGTAATCAGGATTGGCAAATTAACACCCAGGTACTGTAGCTACATTTATAATGGTCCTGAACCTGCTATAAGAGTCAGCATTACCTAAAGTACATTAACCCGCTCTGAGTTTCATAAGGCTTGTAAATACTGATCTGTTCTGTTCAGAACCAGATGGGGGCTCCTGTGAAGTTCTCCTTTGCTGTGCTGAGCTCTCTGCTTCCATCATGTGAAATTCCCCAAGCAGCAAACCTCTTGTGCTTGCTCTCTGAAGAGAAGATTGAAAACCAGTGCTCAAGGTCATACACTCTACATTGGAAACCCTTCATCTGATGCCACTTTATTTTAATGGCCGGTGTCTCTTGCTCTGTTCCTCTTTGCTAAATTACTGTTTGGTGTGTTCTCTCTAGCTGTGCCTCACTAAATTACAGTGTGGGCTTTTCAGCATCAGTGAATTTCCATTTCAGGGATGCTTTGACAGTTTCTTGAATTGGGAAACTCTGGTTCTTACAGAGCTCCCCTCTGTTAGGATGGGGAGATTTCCCAAGTGTTGCATATCTGTTTCTCTAAACACTCCCATTTAAAAGCTGCCTCTAGCAGGACATCTGTTCTGAACCTGTCTGATAATGGAACCTGTGTTTCTGTTATGTGAGGGTTAGGAAATCAAAAAGGAAGGTGATTAGGACAGATGCTGCCTGCTCAGGGCAGAGCTTTCTCCCCTGGCCTGCTGCAGGAGTCACGTGGCCAGGGCAGTGCTGGGGAAAGGAAGGGTAGGAATGGAGCCTGATTTGAATTTTAAGTCATTTACTTTTCTGGCTTGAATAAAATTTTTTAGAGTTCTTCCTATTCCTTACTTGCTTCAGTAACATCTGCTCTCCTTTAATCTTTGTTCCAGGTGAGGTATGTCTATAGGAATAATGCTATACCAGAGATATCAAAGTTGTAACAGCTCTTTCAGTTTGTTGGCAGGATTAGAACATGGACCCTGCTTCCACCCGTAATGCCACCCAGAACCAGCAATAGGTGGTGGTGTTCGATGAGATGTGTAACAGGGCTTCCAGTAAAAAGGTACTGAACAGAAATCGATAAGGGAATTTGCAAGTACTTATAAATAATGTTGCAGTACTAAGTGGAGAAATGTGGCAAACTTGACTGCAGTGATCATGATCTCCTAAAACTCAAAGACATTCAAACATTTAGTGAAGCGGCACAGGCAGGCCAGGAAGTGTTGCTGCATATTGTGAGTAAGCAAAATAAAGTGTTAGGGCATGATATTTCCACAAAATTGGAAAAATTTTGGTCAAGGCAGGATATTGGTTCAAAGCTATGCCAGGGGAGGTTTAGACAGGAAATTAGGAAGCATTTCTTTACCAAGAGGGTGGTCAAACATGGGGACAGGCTTCCTGGAGAAGTGGTTGATATCCCAAGCCTGCTGGTGTTTAAGAAGCATTTGGACAATGCCCTCAACAACATGCTTTAACTTGGTCAGGCAGAGAGACTAGGTGATCGCTGTAGATCCCTTCCGACTGAAACAGTCTAATCTGTTCACAAGGAGCTCGTTTATAACCTTTCCCCAGAATAGATTAATCAAGTCAACATTTTTTTCCATAATTTTATCAAGAGTGTCATTATACAAGATTAGTCTGAAAGACAAGAGAAAACTCTTCAACAATTTGACATTTGTGGAATGAGAAGGAAGAGATTTGTCAGAGGAATTGAAATGGCCTTGTAGAATTGAGACTTTATTCTCTGATTTTGCAGACTTTAAGGCCCTGTTTCACAAATCCACTTCTTCACAGAAAACTTCAGTGCTGCGCTGAAGTTCTGTGGGGATTTTGTGGATTAAGAAATGTATTGCAGAGATAGGATAACCTTTCTGTATGTCAAAACACTTTTTTGAACTCAGTCTAAAAGGCAGCAAATGTATTTTTCTTCAGGGCCCAGAATTTCTTATGCTTTATCTGTTGCCCTCTCATTTTCAGTCTACTAGTAATTCACTTATTTGGTTGGGTTGTTGTTCCTGTCTTGGTTTCTTTAAGTACTTCTGACACATTACAGGGTTATACAGATAAAGTTTCATGCCAAAAGGTCTTTCTTAACATAAGCAATCAGTTCTGGAGCTTCAGAGAGTAGACCTTAAACAGTGGGAGGCAAGTGTCTATTAAAATTAATCTACAGATTCAGAAAATGAAGTGGAGAAATTACTTGCTGATGAAAATGGCTGAATTTTGTAATTTTCCCTGAAATGAAGGCAACACAATTGCTGTCAGAATATTTCACAGTGGTGATCTCCCCCCTCCCCACCCCCCTTTTTTTTTTAAAATGTCATATTTTATTTGTGATTTGTCTGGGCTAATAATGCGATAGCTAAATGCGTAGGGTACAAAAATTTATTTATTTTTATTGATTCTATATGACCTTGAAAGTAAGATAAGCATTTAAAGAAGATAAATTCTTCATAGACTGTCTTTCAGTTAAGCATCTTGTTTGCTCCCTATGTGTTAAGTGTTTTTAATATAATATGAATTATAACAAGTTAGGACAGAACTGATGAAAGTTGGCTGAGTTTGTAGGATAGAAGAGGAAGTGACCATACTGTGGAGCGCTCTGTACTTACTGTTGAGAATTAAACTTTTTGTCTTATGAGGGAGTAAGACTAACTAATGGACTTCAGTGTGTTTAAAAAAAAAAAAAAGTGCAGTTAATAAACCAGGACTGTGCTACAGTAAAGTGAATGGGCTACGTGTCTGAGATCGTTTCGCTATGCTATTTTTCTATCGAAGATGTGTATGAGGTAGGGTTCAGTGCTTTGAAGTGAAATTTTGGACTGCATGCCTGTGTAATTTTCTGATTGAAGAAAGGAAGCTGGCAGTAAGGTACACTCCATGAGTTTATTTGGAAGTATGGAGACAGTTGTGCATGGGTAATAGATGGGAAAGTAAAATGCACTTTATAGCTGCAGAAGTCATCTGTCATAGGCTGGCCCATCCGCAGCAGACATGCTTGTGTCTCAAATGCATTCCAGTTCTGTCCCATATAGGCAGCTCCCCAAACTTCTTTGCCAAATAGAGCACTTAGTAACTCTAGACAGTTTGCTCATGATGGGCATGTGATAGAAGCTAAATACTTTTTAGACGTGTCCAGTGTTTCCTGAAGTGTATATTGAGCTTTGCACATCAATCTCTCTTAACCTGCAAATGTCTTCATTTACGAGTATTTTCAATTTTCTGATTCATTGTACCATTGCTCTGCAATGCTGCTTGCCTTCATGGGACTTCTTTCCTAAAAGACACTGCTGGCTTAACTGAAGCTTGTTAAGGCTTATGATACCAGTTCTGGTGCTTTAGTTCTGAATACTTGTTTGCTAAAATGCCTCCAAAGCTACCTGGAAAGGGAAGCTCCCAGCTGTAATTAGAGAGGATGATATTGCTGTAGTCAACCTCAGTTCACTAATTCATGTTTGAAGTCTGCTGTAGCATAATGGCTAATTTGCTTTCATTAACAGATTGATTTATTGCAACTCTTATTTTTCATTAAGTAGTTGAGTAAAAGATGGCAAAATCTTAAACAGCACTATAAAAGCTGCATATTTGAGAGGTTTTAACAATTGCGTATTCAAACTTCGGTTTGACAGTGTCTATGTATATAACAAATGCTTTGACCCCCAATCCGAAGTATATGACTATAGTTGAGTTTCCATCACTAATGACCCATGTTTACCCAAGCAAGCTGAGTGTATGTTGTAATGTCCTAAATACCTCTAAGTGACAGAGGAGGCAATACAGCGATGACATTAACAATAGAACATGAGAAAGTAGATGAGAACTAGAATGCATTCCCACAAAAATCTGCCCTTTATCTCTTTGGGCCTGCACTCAGTGAGATAATTGAGAACATCAGTGGTCCCTCTGCTTGTAAAGCTTATGCTTAAATACCTTTGTGAATCAAGGCCCAAGTTGAAACTGTGAGTCTCAAGTGTAAAAATTGAGAGGACTGCTCCTTCTTGTGGGAAGACACTGAAAAGAGGCAAAAAAGATCTGCAAGGTTTTACGATGTGTTTTTCCAAGCGTTCTGACATGCTAGGGGAAAAAGGGTGCCAGAAAAATAGACAAAATCAGTTGCATGCACCTTTCTCATAGGAATAAGGGGATCCTGCAGGGAGGGGAAACTCTCTGAGTTCAGAGAATGGACTTTTTAGTGCAGATAAAGCATGTCTGATGCATTTTGTAAGTGAGGGCACACAAGCAAATTATGGATGTGGGGATCTAGCATGGCATCTTGTTCTTTTTGGTGAACCATCTTGAGGCCTCTGTAACCGAAATGAACATCAACTCTTTAAGATACCCCATCAACCAAAATAAAAAATAAACTTTTTGTAGTGATCCTTGAAGGTCAGCAAGCCCAGAAGGTAAACAGTTGCTCACTTATAACAGCCTTGCAGTCCCCAGAAGTTCAAAGTTCAGGACTATTCATGGGAGCTTCTTCACTGAACATGTGACTGCTCATGCTGGTCCTTGAGTTCGCTCGCTTAGATCCAAGTCATACGGCTTTATACAGAGGATCTTGAAATGCACAAAGCAGGTCTATGAATTCTTCAGACATTTTTTTAGCCTATCCTTGTTCTCTCTTAGAAAATTCCTTTGCTGCTGCTCCTCATGTGAAAAAAAATATGTACTGAGTTGTGTTCTGACCACCAATAGACTTAGGGGGTGAATAAGCATTCATGGTGTTGCAACTGTGCAACTTTCTGAATTTAAGCAAATTCTGTGATCTTGTGAAACCTTACTCATCTCAGAAGGTATCTAGATACGTGTGGCAACTTCGAAATGATGGTGTTTTGATCAAGGACTGCACAATTTTCTGCACGTAAGGCGTTTAATTGCTTTGGCCTTTGGTCGTCTTTGGTGCGGCTGGGACTTGTCCTGTAAAATCTCTGTAGTCTGTGTGACTGGAAAAACTTGCCTTCATGTATTTTCTTTTTTTTAAGCATGGAATTTTGGGAGAAAAATAGGTGTGTTGATTTATTAGTGCTAATTGACTTTATGTGCTTCCTCTTAGGAATAACGAGCTAGTTCCCCACAAACATCTGGTTAGCTATCAAGTCACCAACATCTGTACTGCTGTCAGTGCTGACCCATATGTTTAACACATGACAGTCACTTGAAGGAATTTGGAAGATAAATTGAGCTGCAGCTCTTCACCGTCAAGAAAAATGTGTTCTATTTTTATAGGATTATTTTACTTATGGCTCCACCTTTAATTTTCTTGTTGAGAGGCTGTCTAAACATGTGAAATTTTAAAATAAGTAACTTTTAATTTAGGTGAATATGCGCTTTTTGATGCACTGTGGAAGAGCCCAAAGGCTCTTACCACTGTGAACCATACATAGAATCATAGAATCATTAAGGTTGGAAGTGACCTCAAGGATCATCCAGTCCAACTGTCCCCCCACCAACTGTTTCCCACCAAACTATGTCCCCAAATACCACATCTAACCTTTCTTTAAACACCCGCAGGGACGGTGACTCCACCACCTCCCTGGGCAACCTGTTCCAATGCCCAACCACCCTTTCTGAGAAGAAATTTCTCCTAATCTCATGAATTCTCAATCGTCATGAACCATTCAGTGGCCATAGCTGGTCTGTGGAGCAGTACCAAAGAGTGTTTTCATCTGAAATTTGGGTGAGGATACGATGTCTGGTATGTCACTAGTTTTGCTGGATAGGAATTGTCCAAGTGTCTGAAAAACACAGAAGATACCGAATTAAACAGTTTGTAGCAGATTACTTCTGTGAAATACTGTCTCTGCACCAATGCTTAGCTATTGGGCTTTTATGTTTTCTCAACTAATTTTGCCAAGGCTTCCTTACGTCGAGTAGCCTGAGAAAGAAGATTGGGTCAAGTTAGCAGGTTCACAGTACTGGGAAATGCAGTTGATGTTACCTAATCCAGAATCGAAAGATTTCGTGGCCCGTGCTTTTGACCAAGTGAGGAGGACACAGTGATTGTGAAGAGTGCCACTCAGTGTCTGACTGCCCTCCTGGGTAACGATCCGTTTCCCTCTCGCAGCCGAGGGCTGGAGGCTCAGCGTGTGGGCACATGGAGCGCAGTTCTCAAGCCAGCTGGCAGTTCTGGGTTAGAGAGTCTTCATTGCTGAACACACAGGGTTATATTATTGCTGTTCTCTACATAAAGACTGTTTTTCTTTGTTTTAAAGTCGTTGATAAATACAGATTTAATCTAGATCTTTTTAAAAAAGGAGGATTTTAAAAATCTTATTTGTGACCTTAGCTCTTTAATGGGACTCTGACATAATTTCTTGTATTTCTACATTAGTACATAAACAAGAAGAAAACCCATGAAAAACACACACCCACCCCTCACAGCCCCCAAGATTTCATCTTTGTTTATCTAACCCAGTCTCTTTTAGCTATTTTTCTTTTAGAATTTTAGAAACAGGTCAGAATGGACCACCTAACTAATTCAGCTGGAAATCATGGAATAGTTCATGACCTTCTGAAACAAACATATTAGTTTTCCTACTGCCAGTTGAACTCCTTAATCAGAGGGTCGAGAAAACAATCTCTAGAGACTCCTGTCTGGTTGCTTTTCTGTTAATGAAAAGACTCCCAAAAGAATGAAAAGACTTTTACATCTTCCTGCTTTCTCTTGATTGACTCAGAAGAGAGATTTTTGGTGGTTCTTACATAGTGCAAGTCTTTAAAACTATTTTGTACTTTCCTTTCTCGACAGTATTTAATACGCCAGAGATACACAAATAAAATACTTCCATTTCTTCTGTGTCCCAAAGTTACTGGCAACTGTGAAGTGTGTCCCTGCCAGGAATCATGAACACGCAGTGCACCAATGTACCAGAGATAAGTTTGAGTCCAGTACTCTGGACACATCTGGATTCTAAAGATATGTTTAGTGTTTTATACTTCTCCATAGGTAACATCCCAGTGCTCAGTGCCTCGAGGATCATCATCAGTGCCACTGTGTCAGTGAAGCAACAGAGAGAAGCCTGTAGTGGTTTTGGCAAGCCCCGCTTGCTTGCTCTCCAAGCCCAATTGTGTCAAGCGTGCAGTGCGTTTGAGCTCCAGCAGACCACCAACATAATGCCCTCTCTTTCTCTAATGATGTCATCTGTTCCTCTCCAGTATTAGTACCTGGCACTGTGCGTAGTTGGCACAGCTTTTGCTTTTTGCAATTTTTGGCCTTTTTTTCCCTAATATTTTTTGACTAGTCCCCCTCCCCAAGCAATATAAACCAGCAATATCTCTACATGGCCACATTTTCCTCGTACGTTACCTGTGTCCCCACCTAATTGCATTTTGTACTTTTTGATTTTCATATGGCAGTAGATCCACGGTTACTGTGACTTGCTCCTGAATACTTGTATGTAAATGTCCTACACATTGTGTTGTCATTTCAGTGTTGTCCTCACCCTTACCTAGGCATAGATTCCAGTTAAGAGGTTTCTGGGGTTTGGTTTTTTAACTCCATATAGACCCAGAGCTTTCACAGTGATGTGATAAATGTCACTCTGCCTCAGGCTCTCAAGCCAGCCCATACTGCAGTCGTGAATGCACAGAGGTTCTTCCACGGGTCTGTTTTAGCTCTGGAAACTACACTGTATGCACTAACTATCTCATTACAAAAGCACTTGTGATAAAATTAGTCTGTGAAATCCAAAGAAAAGTGAGACCCTTTTATTTTGCCCAGCAGTCTGTGGGAAGAGATTACCTGAAAGACGTGATCCTGGAGATCGCAGTAACAGTGTTATCATCACTTAGAATCTTTAAGGTTGGAAAAGACCTCTCAGACTTGTGAACTGACCCTGTGCTAGCATGCACAGTGCGGTGATCCACAGCATGGAAAGACTGCTTACACACACGGAAAAGTAATTGCTATGGAAACCCATGGAAGGAGGTAGTTGTTTTGCACCATCTCTCAACACTAGCAGCATTTTTGTGTGTTGGTGCCTAACGTGTGGTCACCAGGAGCAGTTACCTCCCTGGCTAGCTTCAGATGCCTTGAAGGTAATGGGAGCTCCATCTTTCACTGTGTATTGTGGTAACCACCACGTGAGTTTTGAGAAATGTACGCTTACAGTTTAATAACCAAACTGTTGTGTATTTAAAATTGGTAGAAAAAGTATATGAGACTTTGGTGCTGGAAGTTTTGCTCATTCAAAGGCATTGCGGCCATATATACAGAGTATCTCCTCTGAAGAAACCAAACTGAGGGCAATCCACTTTTTAGAGCCCAGTATAAACCCTGTCTGACACCCTGTGAGTCTTGGATTGTTGGGCTGACTATGTTTTTACAAAAATATTCAAACACATCAAAAAATCCCACCCACAGCAAGAACCTTACTTGAAAAGATACTGGGGGTTTACCTCATCTCATGAAGGGATGATTCAAGGTTGATTTTTAAGAAAATATTGTTCAAGCTGTTGTTTATTTTTACTGGAAAGTATTTTCTAAGGAAAAATTATTACTTTTCAGTTCAGTGTACATTTTTGCAACTGTGCACAGAGTTTGAACCTGAAAAAATAAAAGTGGACGCTTTTTTTTATGTGGCAAAAACTTTGTTCATTAGGATAGTTAGACCTAATTTAAGCAATGTTGACTGTTTCTGTGAGTTTATCTTGAAAGAAATCTTGATGGTAACAGAGTTGTCATTCAAAGCTATTTAGCAAGTGCTTTGCGCCATTATCCATCATGGGAATTGTTTGCTACTTGCTGTAGCTGTGGCTTTCAGTCATCACTGTCTATGCTGGTGATTGATCGAATAAATCAGAAAACATCATTTCTGCTCCCAGTCTGATGGCTGTTAAACCTCCTAAAAACTTCAAAGGCAGTAACAGATGTGTGAAGAACCTGGCTACCTATGGATATACAACTGCCTGTGGTGTTTTTCCTTGTAGGTTGAGAGAACTCTTTTAATAAATTAATTGTTCTTGGAATGCAAATTAAAGACATAACTAATGTTGTTGACACACGGTTGTAGTTCGTTCTACAGTTACTTTGGCCCAACTCCTGTTAAAACTGTGAACTGATGTTACCGATTAATAGCTGACAGGTTTGAGCTTGGCAGATCTGAATTATATGAATCATCTTTTGGAATTCTGTTTCAAGGGAAGGAGAATAATACTGATAGCCACTGCTTTATAAAATTCCAGCCAGTGTCCTCAGGGCTTTTACTGCTCTTCTAGATCATCTTACCACGGTGATGCTAGGTGTCCATCAACCTTCTACTGCAAAGATATTCCCAAAGAACTACGTGCTTTATTTATCTGTCAGCAGAAGGCCAGTGGTGTCATGAGAGGTTAACACCACATCTGGTCTCCAGCTTTCTGCAAGTCAACTGATCTAGTTGTACTTGAGACTGCTCGCTTTCAAACGGAGTAGGTAATTGCACCCTATAATTACAGTGTATAAAATCAGGTACGGCTGCACTGAAATGCAGTATGCAGAAATAATAAACAGTTAAATTTAATTACCAGCTCACTCTTTGTATTCACAAAGAGTTTGAAGTTGATTTTGAGCTGCTCACTAGTTATTTCAAGTTAGCAAACTGACTGATTTTGTGAAACACAACTACTTTATCTTCTATACACACTTCCATATAGTGTTCTCTTTATAAAGGGCGGATTTGGTTTGGTACAGCACACTGCAGAGCTTTCTCTAGTTTGTCTTTGACAAATACTTTTGCAGCTGTTTGCAATGTAGTTATACATTGTTGTTTTGTTAATGAGAAAGCCAAGGCCACTAAGTCTGAAAAACTGGTGTGCCATGGTTACCACTTCCAGCAGTTTGGATACATTCCCCAGCACGCAGTCTACAGACATCATAATTTGATTTCATGGCAAGATGACCACAGCAGGACAAAGGATTGCTATTTATTGCTGGACCATCCTGTTTTTATTATGGTATCTCCTAGGCTTGTCTCTGCTGCCTTTTTCCCCCCCTTTGCATCCCAGCCTATGAAGCAATTGAGCCTATTTTGAACTTGGTGATGTTACTTCTATTACTGATGCCTGCGGAATCAGATACCAAAATAACCCAAAGTTATTGGATGCAATCTCACCAAACTGAGCTGCATAGTTCTTCCCCTTCTCCCTGTACAAGATTGTACAGTAGAGAAGCTGTTTAAGTTTACAAAAAAGTAGAAAAAGAAGAAAGTGTATTGTAGGACTGCTCGATTCTGAAACTCAGATCGCACCAGGTTTTCCCATAGCCAGGGTTACAGGTGGCAAACTGCTGTCCGGGCTCCCAGGGCAGGAGCTATTACTAGGGAGAGACCAGCTATTCTTATGCTCTGGAAGTCTCACCACTAGCGATTTGTAAAGCCTTTGCAACTTTCTGTAAGTTTTCTTGAGTTAAAAACAGCCTTAACTTACACTTGGAACTGAGCAGAGGGTTAAAGGGTGATAGTAGTAGCTCGTAAATAATCCTATCCATTGATTTCCAGTTAATCAAGGTTGCCTATAGCTGTTAGGTACAGACAGAGAAGGCAGCAGCACAGACTTCTTACTTTTCAACTCGGGCAGAAGTTCTATCAATAGGTACATGAGAGAATATTTATGATGTTATCAACATAGACAAACATCATAGAGAGACTGTTAAATAAACACCTTGCCCCTACATGCAGTAGGAAAGCTGCTTTTTTCCCGACTGCTCTGTATTCTTGAAGGACTGATGAACTCTGAAGACAACATACCCTTCTCCTTGTTGTCAAGGTGAGCAAATTCAAACTTCCCTTTTCCCTTTGTGTTTTGCACTCTGCCTTCTTAAAAGCATCAACAGGAGGTGAGTAGAACGCTAGAAGTGTTTACACATCGCCCAGATTCTGAAAGCTCTCAGAGCTTTCTGACCGAAAATATTGTGGAGCAGGCTTGCAGTGTTTCCTGCACCACGATGTGGTGGACATCGTATTTCCATGAGATTGCTGATATAGTTATTAACACATTATTTCTTGTCAGCTTCAGCCAGAGCAGCTGTGTTTATGTACAGGAAGGCTGCCGCTCTAAAAGCAGGAGGGTAAAGAGCTTTGGCCTTACATTCAGCAGAATGATTCAGGATAAATCGGAAGGAAACTTGCAGTGCTTGATGTTCTTTGCTACTAGCAAAATGTCACAAAATAGAAATGAAGGTGAACGTTTGAAGAAGTTGTTTTCAAAAGCAGTTTAATGAATGAGTGGATTTCAGGTTCTCTTTGCAAATGTGACATGATTTGTTTTGCACTTATATTCATTTAAGGTCATCTTAAGATGTAAAATACCGTCCTGTTCACCTTATTTAATGATGCTTTTGAGCACTCTCTGTTCTTATTCTTTTAGATCATTGCATATCCAAAATGTAGGACTCCTAACTTTATCATTTGTGTCCATAGATGTGTATCTGGGTGTGATTTTCTGCTGTGTACATTGTTCTCTATGCATCAAATTGCAAATAATATGTACTTAAGTTCTACTGCTGCAAAATATTGCTATGTTGTCCTTTATTTTGGCAAAACATAAAGATGCAGAAGATTTAATGGACTTGAAAGCATTAAAAGGAAGCTATTGTTCAATAAACTGGAGCTTTCATTCATCCTGTAACTCTAATAAATGCAAGATGTTGAAGGGAAAGGAGCCAAATATTAGTGTGGTCCTATGAGACCAAACAAATAATGGAGCTACTTAAATTTGTCATTCTTCTTTCATGATTACACTCCAATCTGAAACGTACACAGATGTTACTTCTGAATAGATAGTTTCAGAGTTTGCTTCTACTTTTGGTTTATTGAGCATTGTTAAATCTTTTCAGTAATGTTTATAACATAATGGTTTCCTTTTTTTTTTTTGTTTAGCAGTCTGTGGGGTTTTGAAAGTTAAGTTCAGCACACGTTCAATTACTGCAGAGCGTATTAGTGTCCTGCAGAGCTGTTGCATTAGCAGGGTGGTCTTACCTTGCCCGTTCTGCGGGCGAGGCGCCGCTTCAGGTCACGCGCAGAAGCGTAACGGCGATGACAGTAACTTTCCTTTCCCACGTGCGGGTTGTTTATGACTTTGGGCTTTGAAGACGTGGGGTTTCAAACACCAGGCCCGCTCTACCTGAGCCTCAGCTACTGCCTGACAGAAACGGTCCTCTGTGCGCAGAGGTGTCTGGTGCTTCAGGGGGCTTGATTTTGGGGAAATGGCTCCCCTGCTAACGTTCTAGTGTCGGACCTGTGGAAGGAAAAGAACGTGGATTTGGACTGATTCATAATGCAGCAAGTTGGAAGGTGCTTAGCCTGTCCTAATGCTCCCCATCTGAACCCTATGGCTGCTGACAGAACAAGGATCTCAATAGCTTGTGAAGGTCCGGTGTAAGTGAGGGAAGCAAATGAACTTTCTCTGCGCATGGTTATCGTATGTCAATCCTGATTTTCTTGGGAAACTCCCACCTGCGTGCATTCCATGTTTGCTGATGGTCATGCACTGTAAGAAACGTAGGGTTTGTGAGGTGGAACGCAAGCTCTGGCACCACCACCACGTGTGCGCAGACTCCCCGTACACGTCAGTGAATCGCTCGGCTGAGGCCTTTCCTTGAGGCTGTGCTGCCATGTGTCTGGGGGCCTGGAAAAATAAACGAAGAGTGTCGAATCAACGTGTGGCAGCTTTGCATCTTTGATCCTTGTCCTAAGGATAAGGCAGCAGGAGGAGGGGTGGTGGCCTGAACACAAACTCGGAGAGTTGCGGCACCTGACTGCGCTAAAATAGAAATGACAGCAATTTAAAACCACAAGAAGCTATTCCTGCTGAAGCGAGTTAGCGTAAGTCACTGAACGCAGTGGTTACGTGGCATGAGGAACTAGTCAAAGCTGTAGTTACAACGTTAGATATATTTTCATTGTCTGTATTGTTACATAAAATCTACTTGTTCTTTCCCCAAATAAACCTCCAGGTGGTGAAAAAGTAGAGGAAATCTTTGGAAAATGCTGGCACACCGGTGTTGGGCAGACTGATACATGCCTAAATCTGTTTCTCCCTGCAATGCTATCCTTTAGCAGATTTCTTCAGCAGAAACACTTAAATTCTGCAGCTGCTTCTGACATACAGTGGGTTTAAATCAGGATTAAATCCCACTAAAGAAGTCAGTGGCGTTACACTGCTGCAAAAGCTGGTGTGACACAAGTCAGGAATCCTTTGTGATTTTCATTGCCTTAGGTATACGAAATGTAGCTGCTGGCTTAAGAGAAGTAAAACATCCTCTGTGTCAGGACGGATACGTTTCTGTCGGAAGGCAGCTATCACTCAAAACCAAGCTGTGCCACGCTCATGATGGACAAGCATGGATACTATACATGTGAAGCAATGCTCTTCCATCTGTGTGTGTTAGACTGAGCATAACGTAATCTTTAATGTATGTGAATGCTGGGATCCAGGCTAGAAGCCCAGCATGCAAACTGGTTAGCTGCTTGGCCCGGCAGGCTCTGTGCTGCTGGTGGAGCAGCAAAACCAGTATGGCATCTTGTCATACCTGGGCTGGCCTCCAGAGGCTGTTTCTCAAACACCAGCAGTTTGGGTGGGAAGTTTGTAGAGGTGAGCTGTGACTGATCGGCTGTGTTTGACTGTCACAGACACGTCGGTGGTGGTTGTCAAGTGGTTTGTGAGCGCCTGATAAACAGTTTGAACAAATTCTCCCCATGGAAGGTGGTGTGGCCTTGTCCCAAAAGTGGGATCGTACATTGAGTAGTTACTGGGGTGTTAGTTCAAAATCCAAAGCTGGCTGATGTTTCACTTTACCTGTAAGTCTTAAATCAAAAAGGGGCTTTTGAGGAACATGAGAACAAACCTTGTTGTCCACCTTCCTATTTATTTCAATACTAAAGGAAGGAAAAAAATACATGATGTCTCTATCAAATTCTGGATGATTTTGGTTATGTCTTTTTTCTGTTCAGAATCAATATATTTGCAATTTTTAATATGTTGTATGCTACTGGTGGGAGCTGGAAGCCAAAGACTATGAAAGATAATCAAATGTTTCTCCTAGTGTGTGCTCAGGGTTAGAACTCAGCTTTTTGGGAGTTCATAAATGTCTCAAGTTGCTGTATTAGACTGCATAGATGAGCACGTGATTTTTTTAGATAGTGGTGAGGCTTCTCTGGGATTTAGAAACTCCATTCAGAGTTCCATGAAAGGTGCACTAAAAGCATATAATTAATCACTTCTAAAATGAGATGCTAAGGATGCCTGCTCTGTACAACCAGACTGCAAGCTGTCCATTGTTACAAAGTCATTTGACTGCATGAAGCCCTCTTATTTCTAATTAAAGGTCTAAGAACATCCAACTGATCAAGTAATTTGATTGCCTCAGATGTCTCTTAATGCCTTATAACAATGAAAAAAGACCTCCATATTTCCTTCTCAACCATCATTGCTAGAGTGCCTGCAAGCACCAGTCCTTTTTTGTGTCTGACCAGTGGTGACAGGGAAGCAAACGATACCTTACGGGTGTTCGCAGCATATCTACAATCAGTAAATGCATTTTTTTTTTGTACCATACATTTGATGTTAGGGCTCTTCTTGCAGGAGAAATGAAGCTATATACCATCACAATTTTTCTCTTAATAATGAAAAATAGATGACACTATTAAATATTTTTATTTCCTACTTCTCTCTGAATAATGCAGAATTTTATTTAATTGAATGCAGGGTTTTCACAGCTAAGAGGTTTGAAAATAAAATGCTACATGGTTTCTAGTTTACAACCTAGTTATCCGAGGAAGCTGCTGAAACCTGTTTCCTTGGGATGTGTGTTGTCATTGACTGCGTTGCTCTCATCTTCCACTGCGGCTGTTATTTCTCAGGGCAATAAGGACATTTGCACATTCATAAAAGCATTTCGTTTACTCTTCAGATAAGGAGGGTGATGTTCTGCCCTTATGGTGTGGGAGGTAAAGCTGCAGCCTAAGACCGTTGGCTTTGTAGGAGCCCCTGCTCCCACAATCTAGTGACAAGAGAGCGTGTGTAGTTGACAGAGGAAAACACTGTTTTCATGTTTAGAATATTTTATTGCCTTTTTAGTATGATAAACAGAAATAGTGTTTAGGTTTCCTCTATATTTTTGATAAAAATAAATACACAGGGGTGATGTGGAAAACAAAGAAACCCTTTAATAGTGCAGTAGCGAACTGTGCTGCCGTTTGTGTCGGTATTTCCATCATAAATTCTATTTTCAGATCTTTGTTTTTAGCTGTAAAAGTCTGCTTCGGTCTGAAACTTGGCAAGGTGTTTCTCTGCCCAAGAATGAACGTCCTTCTTTTCCAACTGATGTGTATCTGAATGCTTAATTTCTAGGGGTTGGTAAGCACTTCCAGAGTATTGCTTGCTGTAATACCAGGGGGAATGCTGAAGCCATTCTCTGGCAGCAGGATACAGCGTGTGCGTGTGTGTGTAAAATACTGATGGTTTAATGTACAATGAGATATGTTGTGTTATCTGTCTAGTTAAATCACCCTTTGTGGTAAAGGGATTGTACTGCTTATCATAACAAGCACGTTAGTTGCCCCGGGAGATGTAACAGAGGAAGGCACAGAGCGGCTTTTCTACGAACCTTCACCAGTGTATGCTAATCTTGACTTACAGTATTGTGTCTGCTCCTTTGCTCAGCTGATCTTTGAGCAACTTCGGTTTGTGTTACAGTGCAGTGAATCGCCTGGTGATGTTCTGATGAATGTAGAGTAGGATTAGACCAAAAACCCATTATCTGGCCAGTCCTCGGGAGGTATAAAGTGACAGGGCTGCTGCCTTGCCTGGAACGACTTGCCATCCAGAGGAGCACAAGAATGATTTATGTCGGAGGCTTTTTATTGTAGAGCTTCCAAACAAAGCAGTGGGAATGGTGTGGATCACTGTCTTCTGTGTCATTAGAAAGAATCTTGGGAACTGATCCCTTCCTTGCCCCTGTCTATGAATTCTAGCACCCCAATCAGTGTTTTGGGTATATAATATTTGTCTTCTGCATTTTGAAATGTGCTAACCATTACACTCCTTATTTCTTTTTTAATTTTTTTAGGCTACTCAAAAATGGTGTAGTTAAAGGAGATAGTTATCCTAATTTTATAAATTCAGTTTGGTTTTGGTTCAAAGCAGACTTGATGTCAAGTCCTGCCCAGCTACTGGCTGGTGTCCAGACCTAGCCGATGTTAACAGGGAGAGAATTTATTCACACAGCATCTTCATCCTTGAGCTGTACTTTGCAAGAAGTGCCTCTCAGCCACCCACTCACAGCACAGTGAAACAAAAGCTTCAATTTTTGTTTGTTTTCAGTTATCTCACGAGCTTTTGAAGAGCTGCTGTCCAGCAGCTTATCTGAGGTTGCTGTTTGTGTGTCAGCTTTGTCTAGTCCTTCCTTCTGGCACGTGCACGCTCTGCATGTCAGCTCTCTACATCGCACAAGTAGAAATCTAGACAGGTTGTAGGAGGATACAAACGTCTGATGCTTTTTCCATTCTTGATGCAGGATTTCCTAGCAACAGATCACTTGGGATGAAAAGCTAATACCACTTTAAGCTGTTGTTATGTTATCAAGATATTGCTTTCATCAACTGCTGAGTTATTAAAACACTTCAGACAGTTACAGTTGAAAAGTACAGCTAAAGATTGAGGATCAGCATTTCTGTGCGCTGATGAGATGTTATTCTCTGACTTTAATATCAATATGCAGTGAAGTCTTCTAGCTTTTCAAAAAGTTCAATTATGAATTTTTGCCCTTTTATTAAATGTGGGTATTTTATCGTTATTTCTTTGGTCCAGCGCAGCAGAGAGAGTGCGACTGGTGTATTACAGACAGTTCTTGCTACCAGTTACTCCTCTCTCACAGTTCCAGAGCTGGCATCACGTAAATAATTTTGCCTATTCAAGTATTCTTCTCTGGAGTTCTATAGGAATATCGAAAATGTTGCAGTCCTCCCTGTGCACTGATGTTACTTGTGTGTAGAGGGATGTTTTGGACGTGCCGGTTACAAAAGCCACCTTCGCTAGACCCTGCCTGTGCTCCTCGCTGGGGTCTCGGGGAGTCCCTGACTGACCTCTGGAGTTTGAGTCAGGGTCTCGCTACTAGAATACAGGATTTTTTGGTGTGTTTTGTTTTTTCTTATTTCTTTTTTAAAAGAAACTATTTGTCTATTATGTATTGCCTTTATTATGCACATATAATATTTAGGTGTCTTTTTAATCATATTACCGATGAAAGCTGTATTAACTATTAGCATATTCGCATTGCAGATTTCATTTAACTACTGATGTTCCTGCTCAGGACAATGTTAGTCCTGTGACAAAGATGTCAGGTACTTGCTATTAACCTCCAGTTCTTTCTCTCCCCTGCACCCTTTTTTAGAGGCGTTTGAGTCTTTGCTTCGCTTTGCTGAAAACCGCACAAGTTCCCTGTTTGAGACAGCTTACAGACCTATGGCAAAAGAAGCAGCAGAGCCTGTTAAAGAACTTTTTACAGACATCTCTCTCTACATTCTGGGCGCAGAGACTACAGTGGAAAACGCAGTATTACGGTTCTTTGACAACCTTTTTCCTCTGGTGTACAGTCGGCTAATAAACCCAGGAATTACAGATTTATCAGAGGACTATACAGAGTGTCTGCGGCTTACAAGGCAAGACGTAAATCCGTTTGGACGCTATTCTAAAAACATGGTTACAGAGCTGTCAAAATCTCTTTGGGCAAGTAGGATGCTCAGCCAGGCCCTCAGTCTGGGCATCGAAGTGATAAATACTACTGAACACGCAGCCCTCACGAAGGAATGTAGCAAAGCTCTGGTGAAGATGCAGTACTGCCCGCATTGCCAGGGCCTGACGCTAATCAGACCCTGTGTCGGATATTGTCTAAACGTAATGAGGGGCTGCTTGGCCAGCGTGTCAGAACTGGATGCACAATGGAGGGAGTATATCTCCACACTGGAATATCTGACTAATGAAATGGCTGCCTCACATGATCTGGAAATTGCACTGACGGGAATCCGGAACTCCATCAACGAAGCCATCCTGCATGCACAGTTGAATGGGCCACAGCTCTCCGCTACGGTAAGTGCTCTCTAATTATTCGTTACTTCCGTTTATCACTTTCATTATTTGATGAATAAACATTTAAACAATTTGGTGTTGTCTTTACATCGGTTTTCAGCCTTCAGCTAGATCTTTGTTTAATAGTCTGTGAAAACATTCCAGATAATTATGATGGGGTTCAGAACAGCCTGCTTTGAAATGAAAGAGTTGGGAAATCGCTGTGACAGGGTTAGAAGAGTGGGTTTCTGAAGAAAGGCAAAGACGTTAACTGTTTCATAATACTGCAGTCTCTTTACTCTTGTGTTGACTGAGACATCAGGAAAGTAGTCCGGGTCTATAAGTATACAGCTGTCCTATAAAAACTGGAAAAAGAGCATGGAAAAAATCCAACTTATTCAACAGTGTTTGCATAAGTAAAGCATAAAAATACATTTAAAGTGGATCCATTTTTGTAGGTGGTAGGTTAAGGAGAAAAGAACTAGGGTGGTAGAACTGTCTCATAAATAATAGCAGCATATGACTGGCAGGTGTTCTCTCAAGGTGTTGAAGATTAGACCAGAAATTATTGAAATGACTAATGAGGCAGCTGACTACATCTGTATGAAGTGCAACATGACTGTCAGTGGAAAAAAATGTACCAGTGTGGCCTTAAGCAGGGTAAAGATTAATCAAAAAATGCAGATAGATCTGCCTGTCTTGAAATAAGAGAGATTCTTGCAGAGAACAAATGAGAAGGAAATGCACATATCTAAAAATTCCTGTGCTGAACTCTGGTCACCATCTTATGAAAGAGAAAAAATACCTCCAAGAGTCTACAGAAAGAACCTATGGCAGAGGGTATTCTAAACTAAGGAAGTATTTTACTGGGAGAAGAATGCCTGTATGTTTGTTGCTTTCTAAGATACCTAATATCACAGCTCTCTTCAATTTAGAACACCTGATGTAGTTGGAGATTTATGGTCAGTGCAATATGTAGAATATAAAGAGGAAAGATTTGTGCAGGTTCTTGGATAGTGCACAGTAGGCATTGGAACCTACGCACCTTGCAGAACAGCAGGTCTTCATCGTGCTGATGGCTAGTTGGTAGCATCATAATGTATCTCATAAAACAGCGTTAAACCTAGAACACATAATGAACAATCTTGCATCTGCTCTAATTTTCCCCAAACTTACTTTTATGAGAGTCTAGAAGGGAAATGAAAATCAAAGTACATTATTATATTTATGTTTTATCTGACTATAGGTAGAGAACTCTTAAATCATTGCATGGCTTCATTACCAATTATACAGAATTAAGTAGAAATCAAGTTAAGCTTTCAGACTAGTAGCAGCAAAAATGGTCTGGCAGGTATTTCCTGCAACATATGCAGCATATTACAAAATGCTAAACCATAATTCTGCATTGCATTTGCCAGCCTCGTAATTAATATGCACTTGCTTAGCTTATTGGTGGGGTAAAATTCATAATGCAGGTGAATATCAGATAACTAAAGATGAAGTCAGTGTGTGTATTGCTTTTAGCTGATGTAGAAGTAGAATTCTCTGAAGTGTCTTTCAGACTGAGGATTTTCTTTAATGGTTATTCAAATCCTTTTATTCAGGTCTTTCTCAGTTCCCTAGCAGTAACTTCAAACATTTTTCTCCTCCCCTTCAGAATGAATTCCAAAAACGCTGTTGTGTTTGAAACTACATTAATTCTTTTTTCCCCAAAGTTCTGTTTTCTTTTACTAGGGAAATCTCTGTGCACAGAAAAAGATTGTGTGTTGTTTTAAGGACTGCTCTGTAGGACAGCAAAGGATGGTTTCTGTTTGAGGGGAAAAAAGGTATATGCCAGTGCGTGTTATCCTCAGCTTCTAGCTTTTTCAGTTGTCAGCAGGGTAAGATTATATTTTGAAGACAGAGCATGTTCCACTATTTGAGCAAGCATTTAATCTGATACTGATTTAAAACTTTACTGATTAGTTACAGAGGATAACCATTATTTAGAAAATTGAGCCTAATTAAGCTATATTTCCTTCTCCAAAGAAACGGAAAGGAGTTCAAGCTACAGCTTCAGGATTTCCGGCTGCGAGATGGCTTCTCGGAATCCGAGGCCTGATTCTCAATTACACTAGGGCCCTTTTGGGCTGCGCTGAGGGGATTTGTACCCAGTGCAATTACTGCTTGTTTTACCTACAGGAAAATTTGTAGAAAAGAAGAAACAGCCTCTTTTCCCTTCAGAAAAATGTAGAGACCTTTTTCCACTCGTGTGGTATGCTCTTCAGGTTCTGCAAAAGTGGAAAAGTTTAACTTGTGTACAGTTTCCATTACAGATGCTGTAATTGGTTTTATTCAATTCTAAATAATCTATGGAAAACTCATTCAGGAAAGCAGAGCACTCCCAGTAATTTTCATTTATCCTGAGGCAGCCTTAATTAATGCACCTGCTCTTTTAGGAAACATTTTACTTTTTTAATAGACAGTATGGCTAAAAATTAGAGTTCTATTTTAGCTTGCTGCCTGCCTGGATGATAATGAATAATGGAAAGTTAGATTATGTTTTCTTTAACATAGGGGGAAAGCGTGAAATAAACCAATGAAGCACTTAGGGTACTTTGCTCAAATGAGGTGCAGTCCATTATTATACATTAAAAAAACAAAAAAATCCTATTTGTATGACAAGTGCATAACTTCAAGAGACTGGCCTCTGCTGATCTCGTCCATTACAGCCGAAAGAATTGCCTGATTTGCTGGGATAGCATGTGTGAAAGGTCACCTTTAAGATATTAGTAATCTCTCCTCAGATGCCTGCAGAATGTGCCGTGCCATTTGTTCAATGATACTGGCTTGCATCCAGCTTACTTAACCTAATGCGGGCCCGCCATGGTCTGCAGCATCAGCAATCATAATCATTACTTTCTGGTTTGTCTGCTGGAATCTAATTGTCTTTCGTATTGGTAGGAGCCCTGACTGCTTCTTGGTGCCAGCTATGGAGACCAAGTTTGTTCACCCTTCCTTATCATTTTTGAGACTTTTTATCTTTGTTTCTTTTTCTTTTTGTGCCTTTGTATTTTAAAGCTGGTGTCCATTTTTCGTCTATTCAAATCTACCGTATTGCTATATTCCAAATTCTGTACTTATGTATCACTCCTGATTTTTAATTTTTATTCCAAGTGAATGTGAAACACCCTCAACTGCAATTCAAGGAGGAGAGGCAGTTGTGAAATGCATGCTGGGGCTTGGGGACGCGTATCACTAGGTAGCGTGCCAGACGCTGTCTGCACCTGTGCTCCCTGGAGTCAGGTCCCGGTGAGGTGGGGTTCCAGTTGCTTGTGTAGGGCTAGCAAGAGCTTGCTTGCAGCCTGCCTTCAGCAGACCAAGGGCTGTGAATGGGAACAGTATAACGTGTGAGGTAGGGAAGATTTCTGCTGGATCAGAAATGGTTAGAATCTGCCTGGCCCCACTGACTGTAAATCTGCATCTCCCCTGGTACAGAGCATACCCCCCGTGGCAGGAGTGTTCTGAGGTCTAACAGCAAAAGGACGGCTCTTCCATTTACTAGATTACCTAAGCGTGTAAGATGCATTTGCCCACACTGGTGAGCTCTGTGAACACGGGTCCCCTCTGGGCTTCTGGAAGTAGTTCGTGCCTTGTTCCACAACGTGCGCAGCGCTGGGCGGGTGGCTGGCAGGCGCTGCGTGTGTCAGGTGCAGTCGTTGGGTCACACTTCAGCAGAAGGCTGTGCGAGGCTGCCAACCTGATAGTTGGTGCTTTTCAATTCAAAGGGCAGAGAGGCCACGTGGAAATACCTTTTTAGAATAGAAAAATTCTGCACTGCTAATGTTGCTGTGTATTAGAGCTCCATTTGTCAAGGGCAAGGCAGAGGCAAGATTTTCAAAGAAACATTTTATTGTCGCCGAAGACCTACAGCTTAATAGAATTTGAACACATAATTACCCCTTGTTCTTTCCCACGCTTTTGCGAGGTATTGCTACAACTTCTACTCTGCATGTGGCTTCTTGTGAACCCCGCCTGCCCGCCCACGTGGTGGGAAATGCGAAGTGGTGTGTGTTAGGAGAAATATTTGGAATGTGGGAAGGCATGTATTCTGCTGTGGTTTTCTTGCTGCGTTAAGTTTGTAAGCATAAAGTACTTACTTTCATATTAATGTTATAATGGCTGGAAATGTGTTAAATGAAGATGGAAAAGCCGAAGACCTAATATCTTTACAGTGGCCAACTGTTATACAAGACAAAAGTCCAACATACTGTGTTCCTTGATTATGGGGTAATAAAAGCAAAAGCTAATAAAAAACTTGATAGAGGGGGATTGTAACACCTGGGTATGATCAGAGATCAGGCATTATGAGAATGCAGAAAGATCTGTGCCTTCAGCCAATTAACTTCTTGGAGACACACTTACCAATTGGAGTCATAAAAGTGATATAAAAAAAGTGATAGAAGAATAAACTTTGGTAAGAGAAAGCAGGCAGAGGCAGGAGAATCACAGGAAATGAGGGGTATTTAAGATGCACGATGCTAGGCATTTCAGGAACGTCACAAAGAACAAAATTAGTGATTATGAGAGAAAACAATCTGAGCAAAATCCCCGAGAAATCTACGATGGCCTTTTCACAAGTTGTGAAGACATCAAGGAGAAGGATGGGCAATATTGAGAAGAGATCCATTAAATACTGATTGTGTTTTAAAGGGGATTGATTTAGGGTGTAAAATAACAAACTATCTGCTGCCTATTTCTGGCAGACCATTTGAGTATCGTTTCTTAAAAATTTTGTGTAGCTCCAGAAATGCCAGGAGGACATGAGAAGGGGAAAGCTTGTAGCAGGGACTGTTGTCCTTGTCAATGAAGAAAAGGCAGACAGAGGAGTTAGGCTTTCCATGCCTGTCCAACCACTTCTGCTATGATCGTTTGCAATTAAGGACGTAATTGGGAGTTGGGGAGGCAAATTACACGGAATTAACAGCAAATTAGAACTTAGAGCAATTAAAAAAAGAAAATCAACAGAAAATACTTATAGGTAGATAGTTGTTCTTGGTAGCTGATCCATCAATCTCCTCCCATCAATGGTTTTAAAAGTTTTATTGCTGTTTCAAAGCAGATAACAGGCAGTCATAAAATACATGCCCAACACTCTGCACTGTCTTCTAAACTTGCTTCCCTGAAGTAATTTTTAAATGTGTTTTCCTCATTGTTTATATTACTTAGCACTGAAGAAAGTGGTTGCTTTGCAAATGAGTTTGGGGAAGGCCTATAGGCATATGGTTATCTGAGGTGTTTGACCTATAGGTGGGTAAGATGGGGAATGATGGTAGAGTTGGAGAGAACTGGGTGGTAACAAGGAGTCGAAGATGATGATAGAAGCATTGAAATGATGTCTAGCATTTGGTTCTTGCAGTATTCGTATGAAATACCTGTATTCTGGTGTCAAATCTTGAAATGCAAATGGAGGGAGCTCATACGATTTGTTCAGTAATATTCAACAAAAAGTCAGTGATAGAAGTAGAGCTAGAAATTAGGATTTTAATTTTTTTTTGGCAGTTCTTAGTACTGTACTGTAACAGCACCTCATTTTTAGAGATATCCGAGGGTAGGCTTTTAGTGTCCTTCACAGGCTAACTGGGAGTTGCAAAGATTTGTTTAACATCACATTTGACTGGAACAAATAAACCCTGCTAAGAAGCAGCGTATAATATCTTTGGTACTGAACAAGCAAACTATATAGATATGTTAGATTCAATTTAAGGATGGAAAGGGGCAAGAGCCTGTGAAAGAACCCAGTTGGTGTATCCCGAAATGCCTGCATTACTGTGGTAGGCTTGAGCCAGAACTTATGGGGGTAACTTTTGGGGAAAAAAAAAAATTAAAATCTTGCCACAACTTTTCTGTTAAAAATTCAGCGGTGTATGGAAGGCTTACAGAAAATAATTTAGGTGGTCTGAAGTCATTAGGATTGGAGGAGAAAAACCAGTCCTGAGAAATAAAAGACTTGAGAACCTTTGAAACGGTCACCTTTACGAAAATAAAAGCTTAGAGAAAAGACTGCCAAACTTACAGCAGCGGGAGATTGATGCACAGTAACCTTATAAATTTGAAAAGGAAATGGCACTACTATGAACAAAATAACTTTGTGCTGAGTGAGTTCACAGCAACAAAGAGTTTCTGCCAGCCAGTAATGAACTACTTGATTAAAGACCTTGAGCAGTATCATAAAACACTCCTGGAGATTTTGGAGAACACTCAGAGCTGAACTCAGGTGCTTCCTTCCTGCAAGTTTTCCAGTTCAAATGATCAACACCAGCTGTCAATAAGTATAAGAACCATACTTAGCAGCGGTGAAAGCACTGTATTCGACTCCTTGAGGTTAAATTGCTGAAAATAACTGTAAAAATGTACAGGAAAAGCTATGTTTGTGCAATATGCACTAGAAACGTTATTTTAAATGACATTTTGCTTCTTCTAAGCACTTACTTGGAAACCTCTGAAAACAGAAAACGGAGGAAATGCCTGGCTATGATGAGGTATCTGTAAATGATCTTCAAGGAGCTGGAATGGTTGCCCTATGGAAGCTGTCTGATTTCATAGTGCTTCTTGCAGATGTGACCTTGAATGACACAGTCACGGTGATGGCATGACCTTGTACATTTTGTTCTCATGAACCAAAGTTAGATGAATGTGCATCAGGTTCAAATCCTTTGTGAATCCAGGGACCAGAGGAGCCCTGTTAGCCACCTGGTGGGTTGGACTGAAGGCACACCTTGTAATGATCTCTTTTTGTGCAAAAGGTAAAAAAATGGTTTTTGTAGTGGTATAAGACATGTAAAATTACGTCTACGTTAAAATTCTGTTTTACTTCTCTTGGGCTTTATACTCATTCCAATACTTAAAGGGAGCCTACAGGAAAGCTGGAGAGGGGCTGGTTACAGGGCGGGGAGGGACAGGACAAGGGGAAATGGCTTTAAATGAAAAGAGGGGAGATTTAGATTAGATATTAGAAAGAAACTCTTCACTGTGAGGGTGCTGAGGCTCTGGCACAGGGTNTACAATTCATTAAGATACTGCGTTCATCTTACAGTCAGTCATGAATGATTTTTTAAAAATGAGCAGTGGAACTGTATATCTGGAATCAACTGAATTTCATGGAGTATAAGCATCTAATTCTTGTAGTCAGCTTTGTAAGTCTTGCTCATGTGCTATTTGCTTGATTTAAATGCATTTTGACACTTGAGTACTGTAGAAGTATTTCTGGAAATAATCGTCTAAATTGTTTAGTCCTTTTGCCTCATTCCCATCTGTTATAAAACTCCTCTGGAGAATTGGAGCTCATATAGTCTTGAACAGCTTTTTAAGGGGATGCAAGGAGCTTTTTGGCCCATGCTGCTAATGACAGTTCTCTTCCATGCAGATAGTTGATATCAAAGAGTAGCCTGATTTCCTGGTGGTAAGGATCATCTCAGCTGTAGTGATGGAAATGCTTGAAATTTGGTATTTATGTCACTGTGAAGTAGGTTAAAATGAAATACATATCTTTCAAAAAATCTAAATTGTTATCAGTGTAGGAATAAAAAAACCACCATATAATTACGATTGAGTTGGTTCTGAGAGAGATTTACTGGGTATTATCCAGCTGTCATGTTATTTGACTAAACATGTAGTTAAAAATTTAGGTTTACATAAATTGTATAGCCTTAAGATTGATTTTGCAGACGCCATCATTCATTTGGATGTAGGTGTCTCTTCCTACCCGAAGGCATTCCGTTGCAAGTCATGTCTTTACCTCCCAACTGACTGCTGACTTGCTCATAGTGCCTAACCACGCTATTAACAAGTCATTAATCTGTGGTAAGATAAAAAGCTCTTTTCTGCCTGGCGGAGCGGTATTCAAGTTTTACTTTCCATTCCCTAAATCTTGTATTTTGTGTAAACATGTAACCTGAAAGCTTCATGCTAAACATTCATATCAATGGAATTGCTGGGTGCAACTTTGTTCAGCTTTTGATCTGAGACCAGTGCTGATTGTGATTAACTGTTTGTGGTTAATTACTGTGATTAAGGTTTTGGGAATTATAGTGTTCTGGCACTGTTGCCTTCTGACAAAGGCTTCTGTCTTTGAGAGGGGTCACAGCACCCGTCTTCTTTTGCCCTGTTTACAGCCAAGTTACACTTGTTTGATCTAGTCTTATTGCCAAAATATTTGAGAAAAATGTGTCAGGTATTTGTGTATGATTGTGGTCCCAGAAATGAATTAAGCTAGTACATAGGTGAGTGTTTTCAGGAGATTTTGCATGCATTTTGGTTCAAAACAGATGAAATTCTGCATGGTTCTGGTGTTTCCTCTAAGGTGAGTAGGTATATGCCAATGTATGGTGTACAGCCAGTAAGTTATCCAAATGTAGAAAGTAAGGATTGCAGCTTAAATATAAAGTCAAGAAATAGTAACCTGCTTTCAGAGCAAGAGGCCCAAACAGTGTAGTAAAAAAGAGTAAATCATTCACTCTCTACAACTACTTGAAAGGAGGTTGTAGTGAGGAGGGTGTTGGTCTCTTCTCCCAAGTAGCAAGCGACAGGACGAGAGGGAATGGCCTCAAGTTGTGTCAGGGGAGGTTTAGGTTGGATATTAGGAAACACTTCTTCACAGAAAGAGTAGTGAGGTGTTGGAACGGACTGCCCAGAGAGGTGGTTGAATCACCGTCCCTGGAGACACTCAAAAAACGCATAGACGTGGCACTCCAGGACATGGTCTAGCAGGTATGGTGGTGTCAGGTTGACGGTTGGACTTGATGATCTCAGAGGTCCTTTCCAACCTTAGGGATTCTATGATGCTATTCTACGATTCTATTAAATTCACATTAATAGCTACCATCTTCATATAGGGAAAACAAAAGAGGCAACAGATTTCTGAAAAGTACATTTTTTCACTGAATTGTTGTTTTCTTCTTTAAGTTTAAGAAAACCAATCCTACAGCATTGATATTAATTCTAAATACATGCTTAAAAGTGCATGGCTGATGAAGCAAGTGCCTTGGCCACTACAGGAGCATTAAACCTGCTCCTCTGTGATGTTAAGACTATAAAGAATAACACAAGCGTACGCCAACCCCTATGCACACATTAATGTACAAAGCCTACTGCTTTTCTTCATGCCTTCAGATGAAGCTCCATCTTTTTTTAGGGTGTGGATAGTAAACTTGGTTCTAAAAGGTTAATTCATGTAGCATCTATTTTTATGTAGTGAGAACTGGTTTGTTTTACTATTGATTTTAGTTTTTCTCAGAAGGCTATGTATGTGTGATATAACCATTTTTTTCCTCAAAAAAATTCAGCACTTTTTGGTTCTTAGAGAGTTAGTTTCTGGGAACTCCATAGCCAAGTGTAATTTTATTAAAGTAATAATGAAAAGCAAAATCTAAAGTCATAACCTGTGTAAAATACATAGTTAGAATGATGTTCATTTTCACCTCAAAGTTGAAAATGCTAAAGAGTGTTCCCTGAGTCCTGTTTGACTTTGACTCGATGCTCTTTGAAGAGGAGAGTGTGCCCATGTGGGTCTGATGGCAGGATATGAGCCTCCAGAATAGAATTCCTATCAAAGCCATAATCATAAACCTGCCAAGATAGCAGAGTCGTAATTTCAGAGGGACAGTGTTGTCACTGAGCGCTCTCTATCTGACTTGGAATATGATTCTGGTGTCAGCGCTTCACCATTATTACAGTTGAAAGATGAAGGACGTAAATATGGTAAGAGTCCAGGATTTTGCTTGAAGCACAATACTGAGCAGGACAATCAATGGTTGGGATAATATTTATGGAAATGACGGTACTCAAGATGACAGATGATGATGTGCTTAGTGTTTCAACAAGAGTTGTGTACACTTTATTCATTGTTTCTACTTTTTTCTTTTTTATTCTATTCTGTGCACCTATTGTGAGCCTCCCTAGATTGTGTAAGTCATCCACTGAAATTGAGTGTTATTTTCTATTACAAAATCAATTTAAACTACAAAAGAGAAATTAGATGTGCAGGTTTTTTTATAAGCCTGACTTTCTGTATTGTGGTTTAGGAAATATGATGGATTTTGTAGCTGCGGTGCTTTGGAATTTTGGCACTCTGTTTGTTGTGGTTAATTTTTGGTCTTATAAATTAACAAGGCATCAAACAATGAAGTTAGAGTGTTGCTGGGTTGGGGTCCAGTCCCTGGTAAAAAATGCAGTTCTAGCATATTGGCAGCTAGGCTGCTTGTTATTCATTGTAAGGCCTCCAGCTATGGGAGTGTTAGATGTTTGACAGCATTGAATAGATTCCAGTCAGCCATACAAACTACCTCCAGTGAAGTGGAAAGGACCATAAAATTGTTTTAGCAACAGCTAATTCTCTTGAGTCTTTTAAGGCCTTTTTCCCATTTTTTTCTTTAACTGTTTGGTTGCCAGTAGAGGATTTGCCAATTTAAACCGTAAGTTCCCAAACTGATTTCATTTTTGAAGATTAGTTATGAAAGGTTTCCATTGATTCAGCATTTAGCATAGTTTAGATTTTGAAAACAAACAAATAAAAGCCCCACAAACAACACACCACCAAAATACCATCAAAAAAAACCAAGCAAAAACCACCCAAAGTGCGTATTTAAGAAAGGTACTTTTCTTTGAATATAAAAACTTATACTATACAGAAACTTACAGCATTGTGTTTTCAGAGGTGATTTTTTTTCTATCAATACCTTCCAGTCCTGTTTTTATCAACAAGGTATTTGGGTGCTAGTCTGTTAACTTGTAGGTATTTCACTTCATGTCCTGCTCATCTTTTAGCTGTTGAAATGCCATGCAAGCTGCAGGGTTCTTTTACAATCAGCTTGGGAACTTGTCTTTTCAATCTCCAGCTAAAGATGTGTGTTACTTCTTTCATCTTTCCTTACTCTGAGTTGTTTTTTTTTTCTCCTGCATAGCTTAGACTGGAGATTCAGTGTTTGAAAGAACATAAAATTGTGTCCTCACCTGTCAAATGTTTCATAAGAGCTGGTTGGCTCATAATGTGCCACAGTTCAGTCTTTAAGAAAATCCATGAACACGAAGGATTTAATAGTCTGGGAGACACAGTGGCATTAGCTTTGGAGGAAACCTGAAAAGTTCTGACTTTTGGAGTACCAGAGGAAGATGGAGAATGAGGAGTTCCTCAGCTGCTACAGCTTCATTGAAGGGACTTAAAGAATCAGGAACCCGGATAAGAGAGGCTCAGGTTTGAAATGTGAGTGCAAGGCTTCATTCTGATTACAGTAGATGGGGAAAAAGATATTAGAGTGAAAAGCAAGTTGGTTCTCTTGTCACCTTCTGCCATAAAAGAGGCTGCCTCTTGCAAAGAACTCTTAGTCTCACACACCTGGGAAAAATGATATATTTCATCCAACTGAGTACAAACCTTTCCTTTTTTCTCCTGTTAGTACCTTTCCCCCAAGAATAATTTAGTTAGGTTAACATTGACTGGAATAATTGAGATAAAATTGTCATTACTAACATTTGGTCATACAATAAAAATGCCAGCTGTGCTAGGAAGGCATCAGGCAGCCAGCAGCGTCAGCACGTAGGGCTGCCCTGGATGGGAGCTAAAATAGTCAGCTTGTGAAGAAACCTAGGGCACATTTTTTGAAAGGATCCCTATGATTCATGGTATATGTTCCCTTCTTCTGCAGTAGATGAGGTGAAAGTCCCTGGTGATTTTATTATGGTTCTCTAGACTTTTGTTAACTGTAATGAAGCTTTACTTATTTTAAAGGCAATTTGTTCTTCTAGTCTATCTACACAAAATTGTGACTTCACAGACTTGTTCTCTAGTCTTCCTACATCCGTATGAACCAGAGAAGTTGACACAGTCCTTGTAGGAAGAAATGGAACAATAAATCCTAGTTATTGAACTTGTTGTACCTGCATTTAGAAGAGAAGACCTGACTTTTCGTTTGGATACTTCAGTCCCAGGGGGAAAGGTGTGGGTTTCTAAGGTTGCACCCCTTATATGCAGCAGCCAAATGCTTCCTGCAGCTGTACGAGCAAGCAGAGCAAGGAGGCATCCTCCTCTGAACAATCTCTTTCCTCTTAAGGGGACTTGTCTCGGAGCAAAATTTGGCATTTGCATAGAAAGATGCACAAATTTTGTTGTCTGTGACTTCAAGCAATGACTTAGCTACCTCAAGTGTTGGCTTATCTATGTCACTAACTGGAGATACCATAAAATATCTGATTTTTCAAGTCAGAACAGGGCCTGAGGGTTTTGGCTGTTGTGTATTTTGTCTGACATACTAGCAACCACTGGGACAACTTCCAAAGCTTACATTTTACAATGGTAAGAGCCTAAGTTCTTCTTATCTGAAGCAGATATTGGTGGCTCTAATCTCTATTTCTTGGTGAACTTGCTCTGTTCTACACCATGCCCTGTAGTCGTTTTCTGGGAAAGCAAATAGTTTTAATGCTCTCTCACCAAATTTTGTGTTGCTGTTATTGCAGACTTATAGCTCATGCGCTTGTGAGCCGTCACAATGTGCGAATCTTCATTTTGCAAGAGGTGGACCTAGTTGCTGCTGAGTTCCCTAGAGGGCATTTACTACTGAATATATTAATAGAGAGTGGAGGATAGAGAATAATATATAATAATTCTTAAAATGTATTTATCAATATTCCAAGTCTCCACTTTGCTCTGTGTAGTTGGTGTGGAGTCAGGACTGCAATTTGAGAGATGAGCACAGGGCCCTTTTGTCTTGGACTGGCAGGAGGCAACAGGAAAATATGATGTACAGGAACATGATTTGAGGAGCACAAGTCTGTCTGGATAGTGAGGAGGAAGGTGGGGTATTTCTGTCCATCGTTGTGCCCTTACTGAAGGATACTTGTTTGCTCACATGATAAAGCAGTATAGAAGTGTTCAAAGATGTGCATGTATTTGTTTGGAAGGTTCACTGTTTTTTTTTCAGGGAGGCATCTATGCTTGCTTTCTGATTTAGTTAGTATTTTTTTGTTAAAAGCTTCACTTAATAAGATGCTTTGTTTTGAATCAGTGCTATTACTTCAGTATATGGAGTTTACCCTTGGTTCTCATTTTATTCTAAACATACTTCCTACATCATTTTAATTCCATCTTTCTTTTCCTTTTTCTCTAATAAGCAAACGTGACATGGCTTCCTTCTGTGGAGGCTAAAGGAAATAATCTTTTTGTATTTCTGTATGAACCCTTGCTGTCACATTTTTATACGACACTAAACCAGTGTCTTCAACGACTTGAAGAGCTTAATGAACTGACCGATTTTTCTGTACTGAAGGGTGGAACTCAGTAGCTGAGGAGTGGCTGGGGGAACTGGGACTGTTTAGTCTGGAGAAGAGGAGGCTCAGGGGAGACGTTATTGCCCTCTACAACTACCTGAAAGGAGGTTGTGGCGAGCTGGGGTCGTCCTCACAGATAACCAGTGATAGGACAAGGGGGAACGGCTGCAAGTTGCGCTGGGGAGGTTTAGGTTGGAGATGAGGAGAAATTTCTTCTTGGAAAGGGTGGTTGGGCATTGGAACGTGTTGCCCAGGGAGGTGGTGGAGTCACCGTCCCTGGGGGTGTTTAAGGAAAGGTTGGATGTGGTACTTAGGGACGTGGTTTAGTGGGTAATAGGTGGTGGGGGAACGGTTGGACTGAATGATCCTCAAGGTCTCTTCCAGCCTTAATGATTCTATGATTCTAACAGACTTGTGAACAAAAGTTTCCAAACAAATGACAGTGAAGCAAATCGGAGAAGCGTATTTGTGGTGAGCTGGCCTTGGCTGGCGGGCGGTGCCCGCTGAGGCGCTCGCCATCCCCCTGAAGGACAGGCCCCTTTCCCGCCCCTGGGCCCAGGCCCGGCCTCACTCCTGCATCCCTGACGCCTCTACCCCACCAGGGGGTGCTGCCCTGAGGTGGCTGGAACCGGCTGTGTCTGGTGGGGCAGCCCCCACCTCTCCTCACAGAGGCCCTTCAGCCTATGTGAACAGAGGAGGAGGATGAGCGTAGGCTGGAGGACCAAATTTTTTTGTGAATGGAAGATTCAAGTAAGCAGCAAAACAAGGTAGACTTTCAAAAATAGTAAGTTGTGTCTGAGCAAAGCCCCAATTCGTGACAGGAATTCATTTATGGTTTTGGAATTGAAGGGCATTAACAGAGGGGCGAAAAGGGTACAAAGAACTGAAATAGTGATTTAAGGCAATGGAGAAAAATATTACACTATTTCCGTTTAGAATCATAGAATGGTTTGGATTGGAAGGGACCTCAAAGCCTATCTAATTCCCACCCCCTGCCATGGGCAGGGACACCCCCCACCAGCCCAGGGTGCCCAAAGCCCCATCCAGCCTGGCCTTGGTCACTGCCAGGGATCCAGGGGCAGCCACAGCTTCTCTGGGCACCCTGTGCCAGGGCCCCAGCACCCTCACAGGGAAGAATTTCTTCCTAATATCCAATTTAAATCTCCCCTCTCTTAGTTTAAATCCATTCCCCCTTGTCCTGTCACTCCCTGCCCTTGTAAACAGCTGCCTCCGTCTTTCCCGTAGGCCGCCTTTAGGTATTGGTAGGCTGCAATTAGGTAACAACAGTAAAGAAATTTTCAAAGGAAAAGAAAATGAAATTCCTGCCTATAAGGGGAAACCGTCTCTTGGATCTAATTGCTTTTTTTTTTTTTAATAAAACAAACTTATCACAGTTAGAATGGAGCAAATGGTGGTTTGGAGAGAGTTTAATTTTTGCAGAAAGAAGAAAAGGGTGGGGGGGGAGAGCTTACCAAATAGGAAGACATTTAGAAGACTATGAAGTCACAGGGAGACAAAACAGTGAGAAAGGTATGTAAGAAATTGAAACAAAAGATATGGAAAAGAGCTAGAAAAAACAATTGGGGGAGGGGTGGGGGGGACATTGTATTTGAAGAACCAAAGAACTGGAATGTGTTTTAAGACAGAAAAAAATGATTATAATTTCTTACTGACTGTAGGCAGGTATCAACAGATGGCATAGGCTGGCTGGTCTTACAAGCCACTAAGCAATATAAGCTAGTTTCCCATGGGTTATTCTGAGAAAAATAGATTTAATAGAATGAGGATGTCATGAGCCAGGCCCAGAAGCAGCATGGCCATGTTTAGAGGTCTTCTCAACCAGGCTTAGCAACTTGAATAGTTATAAACACAGCTGTGCTGCATCTGGATGAAAGCGTGTAAGTCTACATGTACATGGCCACGTGAGTTTACCAAAGCAGAGCCATATTCTATTTTTCCTTTGCTGTGGTTGCACTTCAGACAGTGGTTTCTCTTGGTGCTGAGTGGCTGCAGCACTATGGCTTTTCCAGTAAGGCTGAACACATAGTGCATGATGGGTTTCCCATGACACCCTGTGGAGCAGGGTGTTGTGCCAGCTAACTGTCAAGGGTGGACAGACTGCTCTGGAAAAGTCTATCTTTTCAGTCATATTCCTGTTATTCACCTCCTTTTTTTGTTAGTTTGGGGCCATGGTGGGGATTTATCAATACCAATATTGCCTTCCCTCCCCCTAGACTGTCCTGTTTGGATAATTCTACCATTTCAAGCTGGTTTTAGCCATATTTTGCATATGCTAGAGGAGACTAGGATGGCCTAATCTAGCTGTGAGTTCTCCTGAGCAGTGAGCCTAACCTCCTTCTGCGTGCAGTTTGCTGCTGCTGCTAGCTAGGGAAGGACTGGGGTATGCGAATGACGGCACACAGCCTGCCACACCCATGGAGGCAGCAGGGCTTTCAGGCCTTTTGTTCAGCTTCTGTTGCCCCACTTGGCTCAGCTCTGCCTCTTCCCCTTTTAATCATTTCAAAGCATTTTACAAAAAGGCATTTTGCGTATTTTTTTTTCAAGATATGTGATGTGTCACTCTATAAGCTTTAATCATGAAGTATATATAATTTATACTTCTATTATCTAAGCTTGCCCAGGATATGCCCTCTGTTCTGAGGCTTCATCCTTGGTGGTATTAAGTCACTTCTTGCAGGATCACGTCAGGAAGCTGTTCCAATGATAGATACCAAATTTCAGCATAAGCTTAATTCTTAATGATGATTATTTGAACTGACATTTATCATGATCTGAAAGTAGAAATAAATGGCATATTCATCATAGTTAACTGAAAATATATTGGTCCACAATTCCATTTCGAGACTACATTTAGTGACCCAGGGTTTCCAACTCATAAGAAACACAATACACTTCTAAAAGCCTTTTCAGATTCCTAGCCACTGCATATGGATCCATTAAAATTTTTCCTCACTGCCCTACAGTAAAATTATGCTTTTTTAACATCAGATTCCAAAGAAGTTGCATTAAAAACAAGAGGGAAGTCAGCAGCTAGGTTTTTCAGAGCAGGTTAAGCCTAAGTCTCTTTCTGTTAATTTTTGAAACTTTTATCTTTTAGTGCAGAAATTCGTGACAGCACTGTGAAGTGCTCAAAGAATGTGTACCTGCTGTGGACCGGATCCTAGTGAGTAGGAGTCTTCTGAGTTAAACGCTGCAAATCCAGCCGAGCGTTTGGTCTGTGCAGTTCATCTTCATGTGCTTTCAGCACCTTGAACTATTATAACCAAATTGCAAGTGCCTGGATTAAGCATGAAGAAATAATATACACAGTGAGGTTTGCCTGGGAAAGAATCTGCTGACCTCTTAGCCCTGCTGATCCATTGTAGAAATGACTCTTGTGTGTCACAAATCACAGTGTCAGTGTTGGCTAAATGTTTGGACGTATATACCAAACCGAACTCGCTTATGTTCAGAAATAAACACGTGTCCTGATCTGAATTTTGTCCCTTGGAGCCTTTATAGAAATGGAAGCAAGCTGCTTTCTCCTCAGAGTTATCTTAGTATGTTTGTATTATCAAAGGGTTTAGTGCATCGAAAACTGGCAACAGACTCAGGGGAGGTTGTCACGTTTGAGCTTCTATGTCAATATTTGTCTTGTATAAAAATATATTCCATTTCAGTGTCTTCAGTGGGACCTGTGATTGACCAGCAGGACTGAAAATGGCAGACCTATTTTTCAGTGCAATAAAAGTATGACAGACCTTTTTTGTTTTTTTTTTGTTTTCTACTTATCAGATGCTTTGCCCTCGTGCTGTTCATGATGGGTTGAAAGCTGGATGTTTTCCAGAGCTGTCACAGAATGTATTGAGTAGAATCACATGATGTTGGAGCTGGAAGAGACCCAAGAGGCTATCTAGTCTAGTGGAAGGATCAGCTCTATTTTTATTTGGTTTATGTTACTTATCTAATGGACTAGAATAGTATGTATGAAGAGCTGGTCCCAAATAACCAGGAAACAGTTTATTTGTTTTGTAGTTCTGTTTACCTTCATTATATCCACCTCTTCCTGTGCATCTAATTAACTTCAACAATCTGACTTAAAATAAAGGGCAAAGACAGTAACATCACTCTAGGTTTTGCATTTATATATACTGTACTTACATAGTTACAGCCCCCTCCTTTCACACGTCTTGTCTGGTAATTGACTTCATCAGTAAATAATATTTTTCATTCTTACCTCTAGCTTATCAACTCTATGGTGCTCCTCTAAAATCCTGGGAACTGCATAATTAACTGCTTAATACTTCAGTGCCATTGTAATTTGGTTTAGAACAGGCTCATACTGAAGATGCAGAACCAGAAGTCCAAAGTACTAAGGGAAAGTGCTAGGTTGAGCAAGAAGATAAGAGTGAGGATCTGTTATTGTCAAATTTCAGCTTCTTAGAGAAAAGTGCAAGATTCAGTCTAAAAAGAAACACGTCTTTAATGAAAGGCGTGAAAGTTTTTGAAGTCTGAGAGAATGAGATTTATCTTTGGGATCACTGTGGTAGGACAAGGGAAGTCTGAGCAGGTGGTGGTGAAGGGGAGCAGCCTGTGTACTCTGCTGTTGAAGAATTGGAAAGCTACTCTGGAAAAATATCAGGGAAAAGAGACTGTGGTGTTGGTGGGAGGGATTTGTTGTCTTTTTTTTTTTCCCTTGGGACTACTTCCCACTTTCATTCTGCTTTTCTAAATGCTTATCCTAGATCTACAATGAAGTTGGTTCTAGAAGGTAATAGTATTAATTAGAAATAGGTGGTGGTTTATGGTACTGTGAAGTTTTATAGTTATGAACTATTACCAGATACTTTTTGAAAAGTCAGAAATCGAGCCGTCAAATATTGGACAAGTCCCACCTTGACTTTCTCTCTAATTTTTCCTGTAGTAATTTTTTGAGAAAAATGAGTTATTTTTCTCGTTTTACTACAAACACCTTAAAATTGCAAACTATTCAAGTAGAATGATTGTTATTGATTTTCCTTGCTTTATCTCTGTTTCATTGTATCCTTAGAGTTGCATGGACATATTGAAAAGTATTAAAGACTAAGAGCTCCTCCAGTCTTTCAAGACTATGGAAAAATGGTGTTTCTGAAGCAGGAGTCACTTGCTGAACACCCATGTTAGATCATTTACAGTTTCTAGTCTGATACGTAGTAGGACTCTTGAATAACTTTTATTTGTTGCCTATGTATATCTCTGGTAGATTCAGTTGCAGATATTTGGTTGTTGGCATAAGTTTTAATGAGATTTAAAGAGAATTTTCAGTTAGATATACTTGTATCTTCCTTTATATTTGGTTGGGGAGCTCACCTGCCAATCTCAAGGTTCAGAGACTGTTCCCCTTGAATTCACTGCCATCAGAGATGGTATGCTGGATCTTGTTTCCCCTTCCCCATTTGAGCGTTAGGAGATAGCACTACTGTGATGTGCATATCAGAGCCAACTCATGTTGTCAAGAGGTAAAAGCCCTCTACCTGTCTTTCCACTACTGATTACTGCAGAAGAGCTATTGAAGGAATCACGAACAGTCCCTTATGAAATCAGTACTCCACAACACAGTCTTCGTTTGAGTCTCATAACCCTCAGCCTCTTGGTTATATGCTGATATGTCCAGCCTTTTGCTTCAGGAGACAGTGGATAAATTTTCCCCTTCCGTCAATTCTAGTAGTACTCAAACTTTGGCATTATTATAGCTCTACTCTAGGACAATTTTGATTCCTCAGCATGAAAGATGTCTATATCCACATACTGATGTCAAAATTGCAACCAAATGTTGCCTGCACTCAAGGTTGCTTTACCTGGCAGCCTGGATGACACCAAAAGGAATGGAAATATCAAATACTTTGTGAATCAGGCACCATATCTTGTATTGGAAACCCTGCAATAACTAGGTGCAGATATATAAGCTAGGGTAATATTTGTCTCCCAGAGTCACAGGACTACTCTTTCTGATTTTTTTTCTCTTTCACTATGAATGGTCAAACTTCAGCAGAGAGCATTAAGACTAAGCAGTGTAGTAAAACAATAGTTTTACAGTGATGGCAAACACAGGATTGTCTTGAGGATAAATCTCTAGTGAGAAATGAGGGAACACTATTGTCAAAGTCCTTTAAGATCACAGTTGCCTGTCCTGTGAGATGCTTGGGAGGGATGATAAAAACCTGTGATCCAAGTAACAAAACCAGCCAACTAGCCAAAAAAGTTTGGGTTTGTATTTTTTGTAGTGGCTGATTTACTTTGTGCACTAATGTGAGACGAAATAAACGAAATAAGACTATAAATATTAGCTTGTCATTGTAAGGTCTGAGTGTTTCCAGTTTTCCCTGGTTCATTGTTTATTTGTAAAATGTTTTATGAAAGGTTAGGGAGAGAACAAGCGAGTCTGTTCCTTGCTGGTTTGGTGCCAAAGACCTCATGACCACTTTTGCTTCAAAGCATCTGAAATTTCTTGAGTCAAGCCTTAAGACAGTAAATTCTCTTCCATTATTGCTCAATGTTTTCCCCTCCATTTCTTAAATTGATTTCTGAGGAAAAATTCTCCATGGAAGTATGTTTGCTTTAAAAGCAGAAGGGAAACAAAGTTTTTGAAAATCTGCTGGGATTTCATAGTCTTCAAAGCTGTGCAGGCTTGCAGTGTGTGTGGAATAGAATCCAGTGCCTCTCTTCCATACCTGCCCTTGCAGACTGTCTCAGTGTGGCCACAGTAGCCAGCATGTGTCCTCTTCAGCTGTGTGATCCCTCCCAGTCATTGCTATCAGCTGGGAAAGGAGGGATGGTGGTGCAGAGATGGCTTTCCTGGAAGGTTCCTGAAGTAAGCAATTCTGCCTTTGTTTTTTTAAAGTTGAATAGTCTTTGAGTATAAAAGTTTAGGATCAGTGTTCACCAACACATTAGCGATGATTAGAAAAAGAATTTCTATTTTTTGAGTGATCTGGAGGGTGTTTTTGTTTAGGCATTTGCTTCCAAAGCATTTTCCGAAGTACTACTTTGTTTTCCTTTTTCTTTTGTCTTGGTGGTTTAGATTTTTAAGCACTATCCAATGCAATGTTACTTGTACTTGGTATTATTTTGATTTACTTTTTAATCGATATATAGTTTGTTCTCTCACAGATCGAATAGGAGCACTTAATGCAGTGCTGCTTTGCTTGTCCTTTGCAGAATTAAGAACGAATAAAGGGAGCATACTTTATAGCTTTGTTGCAGTATAAATTGCCTTCAACATGCTTGGTGATCCAGCCACTGTGCTTTAGCTTAACCCCCCGCCCCTCCCCTAGCTCAATCCTAGAAAATAAACAAAACTCTGGGAAAAGAGGTTTGCTTGGCAGAAAGATTCAGCTAACATTATGGATATAAAAACATAGGGCTCAATTCTGCAAGAAACTGAGTATTCTGGCCCCGGGTCCCATCAAGCACTTAAGCACAGGCTTAATTTTAAAGCAAGTAGCAGATTGACTGACATCTAGAAAGGCTGAATCCATAATCCTTGATGCTACATGTAGAGGAGAACTTGGGTTGTTCGTGAAGTTGTGCCACAGCCAGGGCTTGCTTCTCCAGTGCCCAGGTGGGTTGGCAGCACTGGAGTTTCTGGGAACAGCAGACCAGGTTCTGCTGCCAGAGCCTGGTGCCTTGGACAGGGTCTGCAGGCCTGGAGAGCACAGCAACCTCCCTTGCTGAGGGATGGGAGGAGGAAGGAAGGACAATGTGTGGAAATGCTCCCTTACACCAATGAAGAAGTTTTCTCCACCCATCCTGAGAAGGCTTTTGTGCTCAATCTGTCATCTTTTTCCTGAGCTAAGTTCTTGCACATAACTACTCTGCCCATGAGTTGTTCTGTCTGGGAGGAACAGCCCCTTGTATCAAAGGAGCTCCTCTATGAGGAGAGAGGGAGTGAGTAGAGTGCTGATCTGTCAATCACCTGTCAGGCATCCTGGCATTTTCATGATGAATTAGGCTCTGTAGATGCTTTGTGGCTTGGCTAACAAAGAGACTGATTTTTTTTTTTCTTTACGACATTCCCCAGTGCTACTTCTACAGTACATGATTTTACCAAGATGTTTTTTCTAATACTTTGAAAACGTAATAAAGAGCATTGAATAAAAAAGAAAAACTATACACACATTTAAAGATTTGTTTTATATTAAGTTCTATTTTCTTTTGTTTTAATATTGTGATGAAACTGCATCCTTGATACATCACCAGTATCTGCTTAATAAGGTTTTCTAATTTTATATGCTTCCTTGTGCATGTGCTTTTCCTTCAGAGACTATGGGTTATTTGTATTTTGCGTTGCAGTGTACTTGCCTGTGTGTTCTATGATTTTATATGCATTCATGATGTTTAGTGAACAAACCCTAATTATTTGTATGTGGTATAAGTTACAGATACTTATTCCCCAATAAATGTTTCTTTTTCCTGAAGTGGAATGAGCACTGCAGTCATCAATCTCTCTTTGATCTCCATAGCATGTTTACCTATATCACTAGTACTGATTGTTACTATGTTCTTTTTTTTCTTCCTGAAACTGATTTACTGTCTGAATCTTGCTATTCCATTGGTATTTATAAGTAATGGATATCAGTGTTCTGGTCTGTAGTTTTGGACTTTAGTATAATTTAGTGTTACAGTATCTCAGATGAAGTTCCTTTTATTTTTACATTGCAGTATGGCTAGTATTCGCAAAGCAGGGGTGACAAAGTTAAGGCCATGAATGTCTGTCTTCTGCAAAAAGTCTTGAATGTCTTTCCACAAAATGATGAAAATTTCCTATTTTGAACCAGCTTGGAAGTGCATTATCTAAAAGACACCAAGGTTTCAAAAGTACAAAAATGTATTTTCTTGGAGGTGGCTACTGATGGCAAAAAGTTGCAAAGAAAATACCGGGAACAAAAGGTTAGTTCTGATTCGATAGACATGGCTAGCATTGCAAGCAGACTTACCTCCCACACCGCATAGCAATGAGAAGGGAGCTTGGTGAGAAAGTTCAAACTGCAGAAGATTATCCTTTCACAAATAAATTCTTTTAACAGGGCCCTGTTGAAAGTGGTAAGATTATACCTCTGAGGAGAACTACCTCTCTGAAGAAGTACTTATGCCACTTACAGTTTTTGGAAACTCTTAAATCTTCTTGAATAAAAGTAACAAACTTTTCATCCTTTTAAGTAAGATAGGCATTTTCTGTCAAGAACAGGTCTATTAATTGTGAATTTACTTAGGGAGCTAATACTCTCTAGAGAGAAAAAATACTGACATTTGCATAGTAAAATGTACTTTCATTCCCTTTTATTGCCATGCTTTTTGAGTGACTGAAAGTTTCTTTGGCTTCCAAGTGATACTGTCTGACGCACTTTTATATATCCGTCTCATTTACTGGTTGCGAGTGTGCAGTTTGCATTCTTCTGGCACAAAACATTTTGTCCCAGTGCAGTCCACATTCAAAATTATGGACTGGGAATATCCAAATACAAATTGTTACAGTAACTTATTTGTCTAGTGTAAACACAGACGCTCTCTAAGTATACTGAACATAGTTGTGCAAGACCATATCCGTATGTTTTACTACAAAGTTGAGATGTAAAAAAATTGTTTAAACAAAATTGTTATTTTTTAAATCTATAGTTTTTATCTGTTTCAAACACACCTTCTAAATAAAGTGGTAGGTCTTAAGTGTGACAGCGATGATGATATGCCCAAAGTATATGTATCGTATTTAGGTAGTAAACTGGAAATTGATGTAATATTATTTACAACTATTAAATTAAGGCCCAGTTCTACTCCGGATAATGAATGAAGAGCTAAGTCTGGTGAACTCCAATGATAGGATCTGCAGATAATGTGTTTTCTGGGATTTTTTAATCATGTGACATCAAACAAACATATTTTTATGTGTAACTGATTTGTTTGACATTTATGTGGCTCTGTTTTGCAAAATAGATGTTATGTCCATATACTTGAGAAGAGTGCTCGAACTATTTTGAATGAGAAGATATTTTATGAGAAATGTCCTTCTTACTTTTCAAAAGCAGAACTAATCCTGTTCATTTTCTGCAATTTTTCATCAAGAACAACATCAAATGTTCATGATAATACACACCGAAATGGCTGTTATTGTGCTCTTGCACATTTCTTACTGGAAACGGGCTTACTCACTGCTTTAAAATTTGCAGTCTCTCAGTTTCAAGGTCAGATTCCTGCCAACCGTGACAGTATTGAGAATTTCTTTAGTAAATATATCCTGTTAATGGAATGGCGGTAAGATGCCCATGTAAACTGTTGAAAAACTTGGAAAAGTGAAGAAGATGGTGAGATGTGCTGTGGCATTTCAGCTGAGCTACACAATCTGCATGGTTGCGAGAGTGGGCGGAGCTTAGTCAATTTTGTTTACCATCCTTGGGAGCAAACTCCAATGCTTGCTACATAAAGATTATGCTATATAGAGTAATTTTAATATTTAGTTGGCAAAGGTAGAAGGCAGGGATGGACAGAATGTCAACCATTGTCTTGTAGTTAACCTCCCAAAAGGTTGAGAGTGGATTTATCCATATTTGGAAAGTATTTGTTTCAATGTCCATTTTCCTGTTGGTGATGCTCTCTTTGAATTCTCAGTTTTGAAGCAATAATAATAATAATGGGAAAATTTTAATGTTGAAATAGACTACTAAGGAAGACCAGGAATAATCTGGAGGTTGATACAGCCTGAATTACATGCATGCTGCTTATTGCCAGTGCACGCCTCCATTTTGTGACACTTTTTTTTTAACTGGTTGTTCTCCAGCTGCTTCTTATATCCCTGCTCCTCAATTTGGTCTATATTTGAAAGGTTAATTCTAAACAATTTTTTTTCTTTTTTTCTTGGGTTTAAAAAGTGAAGCTTAGAGAATGTTTCTTAAATAATGCATTTTTCATACAGAATAATTAATAGTGGCAAGTCCTGAAGCCTGCTGCTCTTGTTGAAAACTTGCTTACTGCAGAGATTGGTGCTATGGGAGTCAAGGGTTGAATAGAACATTTTTCCATTGATGCAGGTCAATGTCAACAGCCCACATGGGTGTGAATAAAAAGGCCATTTGTGAAAACTGAGAATTGATTGCTATCCTAAATTTTGGGCTGTGTTTTCTGACAGTATTCCAGCTCTATTTCCAAGTAAAAAAAATAAAATTTCTTACAGATAGTACTGCAAGGTCAGTCTGATGTTTCAAAATTATATGAAATGAAAGAGAAAACAATGCGATATCCTATAACAAAGAAATGCACAGAAAATATATGCCTTCAGGAGAGTTGAGACCACTGTTCCCGAGTACTTGCCATCTGGCAAAAAAAAAATTAAAATCCTTGGTCTCTGAGGTTCAGGAAGGAGGCAGAGACCTCCTACCAGAGAAACTTAGCCTCATTGGAATGGCATCTTTTTGGCGGCTTGTGGACTGACGTGATTGTGGTCTAATTTCACATAGGTATTCAGTGTTGTCCTCTGTGCCAATATTCAATGCAAAATGTTTCATCTCTGCAGCAAACAAATATTCTAATCATACAGGAGTAGGGTCAGCAGATGGACTTCTTCATGTCATGTAACCCATCCCCTGCCTGAGGAAAGAATAATTCTCTTTAAACCGTTCCTAACAGATGTTCATTAAACTCTTCTTAAAGACCTCTAGTGATGGAGATTCTGTAATGTCCCCAGACAGTCTTTTCAAGTTTTTCTGTTATTACTGTAAGAAAGATTTTCTCATTTCTAACTTAAATCTCCCTTGCAGCTTGTTATTACTTGTAAGAATGCCTCTTGTAAGGATATAGAGAATAGATTATTCTACTAAGCAGCATTTTTTTATGTATTTTAAGATTCTGAGTATATCTTCTTTTTTTCACACTGACTGGTGCCAGTTTCTTCAGCCTTTATTAAATTATTTAGATTGTTTTCTGCTGTCCATTTAAGTGTTTCCTCAGATAACTCCATACTTACAGGGCTGGGTCTTGTGGCAGGCAGTTTGTGGACACTGGGTCCCTTCAACTAGTCAGGGTGTGTCTAGAGGGAGAGAGGAGGAGTGAAATGAATACTTACTTCAGGAAAGAGTAAATCTGAAACTCTGGAGTTTTATCAATCCCGGCTCCTCCTCTTGTAGCTGAGTTAGGATGAAGGCACTGGGATTTTGAGAAGGCAGGAAGCTGTTGGAGCAGGAGTATTCACTCTTGAGGACTGTGAGCAAACAAAAGCTCCATTCGTTCTTTTGTCCTGTTTTATGTGTCATACCTGTCATGGACAGCTTTATGCATAACTTGGTTATATGAAACTCTTGAGAATTATGCCTTGTGGAAAAAACCAAAAGCTTGTCTTTGTATGGGGAGGCATTATCAATAGTGTAGTATGTGGACTGGGTTGTTGGCTTTTGGTTTGGTGTGTTTTTGGTTTTTTTTCCAGAATGCATAAAACTATTCCATGGAGATAATTTTCTGTCTACATTTCACTACATTTCAGATTTACGGGTAGCCTTATAAAAATCGTTTGTTATCTTCTGGTGTTTAGGTTAATATTAACTTATTTTGGCAATGCTTATGGACCTTTGATTTTTCAGCTAATCTGTCCTTGCTCTAAAGAATTTTCTGAGACATGCAGATGCTACAAGATGATTAACACAAAGTAAGAAACAATTTCACAGGAATGAATTTTTTAGGACTTTCTTAGGACTTAGAACATTCTTAAGACCCCTCCAGGTTTTAAAGCTAAACGAATATGGGACAGAGAACTGTTTTTAGACATGCACCATGAAATGAATTGCTTAAATTTTTGCTATCATCCTACCAAGTGCAAAGAGAGCTATGCATATACATGGTTTACAGTTTTTGATACCTACAAAACCTTGTAAGTATGAAAGCTTTTTCAATTCAAAGTGCTGCAGAATGCACTATGTTTTCTGTCCCTCTTGAATTTCCACAGAATCTTGTAAATTGCGAATAGGAGGTCAGATTCCCAAATAAATGGCATTTCAAAGTTTATTTGATTAGGGCATTTCCACTGTGACATGGATATCTCTTGGTAATTCAATCACAAGTGGAAGCATATTCTATACATCTAGTTAAGTTTGCCCTCTGGCTTGCCTTGATGGGATAGTCTTTCTCATATGTATCGGCAAACAGTAATTCCTTCTCCCGTGTCTTTCTCCTGTATTGCTTCTCAAGCAACCTAAATCTTTTTTTTTAATGGAATAAATATTTTTCATATAGGAAAATTCCACTTAGGATTCCATCTTGTTTTGTTCTTAAAATTAACTTTTTGGAAAATTAATTAGCAGTTGTTCTTTTTTCCATGTGATTAGGCATTGAGGGTCAGCAGAGCAGTGGGATGAACTTCATGAACCTAAATGATGACTGTATATCTTTTAGGCCCCATTGCACATAGAATTGCAGCTACCACAGTGAATAAATTTATTTGATGGTATAATCCTTCACTTGATGGAAATAGCAGTGGTTCTGAGTTGTTAGACAAACAGCTATAAAATTAGATTGGCTTAACTGAATGCCAACAGTAGCTACTGTACTTTGCTTCATACTGGAGTTGAATACACAGAATGCCAGTGAAGTTTTAAAATCTAAAAGAAAATAGCCAAAAGCAGCACATGTTCAGATGAAGAATTTGGTCATGCATGTTTTCCAGCAGCTGTTTTTATTTTAGGTTTAATTTAAAATACATTGAGCTTAATTCTGTGTTCAGAATCATCAAAGCCTACCAAAAATCCTCAGATTTTGTTTCACAGAGATCATTATCAAGTTCTGAGCAATTGTATGTTTATTACTTTCATATTTTGCATTTCTGGGGTTTTGTATACTACCCAAGGGCATGGTCTAACTCAAAGAATAACAGGAATCGGCATGCTTTTCATTTACCCTTTTTCATTATTACAGGCGCGCTATATTAAGACCTGTTTTAGAATCAATCCAGTTTTACTTTTTAACCTCCCATGTGTTTTATTAGGTTGCTGAAGTTTTAAAATTTTTTTAATGGTTATGAAAAGAAGGGATTTTGGTCCCAATTCCCATTCATGCTATGGCCTTTCCAGAAAGTTTTGTCATAATAAAGTGTTATGTACAGGTCTTTTGAGTGGCTGATTAAAGCAGCAGAAAGGCCAACGTATAAATGAGAGAAGCCCTTTGTGACTATTTTTTCTCAGGAGACTGAATATTCATCAAGTATTCTATGCTGTAGTGTAGTTCACAGTATCAATGCCCATATAGACAACCTTTAGGTAGAGGCAGTAAAAAAATTTATGCTACATAGCACTGCCCTCTCATCTCAAATTGTATTTCTTATGTTAAGGAATATCAACCCAAGGCATCTAGGATTTAGGCTTTAAGATTCACTTTAATATCTAGAAGTCAGGAAAATGTTCTAGGTCTGTGCTTATTCAGTCATCTTTGACTATGGGAACAGATTTTGTCATGTCAGTTCTTATCAGAAAAAAGTTGGACTTCTTTCACTTAGGTAAACAAATAGCAGTCTGCTATTAACACATTTTTCTTGCTGCTGTTGATTTGATAAACTGGCTGAAGGACATTGAGTCAGCTGGTTGCTGTAGTCCAGTTTTTATTATGTTTATCCTGTATGCATATCGAATAATGAAAATTATAATGTTTACAAGGACTTTCAAGATACTTTCAGTATATTTTAATTCTAGTTCCAATTAGCTCAAAACCAGGCCAAATTGGGCCTCAGGTAGACTGATGAGCTTATATCAATTAAACTATTGGTGTTAAGTGTGAAATTGCTTGCACATTTTGGAAAAGAAAGAAGCTGTACAGAAGACAATCAGGGAATAAATGTTGGAATTTAAGAATTGGGAAATTATTTTTTTTTTGTGATGAGTATTTTGCTATTATTTGTTGCTGAGTGATTACAAGGTTTTTTAAGTAAACTACTTGCCTATATGTAGTCGTCTTGCCTTGTGAGAGTCTGAAATGGAAAATGAAATTCAAACTCCAGCAGATTCTTTGTGTGGTAATGAAATTATCTCGGGTGTGTGTCTATTCCCTAGCTTTGGTTTCTTTTCTGTAACCACATGTTGACTCTTATCCTCACTGATCTGCCAAGCTCTTGCTTCAAGAACTTGCTCCTACACAAGACCTTCCCAGTAGGGGCTGAAAATTGACCTTTTGACTGATTTACTGGCTAAATTTAGGAGAATCTACCCCAGAATTTGCAAGATCAAAACCTTGCTGGATGCTTTTTAGGTCAGTATTATAGTAATTCTACTTAAATAAAGAGGTCAAAAGAAAAAAGCTGAGCTGTGGGCACCAAGATTTGAGAATGCGATAACTGCTTTCTCTCCTGTTTTGCATTAAGCCTCTGCAAATGGCTATTTAGTTGAATATGCCACCGAAGATGCTGTGAAGAAATGGCAGCAAGTTAGGGCTTCCCCAAAACTGGCGGTTCATAGGCAAGTTACTTATGGAATTGAAACTGCCGTTACAGCTGAATGCTGCTGTGAAAGGCTGTGCATGAGGGACATGGTCCACTGGGGCATGAACACAGATGGAACCTCATGGCAAGGGGAGGGGTGGTGGAATGGGGCTGCTGCTGAAAGGGTCTCTCTGAGTACAGCACCCTGGTAGGAAGGGCAGGTTCTTCTGCTGCATGATACCTGTGATACCTGTTCAGCAGCAGAGTCCAATGCTGCAGGCATAGATGGGTGGAGGAAGGGGCCGCAGTGTGCTGTGTATGTGTGAGATGCACGTGCAGTGCTGTGGGAGCGTGAGGGGAGGGCAACTGAGTGGGTCCCACACTTAGAGCATGGGACCTGACAGGTCTGCCCTAACCTCAGCCGTGAGCCTGGTGCCATTTGACTGAGAGTGCCAGTTCACCAGCTCAGGCTGCAGAGCATGGAATAGAGATTGAGATTCAAGCTAAGCAGCATAAACAGTAAATTACTTTTTCCTTTCTTTTATATTGTTGTGAGTCTGCTTTTTGATGGCAGTGTCTCTTGGCACAGGTATTGAAAGGATCAGCAGCTTAATTTAGCATCGATTTGAGACAGTAGTGCTTTCTTATGGCTGGAGAAAAAGGGAAATTAAACTCTTCTCTAGTGCACTGAGGGAAGTGAAGAAATGTAAGATATTAATTAAAATCTCTGGTACATGTTTTGAAAAGCAGATGAGCACAGACCATATAGCTCCAATCAACTGCTTCCAGTTTAGGCAAGTAAAACCATTATTGAGCAAAACAAGCTTGTGTATTCAGGGCAGTTTAATTACAGCCTTAAACAATAAGTTGGATTGCATTGATGATTGCCAACTCCTGTTGCTACGCTGGGCTGCTGGGTGGTCTTGGACATTAACAGGGTGCATCATGCCTGGGTTCTCTGCACATTCGGATCTGCAGAGGCAGCCTTGGATCTACTAGGATGTTTGTGAGACCATACCCTCGTGGGATTTGTAGCCCAAGTCTGCAAATCCACAAGTTTTAGGCAGGCGAGGCAAGTATCTAATCATGCAGGCACTTTGCCAGAGCTTTTGAACTCAGAATGCGATTTAATTGTCAGAGAACTAAATTGGTTGTCAGGAGTTGGTCAGTTCCAAGCCTGTCCTACTTGTTTTTCTCAGATTTGTTAATCTCTCTGCCTTAGCCTCCTTGTCTGAAAAATGGGGGTAAAAATAAAAAGACTTACTGCCAACTGTGAGGTGAGGGCTTGTAAGATGGGGAAGTAGCAGTGTTGATAAATGCCACTCAAGAGGTAGCTAGAAGTGAGCTTCGAGAAGCATAATATTCTCTGAGCATGTAACTGTCCTATGGATGCCATGCTATTCTACCAGTTTGCAAGTAGATAGGCAAGTTTAGACAGGGAACTTCTATTATGTTTTTTTCTGAGTGTGTTTTGTTTAATTTTGCTTTTTTTAGTTGTTGTTCATGAGCTATCTGAATTTAACTGAATTAGGTTCCCTCCTAAAATTCAAATGTCTTTTCTTTTGAAGTGCTTAGAATGTGTGTTGAGTGATAGCAATTTGACTACACCAAATTCCCATCAGTCTTGGTACTTCTCTTGCCTCCAATTTTTGTCTCATATTTTGGCATTATACAGTGGCTTAAGTGTTCATTGTTCTATAAGGAAGAGAAATCCTGTGTGCCTTTTGGAGCTAGCAAACAAAAGCACTGAATCTTAATCTTGTACTGTTGACTTCAACAATAGTTGAAGTGAGATTGATCTTTACTGAAGTCCTTGAGAAAGGTAGAGGTTTGTATACACTTAGGTACTGGTTGTTTTCTCCTGCTTCAGGTGCTTGCTTGTTTTGGGTCTTTCTGAGCTTTCTTGTGCTACAATTAAGGATCCACATGTCCAGCAGGGACATCCAAATTTTAAATTCCCTGTGCTGAAGTATCTTTGAGTAGGAGGAGGGTGTTGTTTACCCTTAGGTGACTTATCAGAAGTCACAAAGGGAATAAAAGAGTGAATTCTTAAAATCATTGATTGAGGTTGAGACGAGACCCTGGGACATCATCTAGCCCAACTGGCCTCCTCCTGCAGGGTCAACTAGTGCCCAGAACTGGGCACAGTCTTCTAGGCATGGCCTTATCAGTGCTGAACAGAAGGGAAGATCACCACTTATCCTAATGTAGTCCAGGATACCATTAGCCCATTTCATACCCCTAGGGCATATTGTTGGCTCAGTTCAAAGTTTCTGATACCCAGTCCTATGCCCTTTAGAGACATCTTTTCCACACTAATTCAGGTTCTGCACTGAGAATCCCTATTTTCTGTCAGCTTTCTGCATGTGTTCAATGGTCTTTAAAGCTCCACACATGTTGACTGTGTTGCTTTTGTGTGATATGATACATAATGTGCTGCTTTACTACATGGTTGATAAAACATGATTGATTCTCGATAGCATTGCTAACACTAATTCAGCATGTTGTCAGAGCTGGTAACTCATATCCAGTCAGTTACCGGCAAAAGGTAATCAGTTTTTGTTAAATGGATGCAGTCACAGGTTACTGAAGTGACTTTGTAACTTGCTGTTGACTGTACCTGATATCCCTGCTTGAGTTAGTCAGTCTTAAGTGAGTAAGACTTAACATCGTAAAAGGAGACTTATTTTGGATTGTGGTGTGTTTTTAAAAGTCAGAATGTTTTCACTACCCTCCAGTGTGAAAACATCTTGTCTGATTTCCATCATATTTTCTAGGATTATTTCTCTGAGATTTTATACAAAGTCTCAGAAATTTCAAACGAAAAGAAAGGCTATTTTTTTCTTTGCTGTTCTTGCAGAATTTCATTAGAAATGGGTCAGAAAAGTGCATGAATGGATCTCAGAAATTTCAGTGTGCCATCAGTGAGGAAATGGTTTCTAGACTAAGAAAAAATAGCTAGACGTCTTGTTTTATAATGGTTCAAAGTGGATCCTTCTGTTGCTTTTGTTTTAACAAAGCATGGATCAGAAACAAAGTTTGGAATGAAAAAGGCCTGACAACCATAAATGTAGAGTCATGGTCTTGGATCTGTTATAAGCATCTTTATTCCTTGTTTTCAGGTCTGTTTTCATATTGTTCCTCTTCCCTAACACCAAACTACCACAATGGTACCATTCTAGAACTCTGAGCACAGTCAAAATTAATCCTGCAGAGAGCAAACAGTTTCAGACAATGCTTTCTTGGGGCTCTGTTTCCTTTATTTATGAATTGGCCCTTGACTCTTTAAGTTGAAAACATGATGCATATACTAGTAAATAAATTGTGCTTTATGTCTTGCTATAGAAAGATCTCTGTCTTGATGAAATTCAAAAGTACAGTATTAAAGGTCTGATCTGCAGTTTGGACTTAAACTTACAGATTTAGTATCTTCATCTAGTTTCAACTGCAGAAATGCTCAACCAATAAAATGGCATTAACATTTTAATAGTCCTAAACAGATCCACAGTAATCAATCACACTAGTAAATCCTCAAAGCATCCCTCCTTTCACTAAACATAGAAGGTTGGCGTCTGCCTGCCACACATGTTTAGAAATCAAAAGCCTATTGGTGCCAGTAGGCCTGTCCCAATAGGTGTGATGAGAAGCTAGGGTTTTGCACCCTGTGCAGGGTCCCTGTCCTCTTTGATGGCAAAACTCCTAGTAACTTCTGCTCGAGGTCCTAAGGTAAAGGGAAAAAACAGTTATTTTGGTTCCTGCTATAAGCCACATGTCACCACTGCATTAGAAGTGATTTCTTTAGGAGACAGGATGGAAGTCTTGGAATTTGCTTATAAATGTAATGGACTTGTCTCAACATGAAAAATGTTTTCTAAATATTTTAAATAAGGGTAGCTGCTGCTGCCCCTGATAATTGTGCTACATACTATTGCTACAAGTCTTGAATAATTACTCAAGTCGTCAGTGTCATCTAAAATTACTTATTTGTTTTCTGAAAAAAAAAGCACAAGAAAACATGTTGGTTTTGACAGCAACTGCCAGAAAATCATAATTGAAATTATGTATTTCATGAAAAAAAGAATTTAATGTGTTTACCAGTCTTGTCTAATTATTATATTCCTGTTATATACAAAATAGAAGGTCATTCTGACCTTCTTTGGAGGTCTTGACGTTGTTATTGACATGCTCAGTGATTGCATAAACTTACAGCGTTATTTCAGCTAATGTGGCAATGTGAAAGTATAACGGCCTTCTACATATTTTTGTTAGGTCACTTTCATAATGTCTTTTGGAAGAGAAAGTTCAGGCATTTCACCTATCCAACTAAATGCTTGCAGTAATTCACAGATTCAGAGATGCATAGAGGTTGGAAGGGACCCCTGGAGATCATCTAGTCCAACACCTCTGCTAGAGCAGGATCACCTAGAGCACATGGCACAGGACTGCATCCAGACAGGTCTTGAATCTCTCTAGAGGAGGAGACTCCACAACCTCTCTGGGCAGCCTGTAATGATGAACAGGAAAGAATATCTTGGAAAGATTTAAAATATTCGCTGAAAATTAGTGTTTTCCTGATCTTGATTACCATTTTTGGCAAACATTTTCAGGATAGGTATATCTGTACTTTTAAATATATAGGATATCCTTGACTCTTCTTGCATCTTAAAGTCTGGATTGTATTTGCAGCATTAGCCAGCCCTAATAAGGATGCTCTCTTCCCTGTAAATGTCAGTTTAAAGTAACAGAAGCAGGTTTTCTCAGAGAGATTTGGAGTAAACTCTTACTTAGGGAATGTTTCCTCCATTTATTTTCCTGAAACTTGGTTTTTAGGATGTGTCTACCCGCAAAGAAAGGGAGATTTTGAGCAGCAGCTGCCAAGCCTGTGAGCCTGTGGTCCCTTCTCTCCTGTGTGGACATCCTGACTGTCCATCATCGCCCTGAGACTTGTCCCTAGCTCACGCGACCCTGCTTTCACGGAGAATACACAATGGTTTTAAGAAGCATTTCAAATTGTCTGAGAGCCTGTAGCACAAACAGTTTTTTAGTTTATTTGCAAAATTAGATACCTAATTAATGTAATATTTTACAGATGCTAAATTGGCGTAAGTCATGGAGTAAGTAAAAATGAATCTTCTTCTGTGTTACTGTCCATTGCCTTCTCTTGGGTACACTGCATGATGTCAACCACAAGAAAACTTCTAAGAAACCATTCTGTTTGCATTATATAAAGACTTGAAAGCTGTGTTTAGAACGAATATACCAAAAGGCCTGCTCGGATGCTTATTTGGGTTGTCTGAGCTTGTGCCTAAATGAGTGGTGATGCCTGCCTATGAAAGTGTGTTAAACTTGAAAATGAAGCTGAATTGCATGCACAGAGAATTACATGACTAAGTTATCCATGGATCACATCTGGCTCAGATTCCGAGTAATTAATCAGAAATTTTTATTTGTTCATGTATGAAGAACGAGTGTTTGCAGTCAACTTGGCCAGTTACTCAAAATCATTCCTGCAATTCTGTTCTAGTTATGATTGCAATAACTATGTACAGAGGAAGATAAGATTCCAGCTGGGTCAGACTAATGGTCTGTTCTACCCAGCTGTCTTTGGCAATACCAAAAGGAGATGCTGTTTAGGGAGAAACAGTCCCTCTTCAGGTAGCCTCCCTTTCATGTCGATTCATAATGTCACTGAGCCATCTTGTGAATTCTGGTGCCGGACCGCTGCAACTCACTAAAACCACTGGGATGGACCGTGTTAGGGTGGTGATCATACTAGCTGCGTTTAGTGGAAAGGGTCCCAATCGTGTCTCAGGAAGCTGACTCTTGGGCATCACCCAGAGGTGAGGTACAAATCAACATTGCTAAAGGTCACTTGAGAAAGTGAGTTAGTTATAGCTCCTTATGTGACTATCTTCTAATCTGGCTTAAAGCAAATTGAAGAGTGACAGACTTGTTTTTGATTAAAGACAGCTAGGGAGGTGCCCGAGTTGAAGGAAAGATATTCTTCTCCAGAACTTCCTGTGTCAACTGATGACCTGCCTGAATCATGGGTATGATCCCTTCTGCTTGTCCGTCCCTGCTGCTAGAGGTTGCCAGTCCTCATCACCATCAGGGATGGAGCTGTTTCTAATCTGGTCAGCTCAAATTGAGCCTTATTAGCTCAGCTCAACCCTGATACTGTCTCTTGGCTGCTTTGACTGCAGAAGGCTAAGGGTTATCACCCATGGGTCCTACCATCAGGGGCGGGGTGGTGCCAGCCCTTGCTGCTGTGGAGGGGGCAGCAGCAGGCACGGGGCCAGCTGGTGATGGGGGTGGCACCACCTTCTGTCCACTTAGCAGTTTGCACTGGGAACCAGTCTGTTCTAGGGACTTGTGTCTGCAGTGGTAACTGCAGCAGGATGGTGTTTAGTCTACACAACACTTGCACACTGGAAGCCCTAAATGTGTGTGTGTTTTTAAGACGTATGATCCTTCTCCGGTACTTTTTGCACTTGTTTCTTGAACCTTTGAAGAACAAACTGTGGAGGGTTTTTCATAGTTACATTTTAAATTTGCAGTGATAAAAAAAATTCCAGAAATATTTTGATAATCGCTTTCACTTAAGAATGGGAATAAATAATAAACACATAACATGCAATACCCGTTTGATATACTGTAATTAATTTGAAAAGTGATAAAAGGGAAAACTGAATAAAATCTTTTGATTTATTTTCTTTTTATCTTGTCTCGTAAGTGACTCACTTGGATTGATTCCCAATGGAATTTTCTTTCCATACTATGTTATTGTAATTAATTATAAAATTGAGCTTAACCTTTCTAGGTTGTCAATATCTAAGGACAAATGTCACATCTAACAAAGGCTGGCTGTCAGTAAAGATTAGGGCTGAATCTGGGGAGTATTGTGGGGGAGGAGGGGAGCTGTCATTACTTTTCAGGTGCTGTTTGTGTTTTGGTTTGGCTTTGTAAATGATTACTGCTTCTCTTTTTAGCTGGGTAAATATATATATCGCTTGAAGAAAAATATTTTAAAAGCTCCTAACAAAATAGACAAGGTTATTGATTTATGTGTCCTTAAAAGGTTTTAGGTGTAGAGACAAACTGTGGATAGTTTATCCTGACCAGTGTATGCAATTTTAAAAGCCAGTGTGAGCAGAAAAGAACATCATTGTAATTTACAGTGAAAATTTGTTAGATATAAGCTGTGTAGAAGGCTTGAAATATCTGGTATCATGTAAGGTATTTCCTTATTTCATGTTTTTCAAGAAATCCTCAACTACTGTCCCTGTGAACAAAACCTGTATGTATGCATTCAGATGCAGGCTTCATGGCACGCCCAGTACAGCTTACCCAGCCACTCTTTCTTACAGATGTTGCAGAATAAGGCCCCAAATTCTTGTTACTCATCATTTGCATTTTTAATTGGGGAGAAGGCCTTGTAGCATTTGATTCATTTGAGTAGCTGCTGCAGAGTTTGACCATTGTGTGTGCCCAGTGTTGATGCCTGAAAGGATGTCTCTTCTGCTGCAGACAGAGCCTACCAAAGACAACAATGTCGATTCACACGAGCACAAAACCTCCTAACACAGCACTTACTTTTCTCTTTTCAAGAACCAGTTTCAGGGCTGTTTGCAGAATATTACTGCAATGCTTTTGCTGAACACTCATCTTTCGCAATGTATCTAGTAGCCTGGAAACTTGACCTTCTTAGTTAAAAAGGAAGAAAGATGAATTCTTGAATAGATGAACAGAGTCTTTAAGTAATGCTTTTTATATGGGCTTCCAGGCATACTGCTTGGCCTCAGATTGGACCCTTAGAAATATGTAAGAGGAATTTGATTGTAGCCCTGTAAATGATTCTCCTATAAATTCTATATTCTTTAAACCTGCCACTTTTTGACTGGAAGCTTGTGTGAGTTGACATCCTATCCAATACTGAAAATTCCTATGGCTAGTTAATTCTGCTTCTCTCCACACCACCCTCTTTATATGTATACCTGTAAAATGGGAATGCATTTCCGAGTTTGGAATGAGGTGCTTGAGACTGCATACATGCTACTAGTCCAAATCCCTTCTGGTTGAACCTACCATGCAGTTAGGGAGGTCTTCTGACATCTTTTTGGCTGCTGCTTATTAAAGTAGAGACAATAACCAGGCATTTCCTTAAGGAAGATATTACAGTTTGTGAACTTTTGTAAGGATCCATGTTCTCCAGTTAAAAGACCTAGGAATCACTTCAGCTTTGCGATTTGCATCTGCCTGTTCAGTACTTGTGTGGCAGCTTCAGTCTTGTTCAAGGACAAATGTTGCTCTAGCAGCTCTGTTCTATGACTGGAGTATAAGTGGTCTCTGGTTTTCTTTGATCTTTCCTTGACCTTGAAATGTCTGCCTAAATTTTACAGCCCATATTTTTAGCCAGGGAATTTATTAGAGCTTTGTGGATTTACTGATTTCAAGTTCCATCTTTTTAAGACTCTAAATAAACTTTACACATTTTTTTTTCCCTTTTTCTATAGTGTATATAGTACCCAGACAAAAAGTGTGACTGTCTTAAACTATAACTTGTTGTCAAACAACTCTGCAAGCTGACATCCAAATGTTTTTATAGTTACCATTCCAAACCTTTTCTGAGACAGAAGGCGCTTTCCAATTAGCACCTGTGACACACTTTCACGGTTAGGGTGAAACAAGAAGATATTCTCAGAGTTTGGTTGTTGAAGTGACAGGAGGCAGAGGTTCTCTGGCTTTGGGTGCTGAACAGTAGCACATGAAAGATCATTGAAATAGATGGAGTTAAGTTGGGGAACTGAAAACAGATTTCAACATCAATTAATCCATGTCAGCTATGTTAAGTGTTCCATATTTCTGCATTTTTGCTGAGACGAAACCACTTTCCTGTTGATTTTTTGTTTTGTTTGAGGAAGATCGTGAGATATGCCTAACAGTAACAGGAGGAGCCCAGATGTTTCATAAAAGTATCAAGATGATCTGTATCTTAGTATCTTTGTAATTCTCCATAATTTTTCAGGATATGCCTAGAGTTTCTTTTTGTTTCCTCAGAATGTGAGCTCTTCCTTTTACAGGACGTTTTTTGTTTCTTTCAGGCCCATTTGTATCTTTTATTCGAAAAAAGTGAACCTAGAAATATTACTCTTATTCAAATCACTCTTTGAGTGTGACCATCCATCCAGTTCCTTATCCACAGAGTTGTCCGTCTGTCAAATCCATGTCTCTCTAATACAGAGACAAGGATGTCATGGGACAGTGTCAAATGCTTTGCACAAGTCCAGGTAGGTAACATCAAGTTGCTCTTCCCTTATCCACCAATGCTGTAATCCTGACATAGAATGGTACCAACATTGTCAGGCACGTTTTGCCCTTAATGAAGCCATGTTGGCCCTCACCAATCACCACCTCATTTTCCATGTGCCTTAGCATACTCCATGACCTTGCCAGGCACAGAGGTGAGACTGACCAGCCTGCAGTTCCTCAGGTCTTCCTTTTTTCTCTTTAAAAATGGGGGTAATATTTCCCCTTTTCCAGTCAGTGGGAACTTCACTGAATTGCCACATCTTCTCAAATATGACGGAGAGTGGCTTAGCAACTTCATATGCCAGTTTCCATGGGACCTGTGGATGCACCTCATTGGATCCCATGGACTGCACACTTTCAGGTTCCTTAGATATTCTCGAACCTGATCTCCTCCTACAGTGGTCGGAACTTAATTCTCCCAGTCCGTGCCTTTGCCTTCTGTTACTTGGGTGATATGGCTGGAGCACTTGCCAGTGAAGACTGCGGCAAAAGTCGAATACTTCAGTCTTCTCCATATCCCAGGTTAACCAGGTTTCCCATTTCCTTCCAGATAGGCCCACATTTTCCTTAGTCTTCCTTTTATGACTGACCTACCTACAGAAGCTTTTCTTGTTGCCCTTGATGTCCCTGGCCAGACTTAATTCTATCAGGGCTTTAGTTTTCCTAACGTGATCCCTGGCTGCTCAGACAATTTCTGTATTTACCTAATGAACTTTGTTTGACGGCTTACAGAAAATGACAAGCGGGCTGTCTGACGCAAAGGAAATGAGATCTCATGGTGAACATGCAAGTCTGAAAATTCAGACCTGATTTCCCTGTGATTCAGTGTTTCTTGCTTCCCTCACTTCAAACTTGCAGCTGGAACCAGTAAACTCCACTTCTAATTTGAAATGCATTTGTGGCACGTGTGGTGTGGAGTGTGGCTCTGCTGATGCCTGCACAGCCATCAGAATCTGGGCTGAGGGGTGTACTTTGTCAGAGGTGTTCACCCAGGTGCTGGCTTTTCACAGAGCTGAACTGGGTTACATATTGGGGGATGGGAAGAAATCTGCTGGAAAATGTGTCAGCGTTTTAGTAATAACTCAAAGCCCAATCACTAGAAAAATCTTGTGTTTTAAAATACTAAGCTTCCCATTATAAAATCAAAGAAAATTACTGTTCTGAACTACCAAAAAGGTCTCCTGCTTTAGCGAGATAAGATTCTCCTTGTATATCCAGAAGGGCATGACATTTTTCCTTTGTTTGATTATATTAGGTATATTAAATATGACCTCAATGTTTAAGGTTGCTCAAGCAGCAAGAGTTCAAAAGATTTCAGATGAGATTTTTTTCAATTTATTTTCTTAAGCCTCTGCAATAATTGTAAATAGTCATTCTTTTAAAGAGCAAATAGTAAGAGGTCAAATAATCCATATATATGACTGTATCTCATTACAAAGGGAAGTTCACAGGCAGAGAAATGTAGCTATGGTTGTTAGAAAGACAGATATTTAAGAAGAATCATTGGTGTCTAAGTAAAAAAGCTTTAATCCAAAGAAAAGCGTTTAGAATTGTGAAACGTTGATAATCCAGAAGACAATGAGCTATGAGGAATACTGGTTTTCAGCTGTAAGTGTTCACTGTTAGAAAGCAAACTTGATTAAATGTCATCAAATGGACAAGAGGAATTACCTTAGTGTTATTGTAGTTAATGAGGGATTATTTCCTATCAGTTTGTAAGTTAAGATTGGTAGGCTTATTTTTAAGTTTAAAACTTGAAGAAATAAATGAGTTTAGTCATTTGTTGTCTTGATTTCTGATCACTCTGAATACTAAAAACTGGATGTAGGAAACAAGCAATGGATTTTCAGTTTCTACTAATTTTTGTTAAATTTTATCACAGGTATCTCCAGTTCCTTGAAGATAATGTTTTGCAGTTCTCTTGCCTTTCAGAATATTTGATTTTTTTTGTTATTGTGTCAAATTCTAATGGCCAGTGTCAGTTAGAGGAATGTGAGCTTCTGTTTAAAAATAAATAGAAAATCCCTTAGTCTACACTTTCAGGTTAAGAGATAATCTGGAAGCAGTAAGTCACACATACAAGGAAAGAAATCTTTAAAATCCCAGTCACCATTTTTAGAAGCACTATTTTTTCTTTGGGTAGTGAGGCTTGATTCATGAGCTCAGAGCTAAATTGACAGTGCAGTTGTCTGATGCCCTTAGGATGGAAGGGAAACCCTCTGTGTTAACAGACAGGTAATTTGTAGCAGTAGATTCCAGATGCTGCAATTCCAGAAAACGCTTTTTTTTTTTTTTTTTTTATGCCTTATATTTTTTAATTCACACAGCATTAACTCATTTTGCATAGATGTCCTAGCTGGAAGTTTAAGATGATTTTCTGTACATGAGTGTTCTCATTCTTGCCATCAACTTTGTGACTGCCAAAATTAGCTAGTAAAAATCAGCCTTTTGTCTTATTTTATTTTGCAAAACAATACATATTTCACTGAGATGTCAACAGTAGTCCAAATGAAAATATAATAAAAAAAATTTGGGTTTCTGTTTAACTCATCCAAAATCTGAAACACATATACCAGACAGGGATAACTCAAGGGCCATGTGAGACAATCTCTTGAAAGGGAGTTAGGTCTTTGCATCCAAAGGTGTAGGGTACACCTACATTCATGGACATAAGTTTTCAAACCAGCTGTACTCACCGTGGGAACCGTGGTGGGGTGAAATCCTCCATCCTTTCTGCCCCAGGGAGGTTGGAAAGGAAGAACATCTGGTGATCCATGCTAACATTGAAGAAACTTGATGCTGGAAGAAAGGACGGGAAGAGAAGAGGGCTGACAAGCTGCCAGCCTGGCCCTGCGGGAACTCCCAGGCCCCTGCGGCACAGGTGGCACCAGCCTGGGGAGCTGGGTCTGGGCTGAGGGCTGGTGGGCTGAGCTGCACCAGGAGGCCAGGGCACGCACTGCACACAGCACGAGGTGTCGTCTGCCATGGGCCCCTACTGTGACGCTGGAGAAGTTGCTTTGTGCCTCCACACCAGCTTCCCATCATTTTTCATTCCTTTAACTGTCACATGCTGCTTGACAGGGACTGTCTCATGCTATTTCTTTTTTCTTCTCAGTAAAACACAGGCTGGATCTCAGCTGAGACATTTAAGACCTGCTGTTATTACAAACAATATGTCATTATTGTACCTTCCATTTTGTTAAGCTCGCTTCAGATTAAAATGTCTGCGCAGTAGTTCAAATTATGGAGCGTTGCTAGTGTTTCTTAGCATATTAATGAGAGGAAAGGCACTAAAAAGCCTGCACGACAAAATTGTGATGGTGATTTGCCCTTTCATTTAATGAATTACTTTTTAATAGAGTAGAACTGGTTAAAATTTTCCACTGAGAAATATTTTTTCCTTAAAATACTGTGGTTTTGTGTGATATCCAGGAAACTCTTATTACCAGTTGAAAAGAAAACCCTAAATTCAGGGTTTGGCATAGAAAACACTGAGACTTTTGCCATTTAAAGAGTCACTTTATTCCCATGGTATCAAAAATACAAATCTAAACAAAGTGAGTATTTTCATTTGGATGCTTAAACTATTGATTTGCAACAAAAACGATGACTCTGAATCTCTTTGAAACTTCTCACAGGCAAACCAAAAAACTTGGAGTTCTTCACTTCTTATGTATATGAGAACCACATTGCTTTTCCAAACCACTGTGGTGTTGGTTAAAACTGTCTGAAATCCATAGTGACTAGATCTGAGGTTTATGTAATTTGAAGACATGAACTTTAGTGTCATGATGTAATCTAAGATGGATTTTGCAGAAATCTAGGTGGAGAATTTGGGTCTGCATGCTGTAGGAGACCTGGGAAACCTGGGGCACAGGAGGGAGCGCATCCTGCGCAGGAATGCGGTCCAGCTGTGTTATACCCTCTGTCCAGCTCCAAAGGGTTCAAAAGGCATTTTTGTTTTATATTTTCATTTGTATAGAGTGATGGGGTTTTTTTCTTTTCAGAAGTTTAGAAGGGACTGAAATAGAATATTCTCTTTCACAAAGTTGTGTTTTAAAGCAGTGCTGTGCTAGTCCCTGGTGAGCCCAAAACAATATACACAGTGCATGGTGTTGAGTGAGGCAGCTGGCTCCCACTCCGACTGCTGGAGGTATGTCAGGATTAATCCACTGTGTTCATATTCAATTGCTACAGTTTTAGGTTCTTCACAACATATTATACTGGAACAGACCGTAACTCGTACAACTAAAGTTAATGTTAATTTTCATGCCTATATAGCTTCTGACTTTTCGTGTTCGATTGGCCTGTTTCTTTCAGAGGAAAATATCTTAGCTTTACACAGCAGTAATTTTTTCTGGAGGAAATGGGCTGAAGTTGAGGCAGTTGTCCTGTACTTGCTCTAATATATACAACATGGTGATGTAAAGGGGCAGAGAAAATATTTGAAGTCATCTGTGGTGTGAAATATTCAGCAGATAGGCAGTTATAACTCAGTAAGGTTTTTAAAGATGCAGTAAAATGACAAGACCAGCAAGAATCCATCTCACCCTGGGTATAATGGAAAACTGAAGGAGGGATACCAAATTCAGATGTGTACAGCATGATGGATTCTGTGTCATAAAGGTGTCTGGTAGTACCGTGCCCACAGTAGGATTTCTTTTGTCGTCTTTTCGTGTTTGCTTGAGAGTTTAAGCGTAGGTGAAAACATTACAGATTACTTATTTGTGGATTAGACAGGGAAGAGGTTTGTCTTACTACTGTCACTTAAAGCAAATAATTGTGGCAGGATGCAGCAGCAGTGTCAGATCCACAGTGCACAAAGGACAAACACAAGCTTGCTTTCTCCTGGTCTTGTATTAAATCCCGTATGAGAGGCTTCAGGAAGGGCTGAGTGATGTTGGTGTTCTGAACCCAGAATCCAAAGCACTGATGGATCCCCAGGGCTGGAAATTCTTTTTTCATTCTGTTTTGTCCAAGAAAAGACTTTTTTGATAATGATTTGTTGATACTGACTTCTTTTGCTCATTTCCTTGTTTTGAGGAAATGTTGTCTACTCAAAGGCTGGAAGACTCAGTTGTCTTCTGATTATGAGCCCCTTCAAACACCAAATAGACTCTGTTCTCTAAATACAAGGCAGATGTTCGACCAAAATCTGTACCTTCAAACTCCAGGTATGTTTCTAAATTAAAGTTTAGTTTGGCAACACTTTCATCAGTCACTATTTCAGCCTGTTTCCAAATGTGCTATAGTCCAGGTATCCAGTGACAAACCCAGGACTGCTGGCTCTCTGGTCATTCTTATGCAGAGGGCTAGTTTCTGGGTCCTGGAAAGAAGAATCCTTTCCTTCTCTTGCCCAGGGACCTTCTCTTGCAGTAAACACTGACCACAAGGACCAAGCAGACCTTTGAGCAAATGTAAATTAGTTTCTCCATTCAAACCAAGTTTTCCTTTCCCTTCCTTTCATACAGGTTGACAAAGTGTGCGGACAGCCCAAACAACAAGAAGGGAACCTGTCATCAGACAATATAGTGCCAGTGAAGGAAGCGACTGAAACCCAGACATTCGTGATGGCTCACGCTAGTCTGAACCATAAAAGAAGGTAACCCTAAGCAGTAGTTGCTTTGAAATACACTCTCTGCCTCAGGATTTGTATTAATGGTTCCTTGCACCATAGTGCTTAAGCCAGAGCCACAGTTCTGTCACCTAGTCTGTGTGCTATCCAGCCATTGCCATCACTGATAGTTACACAGATGTGTTTGTGGTATTAGATTGCAGGTCTCTCCAAGAAAAGCTCTATACAGGGCAGACTTGATGTCATTACTTAGCACAAGTGTTGGTTATTTCCAGAAAATTACTTAAAATATAGCTGCCCGGGTCTTTAAGGGCTTGAGTTTATCCAGGGGCAGAGCTGGGAAGGAAGAAGGGGTGAAAAGGAAAGATTCATTGCCCTGACACAGAGTCAGTCCTCCATTTCGCCAAGCTGCTGGGGAGGAGTAACAACATCCCTTGCAATCTCCTTGATTTGTTACATAACAGAGCAAGAGCAGAAGCATTTATGTTTAGGCTTGTTGTCCATTTTGGCTTCTGCTCTTCAGCTGCGTGCCAGTTGAGACACTAGACCATTGAATTACTGCCACTGGCCCTGGCATGAGTATCCCTGCTCCCAGATCTCCAGTCTTTCTTTCACTTTCCCTCGTGTAGCTCCTGGATCGGTTTTCTGTAAATTGTAAGTGGGGAGGGAAGGATGTCTTTGCAATCCCACTCATGATACATGAGTAGATGTCAGAGCTAACTGACCATAAAATCACAATGACATATTTCTGGCTAATGTGTTGTTCTCTGTAACACCAGCATTAACCCGGAACAACTTCAGTGAAGTGAGTGGAATCATGCTGGCCTTATGCCTCTATCTGAGAACAACATTTAATCTGCACAGGGAGTCTGTGTGTATCTCTGTATGTTGGGTAGGTGGATGGCAGACAGCAATATTAAAATTTGCCAGCCTGGATTCTGGAGTTTGAGTTGTGAAGATGAGATTTTTATCCATTTCTTTTTTAATTCTCATCTGAACTTGCATGAATGGAACAAACACTGCTTCAAAAGATAAAAGTAATAGCAGTGAGCTGAGTTTTTTGAGTGATAGTGATATTTTTATCCCTTTGCAATTTAAAACCAAAACACAACAGTTTGTGCTTGGAGCTAATCAATTTTTACCATGCAAATCGGAGAAATGACCATTAAGGAAATTAAATTAATAAATTCAGCAGTAATAATCCAAAGAACATTTGTAATACAATTAATGAAATATGCTTTTAAAAACACAGAGCCCTAGGCCATCTTCTGTATAACTCATTGACTTCACTGAGACTTGCATGCTGGCAACCAAAAAGGCAGAATTACTGATCTATTAACAGGTAACCTCTTAAACAGATGCAAATTGGTGTCTTTAATGGCATGACAGCAGTTCTTTCTCACCTGAGGATCTGCTCCGTCCCCTTCCCAACCATCTAAAATTATTTCAATACTGACCTTTTAAAATGTAAGACCTGTAGATGTAAAAGAAAATATACTAAAAATAATATACTGTAATAATAAACTGACAGTTTCCCAAAATTGGTCTGCTCACTGAAAAGTAATTTATAAAAAAAAATAGATAAATTCTAAACTAAGTCCATCCTTACAAAATTAGCATAAAACATTACTGAAATACAGTGTTGATAGGTATTGCGGAGAGCCTATGCACCAAAAATGAATGATGGAGCCATGCCATAATAAGTAAGCATTGGAGAGTAGTTTTAAATTTTCCACAACTTCCTATTAAAACACATGGCATGAAGCATGTACTTTGTTTCTTGGAAATGACTGTGAAATGGTAGAATGAAATACACAGTGATTGACTACACCACTGTGTTGTTCATCATCTATCATTTAATCACATATGATATCAATAAAAAGCAATTTTAGGTAATAAAATTTTATAATGGATGGGTGAAATCATTCCTACAGTGGGTTGTGCAAAGTGCGCTTAGAGTGACAAATAACTGCTACAGGGGATCAAGATTATGAGAGTAATTACGTGAATCTCTTTTGGTGCCATTCCTTCTGGCGAGTTAAAAAATGAAGAGCAACAACGTCAGCTGTCTGTCAGTTTGGGTGCGAGGTCATACAGGGAACCGGCCCAACTGAGTCTGTCCGTTGTCTGTGTAGTTGATGTCCCTCCAAATGATCCTTAATTCAAGGGGAGTATGGAACATGACTCCTGCCTTTTAGGGTAAGGAAAGAAAAAGAGAGAGAATGAGCCAGCACTCCCCAGGTAAAGAGAAAAGCTGAGGCTCATTCCCTTGTGTCAGAATATTCCTAAGCTCACAAGAGAAGAACTAGTCTAGCACATCTGTAGAAGAAACCATGAATAAAGTGGTCTCTCATCTCTTCTGTAGTACCTGCTTGTAAAGATGCCCTTAAAAACCTACTGCCAAACAGCTTATAATTACATCTGTACGTTTGCTCCAAAGATACTACATTTTTGCAAGGCCAGTTACAAAATCAAGCTCCTTTTCCAAAGAGTTTGAGAACCTCTGGTTTAGCTGTTCCATAGAGCCAAGGCTGCTGGTGCAGCTGAAAAGTGGGACTGTTAAGATGATATCTCGTTGCCTGACTGGTCTGGTTTTTGAGTCTGGCTGGAGGCAGTCTTTCTCACTCGCTGCTGTTCTGCACAGCGTGGTCCCGCGTGGTCCCTGAACTCACGTTGCAACTGGATCCTCTTTTGCAGTAGTTGAACCCTTTTTTGCTCCTCTTACTCTCATGGATTCTTGGGACGCTTCCCATTTTTCTTTATTTTTCCCCTGCGTTCCATTCCCCCATATTTTTTGTTACGCAATGTCAAGTGTAAGGACAATAGTGTAAGAATCTGAAACTTGAATAAATGTTCTATGATCTTGTAGGAAACCTTTTCCTCTGGTTAAGCTGAAAATTATAGATTTGATTAGTGATTTTTTTTTTTTCTTTACACATTCATATCCAGGGTTTAACTGGAACGGGACGGATTGCTGCTGTAGTCATTTTCTCAGTGTGGAGGTTACTTTAACATGTAGTAGAGATGACAAGAAAATTGAAACCGTATGACGGTACAGGGAATGTACCTGGCATGTACAGAATTGCAATCAGTAAATTGGAATGTTATTGCTGAGTTCAGCAGAAAATACTATTCTGGTCAGGGTCCGGACTCCTAGCAGAGTTGAATACCTGCCTTTTAACATGTCTGTTGCATGTAGTATTTCAAACCACTAAACATAAGCTGGTTAGAGATCTGTATAGAAAAATATGTTTAACAAAGTAGTATAACATGATACTAGGTCTCTAATTGGAGGAGGCAGGCTTTGAAATGATATTTTGTTGGGGTTTTTTTTGTTATACTGTGGACTTAGGGATCTTGTTTGTTTTTTTTTTAAATAAACAATTTTGAGGCTTTGGGGGAATGTTTGAAGTCAGTGGCATCTATTTTATTTAAAATTAACTATCTGTTAGGTCAGGCATCACATGATATTATTAAAATTTGAGTATTACACTGCTAGTATAAAACAGATTATTAATGCCACACACAAATTAATTTACTGTGGGAACAAATGAAACATTTCTGACTGACTGGCCAAGGCAGAAGTTTCAGCAGGTTCAGCGTTTCCTTGTTACTCATTCTCATTTCCTTTTTTGACTTGGCTGTGTTGGAATCACTGCTTCAGCGATGACAGGTGACACTCACATGATTACCAGTGCAGGTCCACTGTCTCCTGTGGCCACCCCTGCCTCTAGCTCCTGGAAAACATGATGGCAAAGCTGCCATCGTCTGGGTGCCCTCAGAGCTGCTGAAGGCAGGGCTTACTCTCTCCAGTAAGATTTCACTGGTTTGACCAGAATGTCAAACCTTGTTTGCAGGCATGCAGTACTGCAGCTGTTGCCTTTACTTTATGTATGAGAGTATGGGTACAGGAAAGAGCAGAATGTGGTATCAAATCACGTGAGTGGAAAAATGCATCATAATGTTAATGTTAAATGCAATGTTTAAGGTTAATTAAGGGACCTCAGGATATCAGTGCCACGAAATGTGTTTGCACTGCATAACTACCAGAGTTACTTCCACAGTTTTTCCTCCAATTTAACCTTAGAGCCTGTCTCTCCTGTTTTGCAGAGTTGGTTGGCTTTTTACAGTGGTGTAATCTGAACAGCAAAAAATATCTGTATTCATATTATTTATTAACAGACAGCAAATTGCTCATTGTACTGAAAATGAACGCTTCTCGTTGGTATCCCCCTTCCCACGGTGCTCATTCTGAACTGTTTGCCATTGTTTTCCTGCGTAGCCTGATATATTTACAGTTCTTCCATTTGGTATCAGTTATAGTTAATTTAAGTACCACTTACTTGATTTTCAGCTTTTTACTGTGCGTGCTGCATTTCTAATTGTGCTTTTATTTGAAAATGATTGGGAGAGACAATCTCAGTTGGTTTTTTGGTTTTTTTTTCAGTATTGCATTGACATTTTTAATTGCATCTATACTTTGGAAAAATCTCATGACAATTTTCCTCCTTGTTTGTTTTCTTATATTATCCTATGCATGTGCTCGATGAACTTTCTTTCAAATAATTTTTACTTTTCTCTTTTGTTTCTCATTTCTTTTCCTCATTTGCCTGAATTCCTGCCTCTCCCCTACTCCCCAACCTCTCCTGATTGATGCTTATTCTCCCCGGCCTATTCCAGTTCTCTGCCTCTGAAAGCTTCAAAGAATGACAAATCAAGAAGTTTGAAAAAAATCTCTCGGTAAGAATGAAAACAAGGTGACATACTTTGTTGTCTCTACACTTAGTTCATCTCCATTGTAAGCTGCTGTTTCAGCTGTAATCTAGGAATTGGCATATTTTTGATTACTGCTTTTATTCTACGGGGCACTGGGGAACTGTACGTTTTCTACCTAGTGTGTTTAGTTTCATATTGATGAAAAGTAAATATTGTCAATTGTGAAGACTAATAGCTGGATGCAAAATTCTGCCTTTGTTAAGATGGTGCTTTGACATGTCAGAGTCCCGCTCTGCTGAAAACACAATGGAGTTTAAGCCTCTTGGGGTGAGCTAAGACAAGCTTTAGACTGTTAAAAGGATGCTCTTTTCCTCCTTCAAAGAAAACTCCATTTTTGAACCCACAAAATCTTTAGCATCTGTGTCTTCTTTCATGAACTGATACTCTTAGGCTGTTCTATCAGGTAGGTGGCCTTCTGTCTGAACCTAGCTTCACTGTATAAGTACTTAGAATCCATATTAGTTGGTGATCAAGAGATAGAAATACTGATTCCTTCATGGTAAGCCCCCAAATTCTGGCTTTTTTCTTTACTTAAAATGACAGCTTTCCTGCATTAGGGTAAATTATTCCTTAGGTCCATGTGATGGCTAATTTACCTAGAGCAGGATTTCGTCACACATAAGAGAAATGGGATAGTTAAATGTTTTTAAGAAAGCATAGAGAGCTGTGGGGAGAGATGACCACTGCCTAAACCTTGTAGAGATAGATACCTAGAAGGGAACTTTGATATTGGTTAAAGTACCTGTTGCTCCCAAAAGAATAATAAATCCTGTGTGCCAAGCTCCATCCAGCCGTATTTCCATACACCTCTTTGGTGCACTGTCCCCTTACAGCCTGCCAGGCAGAAACATAAACCGGAATGAGTCCTTTGGCCTTCCCAGTGGGGCTGTTGAGGGACTTCTGAGACAAGCAGATAGTTCCATGATAGCCTCTAGCTCTGTTTTTGTGTCCTGTATCTTGTTCTCAATATCTTTAACATCTTATACCAAACAGGAGCTTCTAAAGCTGTGGAGATAGGGTAATTTCTCATTCTGAAATACTCACAATTGTGTGTTGAAGTAACTTGTTTTGTTACAGTTTATTTTTATGGCTACCTCAACCACACACATATAATAGGTTTAATCAGATTATAAAAGAGGCAGCAGCTTTACCACAAGACATTTTTCCATACACACACGATCTGAAATGAGGTGTCTATACTGGCCAAGAGTTTTGGTTATTCACCAAAACAGCAGGCACAGCGTCCTCTTAACAAGTGAGGTGCCAGAGAGGATGAGGGAGAAATTTCTTTCTATTAAGAATGTGACATGCAGAGTGATGACAGGGAGGAATTGGCCACACCACATCTAAAGGAGATGACTTTCCGTGCTCTTGTTGCATGTGTGGGGTACTTGCAGCATATTGCAGGTTTTGTGATATTTGGGAAGCCTTTTCTGCCCAGGAGGCTCTTGACAGCGTTCTTAATTCATCTTGCACATGTGCAGGAAATGAAGAAATACTCACTTCCAGTAACAGAGAAAAAGCCCACTGCTTTCATGGTACTTTTTTCTCATTATTTTTTAATCTGTTTATAACAGAGATAGTAGGTGTAGGCTTGTATCAAGTTTTGCGAGAGATGTCTTAAAACCACTCTTTGTGTGTAATTATGTGCATTAACACTAGAGTAAGAAAGACTGGATGATACGTAGGAGTACAAATCCACTAGAAATAGAAATTAATCAACTCCGATGACTTAATTTCTGTAAGGGTTCTAAGCTATTAGTCTTGTGGAGGGTTGACAGGGAGCTTAAACCATACGGGTACTGTTCTGTTGTTAAATGTGTGTTCTTCCTACGTTACAGAGAGTTCATCAATTACATGAAGCGATCCCGAACCTTTTATGCCTCTATAGCAGAAAGACTGTGTGATGGTGACCTGGTGATGAGAGACAGCTCAACCTGCTGGAATGGAGAGGATGTTGTAGAAAGGTAAAGTTACGAGTAAAAGTTTTCCCTAACAGTGAAAAAGGTGACTTCATATCCTCCTGATGGTTCAGAAGCATTCTGAGACACTGTTGTCATCATAGGTTTCTCCTTCATAGTGAACTTGCACAGTTGAGCAAGGGTTTTCCCATCACTGTTTAGAATCCAAACTGGAAAATGCACTTACACTCTCCATGAGCTAAACTTCGTGCTGTCATTTCTCTTACTGTGTATAACATGAGGCAACATTGCCCTGAGGCGAAAAAGAAGTATTCAGAATACAAGTGTATCTGTTACTATCACTGTCAGAGTATACATCAGTTTTTGCAGTAAGAGCTGTTTGGAAGTGTGCCATCGAACGTTTTCCAAAAAAGTCTTTTTGTCGAAACAGAGACATTCTGCGGGATTGTGTTGGCTTTCGTGACGGGTCTTTTTGAAGCGTATTTTGTGGTCTGTGGCAGTTTTAAAAGATAAAGTTCTAACATTCTGTTTTCTTGCTTTGAAACAATATTCATGATTGAAAATTGTTTTGTAGGAATTCTGGAATAATTGCAACGTGGAACAGAGAGAGATGTTACAATTATAGGCTGTCCCATTAAAGGGAGTTCTGACTCCCACACAGCTCTGCTTAGATTTCTCATGTGTAAATAACTTGAGCTTAATTATGTCTGAGATATTCAGAGATAAATACATCTCTAACACATTCAAAGATAACTTGAATATTTCAGTGTATATTGGCATTAGAAATTAATTGTAGAAGCATGTATTCAAAGATTTTGGAAACAATGTAGTATTCTAAATACTAATTGTGATTGTAATTCTGATAGAAATTTTTACTGTAAAAGTAATGGAGAGGAAGTGGGAAGAATATCAGTATTTCTAATAAGGATTTCTGTTCCAGACTCACTTTGGCTAGTAACACATTGCTGGATACACATTAACTTTTAGAACAAACAGCTTTCTGGCCAAAAGAAAAACAAAAGCAAAACCAAGAAAAACCCTTTCTGTATGAACACTGAACAAAAAAATTAAGTCAAAATTTAGGTTTAATTTTTATCTTCTTTTGTTTTTTTAAAAAGTGCTTAACTTGCTGTTATACATGTTTTAGGCACAAAACCGAAAGCTGTCAGTTTTTTTCTTTTACCAGTCTCTAACTTTCCCAGAGCTGAAGACATGCAGAAATCTTTCAGGTTTGAAAAGGGTAGGAAGCTGGGAAAAGTGGCAGTGAAAAGACTAACAAGATCCCACATATTTTTAATTAAAAAGCAAAACAAAGGAAAAAAAAACATCACCCCAATGGCAACATAATAAATTCTACAAAACCCCACCAAACCCTGAAATATATATATGTAGTTAACATATTAAATGCGCAAATTAGAAAAGTTTGAATTCACACGTTTGATCAGACAGCAACATGTATATATTTATCAGGTCAGTCGCATTATTGGTTGCCTTGCAAGGAGGAGACTCTGGGCAGCCTGCACTGCTGGCAGTGCTACACAGCAGCACGAACATGGCGCCTGCTTGCTGGCAGATTTTACTCCTTTCATCATCTCTTTTATAGGCTGGACTTGTCACCAGTTCTCCCCACATGAGAAATAAACCTGTCCTGGTGATGCCTGAAGATGCATTTCTCTTTGCTCTTTCTCCTTTCCCAGGAGACCAGAGGATTAAATATCAGCTGTAGTAAACAGCTCTGAACTCAAAATAGACCCTTATTCTGTATCAGAAAATAGACCACCCCAATTAATCTGGTGGATCTCTTGTGAACCCGAGTTTAAGGTTACCCAGGCTGCGGAACTGGCAAAAGCTGCAGTTCCTGTTTCCTCAGTGATTCTTGCATATCATAATGCTGTTTGAAAGCAGAGCAGTATTTATGCCGCATGCTAATTGGCATTCAAGTTCTTTAGAAAAAACAAACTCAACCTTTAAAAACATTTTGACAGACACACAAATGCAGCCTGAAACAATATGAAATTATTACTCAGAAATAGGGATTGTACATTCAATTAGTAGAGAGGGCACCTGGGGTCTGTCAGAGGAGCTAATAAAGAGGATTCTCATTGTACTTTTTATTTTAGCATAATTCTCTAAATTGGGTTTTATCATGTTTAAATCAATGCACTAGCAGGCAAAAAAAAAAAGCCTGACCTGCCAGTAAATACACCATAAAGAGAGGCAGGTTGTTTCTACCAGTTCGAGAATATGCTTCAACACAAGAAGGACACTGAGCTGCTGGAGCGTGTCCAGAGAAGGGCAACAAAATTGGTGAAGGGTCTGGAAAACAAATCTTACGTGGAGTGGCTGAGGGATCTGGGGTTGTTTAGTCTGAAGAAGAGGAGGCTGAGGGGTGACCTGATCACTCTCTACAACTACCTGAAAGGAGGTTGTAGTGAGGAGGGTGTTGGTCTCTTCTCCCAAGTAACAAGCAACAGGACAAGAGGGAATGGCCTCAAGTTGCGTCAGGAGAGGTTTAGGTTGGATATTAGGAAAAACTTCTTCATGAAAAGAGCAGTGAGGTGTTGGAACAGACTGCCCAGAGAGGTGGTTGAATCACCGTCCCTGGAGACATTCAAAAAACGTGTAGACGTGGCACTCCGGGACATGGTTTAGTAGGCATGGTGGTGTTAGGTTGATGGTTGGACTTGATGATCTCAGAGGTCCTTTCCAACCTTAGTAATTCTATGATTCTGCCCTGCTCTACAGATGAACAGCAGAACACAGCTTTGCTAGGAACCCTCCAGTGTCAGTTCAGGGCCTTTGAAGACATTAGAAATACTTGCACTAGGGGTACTGTCTTTCTCTTAATTCCTGTTTTGAGCAACTTGTTTCTGGAACAAGGCTTCATATAAGAAATAGTCTGTGAGGCTAATAAATGGCCTGAGTATACAAAGAATGCTCAGAGAAGACGAAGCTAGAGGAGAAAAACTGGAAAAATATTTTGCAAGTGAAGAAAACTTGGAGAAATTTCTATGCTGGAACCTTTCTTTCCTGGCAGCATGTCAGATGGTTATCGCAATACCACATCAACAGAAGAGATTGCAAAAGCTGACAGTGTGAATCATTATGCACTGCCAGGACCAGATACCATTTGCCTAAGAACTCTAGAAGGGCTAAAGGGTTAAGTAGTTGAATTTCTCATTGTGATACTGTATTTTCTTTAAGACTGCTCCAATAGCAATTGATAGAAAGATGTGAAATGTGAAGCCATCATTGTATTTTTAGCAGAACAAGGATTTCAGAAAGATGTGGCTGGTGAACTTGGTCTGTAACAGTAAAAGCTGTAGAACCTATAAGCAGATGAATATGATATTAGGGAAAGGATTCAACATGTTGAGCATCTTTATAAGAAAATAACAAGCATGTAGACAGGTTACAATGCTCTAGTCTGCTTGGATTTCTGATAGATATTTGATGAAGTCCTTCACACAGTGCTGGTAAAGATGAAAACAAGGGTAGATAATAGGTGGTCATAGTTACAGTAGAAAGAGGTCACCAGTGGGAGGACATGGGGAGTTGTGCTGGATGGAGCCTGTGCTGTTCATCCGTCATAAGACCTGTGACAGGGAGTGAATACAGAGGTAACAGCATGTGCTGATGATACGAAGTTATCCTGGGTACAAAAGACCAGGGTTGACTGTGGCTAATTGTGGGAGGAACTTGTGACATGGAATGACTAGGCAATAAAACGGCATACAAAATTCAACGCAGGCCAATGTAAAGTGATTCATGTAAGAAGAACAATCCAAATGTTACATACAGAATGGTTTGCACTGAGGTGGCTTTCACTGCTCCGGCACGTGGCATCTGCAGTTCTGCTGTCCCCCTGGCTCTGAAAGGTAAAGCACAGCTGCAAATGTACAGAGGGAGCAATGAGGAGGAGGATCAAGGGCACGAAATGGATCCTGTGTCTGGAATGGCAGGCACTCCAGCCTGACACAGAAAAGATAGAAGGGGAATATGATAGTGACCTATAAAAATCTGTGTTGTGGAGATGCTGAATAGGGATTTGTCATCCGCTGTCTCTTTCATGACAAGAACAAGGGTCATCTTCTTAAGTTAATAAGTGATAGCTTGTGAAGAGAAGTAGGTATTCCTTTGCTAAACTTTTGGTTAAACTCTGAAATTTCTTGTCCCAGGATGTTTGGATGTTTAAGAAAATGGATGAATTAATGAGGAAATTCAGCTCATAGAAGAGAAAACTGTAGAATAACTGAGCAGATGCAAGGCAAGTAGGTGTCACAGCCCAGTGAGCACTTTCCCAAAAGCTCATCTTGAGATTTTCTGTTGATGTCAGATTTACATCTTTGCACGAAACATGGATTCCCCTTTCAGAGCTTCTTTTTATGAAGTCTGACTTTTTGTGAAGTCTTAGCTGCAGTAAAGTAGCTTTATCAGAGTCTGCTCTTTCTGCTGCTGTAGGAAGGGAAAAGTAGATGTGGTCTCACAGGCAGGCTTATGCAGTGTGCCTGTGTAAAACACATGAGCACTCCTCACTTGGAAATAGCACTTTAAGGGAACGGTGGGTTGTGAGGACTACACTGAAGTTAGATAATCTTTCTGCCTTTCCATCTCTGCCTGCCTACTTATCTCTTGCAGTTTCTATTTCAAGAGAGATGAAACAATCATAAATAATAAATAGGCAAGCAGTCATATGTGTATAGAAGAATTAAAACATTATGAATGTAGTTGGCGTTGATTATAGCTAACTCAAGGCCTGCATAGCTGTGCCATCAGCACTCAGAAAGAGGCCGACTGCAATCTGAAAACTACCAGCTGCGGGGCACACAGCTCAGGCTCCGAGGCTGGACTCTAAACGCTGCTGAGGGGCATGTTCAGCAGCCTCAGCACTTGCCTTTCTGATGGCAGTGACAGCCTCCCGCTCTATGTCCAGACTTAATCCTGAAGCAAAGGCAATGTTGCAACATTATTCTGCATCCCTGGAGCTCTGCTGCAAGGTGTGTTCTCAGAGCAGCCCCCACAGATGTGTTCCCCAGCTATCACCGCATAAATGGACACGTGCCTTTAGCATGATCGCTTCAAAGATACTCCTGTCACATGAACAACGTGTCAGGATCTCAGGATTTTTGAAAGTTGAGCGGTCTGCATGTGACTCGTGTTAGAGTGCAGCTGGCAGTGTGTGGGGACTGTCCCGCAGAGGAATATACACTAACCTCTTATGTTGCTCCTACGGAAAGTGTTGTCATTTTATCAGTTGAAATTTAGAGGCTGACAGATGCTAGTGAGAACTGTAAGATTGCTGCTACCATTGCACATCATCTTCCTTTGAAGGAATGAGCACTTGCAGTTACTGTGTTACACTCTAGAACACACACCATCTCTTGTGTGATGTTCCAGTAACCAAAAACCAGCTTGAGTCTTTTAACAGGAAAATGTGAGCTGGTAATGAAGAAGAAAATTAAGTGACTGGCTTCATTATTAGCAGCAGTGGATGCTTGGGATCTCTGTAATAAAACTTCTTTTTCTCTGGTGCTGAAAGACAATTTTAGGCCTAGTCTCCAATGCACAATAGGCATGGATCGTCAGAGAAAGGGATGGTTCTGATAACCCAATGTCCACTGTCTGTGCTTTGGAGGTTTCACTTCAGACTAGCTCCAGTGCATTCCTGGGGACAGACCACCACTAGCATCCTTGAAATTCATCCTCAGTTCATTGAAAAAGAATCAGGTTTTGAGAGTGCTCTGCAATATAAGCTGGAGTGAGAGAAATGGTGACACTCAGGGGTTTAACTGAAAACTGTAAACCTGATCAGAACTACCATGATAATGTAGACACACCTGGTGGTCACCTGGACATCTGTATTTGAAGTTTGGGGCCTGAAATTTTAGTTGTCTCAAATAATAAGTCCTCAGAGGCTGTAATTAGCATGTATATAAAGAAGTTTGTTTAGAAATGGTATCAATGTAATCTATTGGTGCAGTTATTTTATGGTGACTGTAGTGGTGTGTATGGTGGTGTAGTGCTTCAGAGCTCTCAGATTGGGCTGGCTCGCAGGTTTGCTGCTTGCTGAAGAATTCAGCAGAAATGTCCCATCCGGAGCCAAGCCAGCTTGCCTGTGCTAGATGTGGGAAACTTAATGAGATCACAGCAGGTAGTGATCTGGCCGCAGGTGGTAACCTGAATCCAGGCTCTTGGCTGCTTTTGATGCTATATTTTCCATTTACAAAAAAAAACAAAACCAAAAACCCAAAAACCCCTGTTAGAACAGTGTCAACCTTCAGGCTGACTCTGAAAAAGAAAGCTTTCAATAGTTTGGAAGAGAAATTCTTCCTCAGAAGCAGCAAATCCAAATGATGACTGTGATGTGCAGAAGCTTTACATGACTTTTTCTAAGCAAAGGGTCATGAAACTTCTAGGTCAGTGAGACATTTTACAAGTTAGAATTGCACTTGTAGATGTGCAAGTTGTTTTAGGAGTTACTGCTACTTGATGCCTAACTGCAGAACTGGATTCTACACAATTCTACAGAATTAAGAGATTGAAGAAAGAGTTGTTACTTTTTTTTTGAGTGACAGGATTGCTAGCTGCTTCAGAAACTTTTCTTTTTCACGCTCCTCTTCACATCTTGGTTATTTTGTCACGTACGAAGTCAGAGTTAAGAGGAGGTCAATTAATGGGAGTTTGGGCAAACCAGTAATGGCAGAATACTTTTGAAAATGTGGAAGTTAAAAATGTGTGAAGGGAAGAGTAGATTTACTGAATAGAATGTATTAATATTTAAATGTCTCAACAAATCTAAGACAATTCTGTCTCTCATTGTATTTTTAGCAGTCTTAAATCACACACTAGTTTGACTAAGCCAACACAAGTTTTGATGGCAAGAAACTCTAGTGAAACAGAGCAGCTGTAGTGGTGATTGTGGCCTGCTGATCTATACTGCATTTGTGAAATGGCTTAGTGAAGTCATGAAAAATAGTAGGTTGTGTCACGAAGAAATGAACGTCGCTGGGATTTTTTGTTTGCCACAGCCATCAAAATATTTCCAAAGTAAATGAAATGCTGCCTTAAATCCTGATGGTTATTCAGTGTTTCATCATATTCTGACTACGTCTTCAAAAGTATTTTGGAACTAATATTTCTGGTTCGAAATCTGATACAGTGAACCATTCATTTCTCCTTGGGAATAAAAGGGTGTGTTCCTCTAAAAACAGAATTGGGGAGTCCATGACTTAAAGAGCAGTGCTTTGGTTCAGACTTTTTATTCATTACGTTAACTACATTTAAATGGGAGTTCTCTGTTAAGTCTTCACTATTTGCACTGAAGTTTAAGGCTGTTTCTAATATTTTTAATCCACCACAGAAAGAGCAAGATAGTGGTAATATTTGTTTAGATTATAAATTAGAGGACAAATAAACCTGAACAGCTTATTCCCCTTCCAGGTTTTTGCATGCACTTATTTGATACAACTACATTTTGGACTCTGAACCATCCGTTTCTGGGGTCAGCTCCTTATTGTACAACATCTAATAAGTAAGCTATATGAGTTTGATTTCTCAGAATACTTTGTGAAAAGCAATCTTCAATACTGTGGGTTTTTCTTTGAAGCAAGACAAGGAAGCACTGAAATGTGCAAACACGTTGTGTACCAGCGAGTTTGAAGCATGCTCGCTCTTTTGTAGTCTCAACTGCTCAGCAGCCCAGTTTCACCATTTTGGGTTTTCCCGTTTTTTAAAACTGAAAACCAAAACCAAATCCTCTCTCTATTGCTGAAAATCCACAGCTTTAGGGGAAACTATGAAATTATGACTATTTACAAAATATTTTCAAATATCGAAATACTGGAAAAGGAAAGAAGAAGAATGCTTCTCCCTATTGCTAGGAATCTTTCCTCATCTGTAGCAATATAGCATTTTTGGATACATGACTGGTTATCCCACCAAATTCCCATGAACTGCTATAATTTTTTTTTACTCTTAACTGAAGATTTGTACATATATTTAGTATTTATAACCAGGAATTAGAACGAGTGTTATAAACAGCTGTAAGTATGCTTTAAGCCACTGCAATATTTGTTATTTTTTTATTTACCTTTTTTCCCCATTTGTCAGGCTTAACAGTTGCTGAACTCTAACCAAGTTGGAACCTGTATATAGGTGGATCAGAAAATCAAACTTAGCCTTATTTGGAGCTGGGAAAGAAAAAAAACTTTGTGCAAATGAGTCTAGGAAATTTTGTGTCTGTTACCTCTCAATTTCAAGAGGAAGTTCCCTGAGTTTACAAATGAAATGGTCTTTTTCTTATTGCCAGTCGGTTTGATATGAAATAGTCTCAATGATGGTACAAGTAGTAGAACGATTCTGCTGATCAGACACAGCTTTCCATTGCACTGGTACAGATCCTGTTATCATTTCAGATGTGCCTCTTCAGGTGCATATAAGTGGATTTTATCCAGAATGGGTTTCTCTGAACATGGCAGACTTTGTATTGGTATTGCATTAAAACGTTTGAGGTAGACTAAAGTCATCATTCTCATTTCTCCAACTGTGCCTTGGTTTTGTAGTGCTATGAGGAGTTGAAATGTAGTAAAAACACATTCATGTCACTGAAGTCTTCAGGTTTGATATGTAGTACCCTGATTTGGCGGGGGGCAGCGGGGAGGTTCTTTTACAGCAACTACTTTTCACATTGGAGTCACTTTCTCAGGAAATTACAAGTGTAACGGTCTGGGGTTAAAAACTTGCAGATAACAATGGCTTTTAAACCAGATTACTGGGAATATGAGAGAAGGATGTTTTGTAACGCTCAGTAGGAACCCACACTTGTTTTCCTTCCTTCTTTCCTTCTGTCCGTTACTTGTTTTTCTTGGAATTTTGCATTAAGTGGAAGGATTAGTGGACACCTGTCCACAGGCTTGAGCAGATCATGTCATGGGTTGTTAGGGTCTGTGCAAGCTGGCTGAGAAAGGAAGTGAAAAATCACAGTGACTTCCTTTTCTCAAAATGTTTTGCTTTAGAGACTTTCAGTTTTTATGAGTTTAGCACTTTCTCTGTCACCTTTCTCATTTCCTTAGGCTCTTGCAAGCAGCCATCTGGATATGGAAAACAGATAATCATTTAGCCTTAGCATACTTCGAAAGTGTTCAGCTTCTCTTGTGCCATCATTGTAAACAATTTCTGGAGATATGCTCATTACTGTAAGTTATAAAATGCTACATCATTTTGCAGTATATCGCAGTTTTTAGGGTATTTTCCAGGACTTGTGGCAGTTCTGGTGTGTTTTGATCAGTTGTTTTGTTTTTTAAAACCTGTAGAATAAACCAAACCGACTGTGTTGGAAGTGACCGTTTAAGACATAAGTGTGCCTGAGCTTACCCTTCAGAATGCTGCAGAGCTCTGAGAGCTCTGACAGGCTTTGAATAGCATGTTATGTGTCCTTTTGTGAGGGCACATGAGGGATGAGTGTTAAAAGTTCATTGCCATGCAAGCATGTAAATAGAAATAAGGCTGCTAATTACCTCCTGCAGAGCCCCAATCAACCATAGGAACGAGAGATGGCAATGGTTAATAGCTACCCCTCCCCACATGTAAACTCATCATGTGGCCAGGGAGTCCCCAGTTTGGGGACAGAGTCTGATCTCTGTCAGCAGCAGCACTGCAGGAAAGGCACAGAGGCTTTATTCACTTTGTGGAATACTCTGGATTTATGCTTGGTTGCTGCGAAGCAAGTTTCCAGAATTAGAGCTTCGAGATTGGTCATGAAGAAGGATGGGAAAGCCAATATGTTTAATGTGCTGATTCACTACTCTCCCCTGCTTTATTTGAGAGCATTTTGCAAATTACAGTACAGTCCCATGAATTAAATATATATATATTCTTAGAACCATAGTTACGTTCAGCTTGGAAGGGAGCTCAGGGGGGGTCTGGCCCAACCTCCTCAAAGCAGGGGCTGCTATGAGATCAGATCAGGTTTCTCACGGCTTTATCCAGTATGGTCTTGAAAACAACCAGTGATGGAGGCAGCATGAGCTCTCTGGGAAACTTGTTCCACTTCTTGACAGTCCTCGTGGTGCAAAACTTTTATATCCAGTCAGAACCTCCTTAATTTCAAATCTGATCTGCTGTTTCTTGTCCTCTTCTAGTGCTGCACCATAGAGTCTTTATGAACCTGAAAATCTTGAAGGCCGTGCTGCCAGCAAACTAACAAGCGCTTAGCAGGCTCTCTTAATAGCTGTCAGATGCATTGAGAGACACAGCAACCTGCATTATTTTCTGTTTTTACGAGGTCAGAGACTTCGCTGATGGTGGAAAGAAGCAATTATATTTTCAACACAGAGCATTATGCACAGAATGAGATTAGAACTGTTTTTACCTCAGTCACTAACCTGTAATACTTAGATAAAATACACATGATAGGAATAGTGCCACCACAGAGGACTGTACAAGTTGTTAAAAGGTGTTCACAAAACAAAATCTGTTTGACTAAGAAAGCATAGGAATATAAGGCAATAAATGCCTCGGTAAGGATATAATATTTGTCGTCCCCGTTTCTAATAGGAACACATTCAATTTCAGTTCAGTTTGAGTGGATTTCTTAAAAACCTGTTAGGCACCTTTCAGTTATGAACAGAGAACAAGGTCCAAATGAATTTGTAATGTATTGTGAAAGTAAAGCTGCTTCAATTCATTTCATCGGTACTAGCAAACAGAAAAGTAATTGGTTAGCACTGGATGTTTTGTATGTCTATAACCCATATTGAGTGCTTTCTTATGAAAAGGAAGCACACAAATTTCAGCTAACAAGCTGTGTTCAATCTGCACGAGTTATTAAAATGCCATATAATAACACCTAGATGGTTTTTCTTCTGCAAGATCATAGAGGCCAACATAGTAAGCAGGTACTAATTGAAGGAATTACATATTTAGTGCCAAAAAGAACGTCACTAAAACATCTCCCAAGGGTTATGGGAATATACATCTGTAGAAAGGAATGTCTTCTGTGGTGATTTGAGATTAGTGCCATGTAGGATCCTGTGGTTAGATTACTGTTCTGCTTCTAGTTCTGGCTCTATAAAAATAATGAGCTGTTACATCTTTAATCACATGGGAGAGGAGAGGAGACTGTCTTTCTAATAATGAACAGGCATGTTATAATGCCATTAAATAGTTAGCAGAAAACTCCTTAGCTGTACTCATTTGATGACAGTCTCACTTTAGCTAAGGCACAGAGTGAGGAAAAAATGGAATTAGGAAAATGGTTCCTACTTGTAAAATTGTACCTAATGAATTTCAGTGCTGTCAATACTTTTTGAACATGCGGTCAAGAGGAAGGGGAGATTGTCTTGAAAGCTTGACACATCATCAGACACCTCCAACTGTTGAGATTACTTTCTAGATTACCATTGATTACCGCAGTAGTTATTTTTCTCCATAAATTGGGAAAGATGTATTTACTACTTTAGTCCAGGGCCATTTCTAATATTGCACAAGACTGAAATGTCAGGCACAGGCTTTCAGTCCCAATTTTCTGTTCAGTCGAAAGATGCCTGGTATGCTTTCGGGACCATCTGCAGTGCTGCGTTAAAGAACCAGGATACATAACTGAAAAGTAAGTGGTCATGAAATACCTTATATGTGTCCCATAACTACTTGTGAGTAAGGTACCTCCTCTGCTGGAGAAGGGCTATCAAGATCAAAAAGAATATGTTCCAGTCTATGTACTGCATGGTGAGACCTGATATGTCTTGAATTCAGGAGGGAACTTTTAAAAAATGAAAGATTCCTCCTAAAGAACCCTTTACTGATGCTGCAGCCAACGAGTGTAGCTTTGTGAGCTCAGTTTTTGCTGTGTGAGTATGCACGCAGTGTGGACATGAGCAACAACACCCTAAAGTACAGGCTGGATATAAGCCATGTGCTGAAAACAGGTATTGTTTTACTTGCTACATATATATATACACAACCTTTCTCCTTATGTTGTAAAAGAAACTTTTACAGGCATACATAATTAATTTTAGCAGCAAGCCCTCTTGCCTTTCTCCCTCCATTGTGCAGGCCAGTCACCAGAGGGAAGGAATGATTGCGTGCAAGCCCATATACATCTGCAGCATTGTATTAAAGCTTCTCGTGGTGCGTCAGTGCATTTATTTAAGGATTTTCTGTTAAGTAGTAGAATCCTGCCTAAATGAAGAAAGAATTATTTGCTCCTGGATTGTAGGACTTCTGAAAATTAATGTTTGGGTTTGCAAATATGAACTGAGTTTCCATTGTTGAGGGAAGATTTATTAGTTTGGTCAGAAACAGAAGAATTTTTTTAGTTTTGACCAGAAATCATGTTTTCTGGTGAGACTTTCTATATTAGGAATAGAGACTCTCTAAGTCCCTTCACTCCTCACCACGGATTTTTAAAAGGTCTATCTTCCTATTGCCCACACTGAAAAAAATGTGTAAACAAAAGTAACAGAAGTCAGTGATATTTTTCTGTGATAGCTGCCTCATGAGTATCTGTGACAGACCATTTGGTTGGATGACATCTGCACTGATATTTGTTATTTAAACTGGTAGGTCTATATGCTTCAAAATTGATTATTTTTTTTCTTGGTTTGTTTGTTTTGTGGGTTTTTATGCAGTGATCAAGGAAAGACAATTTTAAGGATTTCAGTCCTGGAAGCTATTAATAGGTTGATCTCTGTAGAGATTTCATTAAATGAAATTATGGGCCAGCTGTTCGGAGAAAATTGAAACACCAAAAAGTAGCGACATATTGAATTATCAGCACCAACTGCAGATGAGAAGTCAATGAGAGTCAGGAAGTAAGTTTTGTACTAAGGTACAGAAATAAAAAGAGAGAAAGAGAAAGCCGGTAGCAAGTAAGTTAGTTTTTCATGTAGCACAAAAACAGCACAAGAATCCTGATTCAACACATGAGTAACTGCTTACCCAACATCTGTTTCGACAGTATGATAGAATGATTTATGGTCCTTGCTTCTCTTAGACTAGACTGCTGTGGAGATTGTACAATTGAGATTTTGTTACTTAACTGGCTGCACATTGTGCGTGACCCCCTGGTAGACAGCAGGCCATTCTCGTGCTCAGTCTGGGTTTGGATCACTTGAGGAACTCCCCTGGCAGCTTCACTAAACCAGTTACAGCTGAGCCTCCAGGAAGAGCTGAAAAGCTACCTCCAATATTTTGGTACTTGTCTTTAAAGCTTTGTTTTTCTGCTTTTCATTTTAAAGTTGCATTTTGACTGTGTTTCTGTGCATACTATACTGTTAAAAAAAAAAAAAAGAATCATCCATAAAGCTGCATTTGCCATGTCAGGACTGACTCATGATGACCCCATGCCCACTGCTAGTTCAGTGTGACCTACTTGTTGGAAAGAGTCCTTCTGCGCAATTACTCTCTCATCCTACTTGCGGTGTTAGTGGTAGGCTTTCTCCTTAGTTAGTACAGTTACTGTGGTATGTCCAGGTGATTTATGTTGATGGCTCCAGTCAGTATTTGAAAAACACTTCTGTAAATACTAATAGGGATTTGACTTGTGAAGACCTCTTTGTAACATCATAGCATTAAGTATTTTCTCTCAGGTTGAGGGAATGGAATACAAATAATTAGTACCGGGTTTCAAAGCTTCTGGTGGGACACTTGTGGATTTGGTGTCTACTCAACGAGTCCTTTTGATTTAGATATTCTGTGGGGCAAGACTTTGAGCAGAATACACGGAAAAATAAATCTAGTCATGCAGTCAGCTAGGTTGTTCCAGTGGGGGAGTGTTTTGCAGATGTAATGTGTAACAGGGGCTAATTTGATGCTATCATAGTATCTCTCTTATTTTGGCAGCTTTGGGATATTCCTTAAGAATGAATGATGAGCAGGTACTCTTTCTTTTTCTCTATTTATTTTCTTCAGAAGGAAACAGCCCTTATTTAGTCAGAAAACTGAAACTTTCCAATTAAAATAGTACAGTAATAATATGGTAGTGTTCCAATCATTGAAACTCTTCTAACAAAAACAATCTAGGCATGGTTAAAGTCTATGGAAAGCATCCAAGATAAAGTTTATTTTCTTGTGCAGAGTCCAACGTAGTGACTTTCTACCCATTCCTATTAGGAAAGGTCACAGTCCTATTGAAAAGGTAGAAAGTGAGAGTCTTATCTGATCCTTCAGTCTGTCTTAGCCAATGATCCTTCCAGTGGGGAAGTAAAATCCATTTTCTTTCATTTGCAATGGGTATGTAATACAGTAGTATCAACAAGAAAAAGAAAATCCTAGAGATATTGGACTGAAAATGTATTCTTCAGAATAGCAGTTAAATGAGATAACAGTAAGAATGCTTTGAATAGTGATATACCTAATTCTTTCTCCTAAAACTCTATGGTAGAGTCACAAACCTGGTCCGTAGGTCTGTTGGATGAACAGGGAATAGCATATGATGTTTGCTTCCAGTCACAGCCAAGTTCTTGGACACATAGCTGTATCAAGGTGTGGTGGAATCCAAAGTTAAAGCTGGAGTCAGGGTTAGGTATTTTTCTTTAATTGAGCTGGTTTTCACTGGGAGATGTTGATTCATTCAAACGAAAAAAGAAAAGGAAAAAAAAATATTCTGGATTCTAGCTTGGAAGACTGAAGAATCACCCAGATTGCCAAGAAATCTGTTACATTTTTGGGAGTTTGTTGGTCTCTCCTTTTGAACCTGGTCTATGTATAAGCGATTGAGCATTCCAGTGAAGGGAGAAGAGAGACTGTTGTGGGTCTGTAGCTAGGGTACTCAACTACAATGTGGGTAGCTTTGGTATAAACCTCCTCTGCAATAAATGAGTGTGTAGAGTGGATGATATTATTCCACAGTCTGAAAGGCTTTGTGTTTTCTCAATGCAGAACAGGTAAACTTTTGAAATGTTGATATTTTTGGCAGAATTAAAAAAACCCCAACCTTGCTGCCTTGTTCCATCCCAGAAATTGACCTCCCAATAAGACATGGTTATCTAAGCATGTTTGACTACTGTGGTGTTCAGAGCCATGTCTTGTGGTCAGAGACAGATTTGCCTGTAAGAAGCAGATCAGATGAGCAGACACAAAGATGGTTTGACAAATGTTAAATATCGTTTAAAAGTCATTTAATCAATACATTGTTTATTCCACCACCTCTCCATGTTATTGATATAAAACCATCTTGCTGTAGCTTTCCCTGTCTGCTGTGTACGTTCACTGACCTCTGTTATGATTGCTTTTTAAAACAGATGATCTTTTCTGAGAGTTGTCAGTTTTCATACAGCTACAGAGAAGAACCCTGTGGATTTATGGGAATAAAGAAATTGAGCTCCAATGGAAGGGTAGTAAGAAATCCCAAAATACGTTCTTATTTTCAATTCTATAGGATTATGCCAGTGCTTCAGAAGAATTTATGTACAGTATTGGATCCACAGTATTTATGTGGATATGTCATAGTCTTGTGGCACTTGCAGACTGTGGAGCCGATCCTTTCCTTCACTAGTTTCTGCTTTTACTCTGATGCTTCTGAAAGTGGGCTTGAATCTGAAGCTGTCTGCACATTGGAGAATATTCCTGTGCTTGTGAAGCTGGCACACTTAGGAGTGGTGGTGAGAGGAAATCTGCTGGCATAAGCATCTTTCCTGTAGAATCCCTTGACATTGCTGCTGAAAGATCTTGTACCAAACTGCTTCTCCATGGAAGCAATGTCATGCACCTTCACCTCCTTCAAATGAGGACAAAATCCATGAGCCTCAGAGCTGCAGTTTACGTAGATAAGGGCTTTGGTCCCTTTGTCTGTGGAAGGATAGGATACTGGAGGGATTTTTCTGTGGAGTAAGCGTGTTTTAAGGAAGGGACACTTGCTGCAGGAGACATGTTTTTATGTTTGTGAGTAGAACTGCACTTAATGAAAGTTGAACTGGAAGGGAAGTTGTTTGGCTGCATTGCCATCAGGGTCCCATTGGAGGAGGAGAAAGCACTAACTCCTTTAAGGCTTTCCTCAGGTCAGTTAATGAAGTTTTAGGAAGTATCCTAAAAATAAATAAAATATGCATTCCACTTAATTATGAAAGATTCCTGGAGAAATTATTTTAAGCCCAGAAGCCAGAAGATTTCTCTGGTGGTTTTTCCTAAGTCTTTAGCAGAGGAATGGCATAAATTTCAGAAATGCAGATGATGTGCAGAGTCTGATAAGTTTTTCAGTTTAAGTCCCTACTGTGTTAACTATGTCCTTGCTGCTTAGGCAGATCTCATCACCGGTGGTTTTGGTTAGAAATGCACAGTGTCCTGATTTACCGAGCCTTACATACTGCATGTGAAATAGTATGGACTCAGTGCAGCTAAATCCATGGTATGCTGGAGTGTTCAGGTTGTCCTGGTCTGTACGTCCATTCTTTCCACTGCCAGGTGGCCCAGCAGGCTGCCCTGGCAGCGGCACCAGGGAAAGGTTGGTCCTGCCCAGCAGCCAGCTGTCTGCAGCGGCTCTGCTAGCCAGGGGTAGGCTGAAACCCCTGAGAGTGCCCACCAGATCTGAGACAGGCTCTGATCCTGCCTCTGCATAAGGCTCCTGCAAAACCTTGGTGTGCCAGCTGAAGCAAATCCCTGTCTCCTTGCTGTGACCAAGTACGCTGAAGTTCACAGAGCTACAGGGGCTGAGGTGGGCATGTCCCTACAGTCCATGGAGCAAGGACTGCCCTGTGCCTGAGTTTTGCCAGCTGGGGAGCCAACTGGTTGCTCCAAACCAGAGCCAGTCAGCCAGCCAACACGTCCAGAGTGTGGACAGGAAGAACGAAGGAGTCCTAAGCTTGTGTTATGGCAGGTTTAACAGATGATGTTTTCCTCCTTGCAGAGCTGCAGCTCAGGTTTAAGTTTGTGAAAAAATTGGAAGGTTGGATCACACTTGTATTGATGTAATGAGTGAGAGAGCAGAATTTCCTATGGCCCAGAAGCCTTGCTTTTCAACTAGCTGTAGTTTTATCATCTTACTGATACAACAGTTGCTAGAGCAGCGAACACAGCTAGCAAAATTATTTGTAAGTGACGATGAGTGCCAATTGTGGTACTAAACACAGTTGTTTCACATCTGATTTGACATTGTCGTGCTGATTTTTCTTCCACCTCTCTGTCTCAATATATTTTTAGATCATAATCACCTAAGGAGTAGGAGTGGATGCTTGCTTTCTTAGAGAGGAAAATTACTGTTCAGTGAACTGAGGTCAAGTTTCTTTACTGTGAATGATTAATGGTAGTGATGATAATGCTGTTTTGGTCACTTAGAAGAGAATAGATGATACAAACCAAGCAGATGAAAACGAAGAAATAGTAAAATATAGATGCAACCATGCTTCTCAAAAATTGTAGTAGGACTGAGCCATGTGCTAGTCATAGACTTAATTGTCCTGCATACATATTAAAGCGTTTTTCTATCTTTACACAATTGGTATTATATGTAACATGTCCTTCAGTTAAGGGGCTGTATATGCAGATGTGCCTCTCTGTGGCTGAAAAGGTGCTGTGCTGCAAAGCGATGCGGAGGGGTTACTGCTTAGCAAGGAGAGTAGAAGCAGTGTTCAGGCTTGTTTGAGGCTTATGGAAAAACAGGGACAACAGGGAAGGATCTCTCAGGAAAAGCAAAGATGAAGAAAAAGTTTGGCTGTTGCTTCTAGAAGTCTCTGGGCATGGAAAATGGAACCAAGAGAAAGTCCAGGCTGGTTTGTGCTCTGTGATGTGGAGAAAAGAATGTTCATTAATACAATTAAATCTCAGAGCAAGATGTTTCAACATCCTTTTTTCCTTCTCTCTGAGAAGCATGAAGTTCACTGGAAAGATTTTGATTGCATTACAAGCCTGTATCTATATTATCTTATCTAAAAGAATAATTTTGACAAGGTAAAGATGGTCCAGTTAAATCCAGGATGGTTTTATTTTGGCCATGTCCTAATACAAGTCTCTAGCAGTAAAAGTAATTTCTGTCCAATAGTTGATACATCTTCTTTAATTAAGCAGTGTAGTCAGTTATGGGGTATTTTTTTGTTGTTGTTGTTTGTTTGGTTTTCAATATACCTGTAGATACCTTCTCTTTCAGGCTGTTTCTGTGACTAGCTTCTACCAAGATGCTTTCCTGGAAAGAGGACACTATGCTAGCAGTGCATAGCTTAAGCCTTTCCCTGATGTCTACACAATGTATTTCGTCATAGTCTTATCATCATATAACACTATTTTAATTGCTTATGGTGTAATTATCAGCAGAGACTATTACAACTAGAATATCACATCACAGGCATATTGAGGCAGTGGATTAATACATAATTTCGAGTTTCTACCTGTCTGTTTCTACAGACACAATGCTTGTTTTATAAGAACACAAAAAGTTTGGATGGCTTGTGTTTGCACAGTGTTAAGTAGGAAAGCAGGTTATAGGCAAGGCCGTGCTGTCAAAGGTGGTTCTGTTTGTCAGTTTTGCATGACCTGGCTGATGTGTTGGACCTGACCTAGGCTCCCCTACTCTGACCAGTCAGTGTCTGGCCAGCTAAGCTGAGTGGTGAGGATGAACCAGGATTACATTTTCAGACAAAGTATTTTCTCACTCAGGTTGCTACCAGAGATCTTGACCAAATAAGAGCTATTAATGATCCACTATTTTTTTCACACTGATCAGTTAATAAACAGGAAGGGAGCCCAGCTTGTCAAACTGATTGCTGCAAGTAGTTCACAACTTAGTAAATCTCTGGCTCATCTCTCAGTGTTACTTAGAAAAAATAATACAGACATTTTAGAGTCATACCCAGCTTTTTAAAATATTGCCAACACCATTTTTCCATTGACTAGATTTAAATTAATTTCTTAGAAAGATAAAGAGGAGAACATTACATGTTTCTCAGTTCTTTTCTATGCTTATTTTCTTCCTGACCTGGATTTGTGTTTCTCTGAGTAATTACTTTACTTAGTAAAGTAGGTGTTCCTGGCAGCCCTGCTGCGAGTTTTGATTTGATCGGAAAGGGGAACGCAGGGTCTGCAAACTTCTCAATGTCTTTATTGGCAATGCTTATTGTAGAAACATTTGAAATGCTCTTGAAAGCTATGCTTTTGCCGGAAAAGCAAATTTGAGCAGGATGAAAACTTTTCAAAGCTGGATTTGAAAACCAACAGAACACCCAACTATCTTATTTTCTAGGCCATAGGTACCACATGTGTGCTTGACTGAATATGAAAGAATTCTTGAGGCTGTTCATAAAACTATTTCATTCTTTAAACAGAAAATTGTCAAATAATTTTTATAGATTTTAAAGGATAGTATTAATATCAGCTGAGTTTACAGAGCAATAAACTGACTTTCACAGATAACTAAACATTGAAGTGCATGCTTGACAAATGGAAAAAACCAGCAGAAGTATTTTTTAGCATTATGAAAATGTGTCCAATATAGCAGAGAGTTAGGAGGCTCTGACAAACTTCAGTAAATGAAGATACATAGATAAAGACCCATCTTTGGCTCTCCTGGTTTTTCATACTTATTGAAATAATGTCATTTCAAAGCATACTTTTACATAAAAACCAAATATTTGAGAGTGAAATGTTAAAACTCAAGACTTGACAGAGTGGTCAGCTTTGCCTCTCAACTCATGATGCCCTTGGCTTATAGTGAAATAGCCTTACAGTATTCTGGCAGTGGTCTGGATCGTGACCTGGTAATTTTCCCAGGGTCATTGTCCAGATAATGATTAAGTTATATATACATTTATTTACATATAATGTTTATCTATTAATATTCAGTTATTATTTCTGTTCATACCCAGGGCTTGGCAGTTCATTTCCACTGAAGAATTTGGGGCATGATTTGAACAATATGTTTGTGGGAACTTAAAGTAAAATGACAAATAGTGTATTTATTAAAAGCATATGTCATTGTTTCTGCTTACAAAGTTTTAAAGAAAATTATGTATATACTTACCCAGCTGTGAGAGTCCTTTCAAATTATTTGTACTGCCTGGGACAATCAATGTGTTTGTAAGTTAACTTAAAAACTACAAGTCCTCATTCAGTGTTGAATTCTAACCTTTGCAGGCCCTTTGTCTAAAATTAGATTTTCACCTGGTGAACTACAGCAATAAAAAGGAATGTAGAGGTAGACTTGAGTTTTGAGAAAAAAGATCAGCAGTCTTAGGCTAAGGAAGTGCATTTAAAATGTTATCCCTGAAATACTAAAAAATTTCTATGTACATACTGGCATTTTCAGTATGCATCAGGAAATTCAGTTTCACTAAGGAAAACCAGCAGACCTTGCAGTATCTTAAATGTCTGTGGCTGATTCGTGATAGTGGAGACTTCATTAGCTAATTGGAAAATGCCTTAGGTAAAGCAAGATAATAAATGATTCACTGCTGCAAAAACACCTGGAGCCAAAACAAAAACAACTGCAGTTATATTTTTCTATTTTTGCAGAGGCAGGACGGTCAAGCACAATTAGTGTGATGTAGCATGTTCCCATGATTTCCTCAGCATTTTTTCTTACTCCCTGAACATCTTAGCGACGTGGGGGAGAAGAAGGGATGCTGCCAAAGCCTGGAACAGAGTCAAAAGTAAAAGAAAGGAACAACTGGAGTTATTGGTGCTCCAGTGACATATTTTCTTCTGCTGTATTTGTAATACCAGGAAGACAAAGCTGTAAGGCATACTTTAAGCTTTTGTGATTTTAATAGAACTGTGCCACTTTAAACCAGTGACAGATTTGATCCATAATAATTCATTGCTTCCTATAACCACGTCCCTGGGGAAAGACTGCTAGGTGGGAAGTCTTGGGTGGCTGCAAAACCTGGGAATGCGGTAAAATCAAATAGAAGAATGGATACGTACGTGTAGTACTACCCATGGCAGAGAGAATTTTAGAAAAGTTAGGTTGTATACAGCATACATACAAGAACATCTCTTTCCCTGGCATAGCTGTTTTCCCTTGGGTATTCTCAGACACCCTGGCTGGTCTTATTTAAGGTAAACTCAGGTGGTTCTCTGGGTGAGTTCATTTGCAGCTGGTCTGCAAGGAGAAAGGATTGAGGCCTTTTCTGTGTGGTGGCCATCAGCTATTGTAAGCAAGAACTTAACTGCAAGAGAAAGAGAATAAAGGGGAAATTTTAATTCAGAGATTTGTATGGCAAATTAAGAGGTACTGCAGATCACAGACAACAGCAAATCTTTTGCTGTGCTACAGTGTAATGCTACTGAGCAGCCTGTCAGAACATCTCCGTGGTTTGGGTGGTAAGGACTCCGTTCCAGAAATCCCTCCAAGAGTTTGTTAGGCCAAGTTGTACCTTTATGGTGTCCTTGGGAGGGATGGCTCAAATGTGCAACAAAGAGCTGGATCTGACCTCACGTCAGCAGAAAACACAGGGCACGTTTCAAAGTGTCATCTTGCTCCTAAAACCCCAAGTTCAGAGTTTGCAGCCAGGGAGTCAGGTGTTGGGAAGGTTTTGATAACCTCTGAAGTAAAGTTGCTGTGAAATGGCAGTCCTCTCCTGTCGTTGACATTTTGGGCTTATGAAGCTGAATACTGTTCCTACTGCAAAGCCTGAGAGCTGCCAGGACTCTGCAAAGGTGTGAGCTGTGTTATCGCTGTATTGGTGTCACAGAGGCAGATTTGGAGCAAAGCAGACTATTTAGAGGGGAAAGAATGCCCTTATGCTTAAGGATGTTTGCTTTCTAGTGCAATAATTCCAAAAGCACGATCTTCCTGAAACACTGAGTCGAAACAATCCATGCTACAGGTACAGCAAAGCCATCTCATACCTGGAGGAATGAATTCTGTTAATGAAAATCTTTGCAGAGACTAATCTTTCTAAGCTTAAGATGTAAGCTCTGTTTCAGTTTTGTGCGACTACCGATAGTCTCAGATTGCTTCAGGGAAGGGGACTGCCTCCCATCCTGCCATGGAGGTATTTGTCAGTAGCAGAGTAGGCTGCATTTCAAGTGAAAGCTCTGCATTCCTTTGAGAAACCACCATGTTTCTGTTGGTCCCAACCCCAGCTCCTCCTGAACCCCTTCCAGCTGAGGATTCTGCAGAGAGCATTCCTGAGATGAAGGATTCATGGGAAGAATGTTTATGCCTGGTGTGTTCAAGGTGTTATGGCCTGTGCTGGTGGCGGACTAGGTATCACTGCCGAGTATCCGCTGGCTGCCTCTTCATTATAGCACTGTAGTTGGGTATATAAGAATACAGAGTTCTCTGGTGGAAGTACGTTTTTAAAACTTCTTGCTGTACTAATTTAAACTGTGTGGAATTAATGTAGCTTGTGCTGATCAAAACCACTAGAAAAATGCTTCCTGGCTGATTCTGTAGGGCTATTCTGTCTTATATTTTTCTTTCTGAAGATAAAGGACTACTCGAGTGATTTATTTTTTCAAAATTTATTTCTTTTTACATTCAATAAGTAGGTTTTTGCAAGTGAGAATTCAGGTTTAATTACAAACTGCATTGGGCTATAGCCATGTTTTAATTCTGTTCTTTTTAATTCTTGGAACTTCATGTAATAACATTCTCCTGAGTTCCTTTGTTATTCTTCTATCAGCAGAGTCACGTGTAGAAAGGCTTTCCAATAGATTTTCAAATACAATAGTTTGCTCTAAAATGCCAGGTGAAGGGCTATGTATTAAATGTCTTCTACAAACCCCTTCTGGGTTAGGTAACTGTCATGATTGTACTAAAGGTTTATTTCACAGCAAAAACTTTAAGGGAAAATACTCTTCTAGGATTGAAAAGTAACCTTTATGAATGCAAATACTGGATTCTTAGGGTAGTAGGGTAGACTTACTAGTATTGTGCAAAATAGCATGTATCAACACACACGGTCTGGAATAGAGATTGTTTTGTATTATTTCCATATTTTCATTATTGTTTTTGGACCTGGTAAGACTGGGAACACCAGCTGTTGTTGTAGGGGATTTAGGTGCTTCCATACAGTTTGAACTCGATGGAGGTAGTTGTAAAAAGCCAGCTTTTTTACTGCATTACTTGTTACCATGCTCCTACGGTAATAGCTCTTACTGGCCAAAGCAAGATTAGCTGTCCTAGTTACTCAGTGTATGTAGAACAAGGAACAGCTGCACCCCTAAAACGTCTATGTTCTGCATGAAGAAGCTGAGATAAAGCAATTTCCCCGAGACAGATAACCAAATACAGTGTTTTAACCAATGTATCCAAAGTCATGCTGAGTGTCTGCAGCAAACCTGGCAAAAGGACACCTCTCTGCCAATTCCCGGTCTGTTGCCTTAGCTTAGCTCTAAATTATTCACTGGGTAATGGAGCAAAAAATTTGGGTGTCATCTAACATTCAGTATTTTTTATTTTAATTGTAAAGCATTTTTGGGCAACTGCTCATGAAGTTTTCATCAGAATATATGGTGAGATGGAATGGGCTGGAAACAGACTGGACTGAGAACTACTCTGTGTTTTCCATGGCTCTGACCCAAACTTTAGAGAAAATGATACAAAGCTGCTCTCAGCCCCAAGTGGATTGTGTTGCTTGCAGTTGTCGTGTCACAAGCCATGGCCATCAACTTTTACTGCATGTGTGCCCAAAAAGTGGGTATCACCTATCATGTGATTAATTGTGCAGGTCATTTAAATAAATTTAAAACAGTAAAAATGTGAAGAAAGTAGCAACATTATTGAAAAATGCAGAAGACAGGACGAGACCGTATGCTTGTTTATACCTGAATTTTCTTGCTAGGTGCAAAGGCGCTGCCTCTGAGAGGTTATAACTTGTAGCCTATTGCAGTGGAGGGGTAAATCAGATCTGCTTTCTTTGCCACCAGAGAGCTTGGTTTATGAAATCTTCCCAGTTGTTCGCTGATCTACGAAACATCATGAAATTTTTCCCAGGCTGATCCCTCTGTGGCCTTCCCTACAGCATTCCCTGTTATCATACAGGTTTTTTTATCTCAAGTGGTTGTTGTCTGTGGGGTCACTTACATGATATCAGCCCACCAGGACTGACATGAAGAAAACTACAGCTGCTCAAGTGCTAAAAAACAATTGGAGCAGCTGTTTGAGCTGACTGTGATTCAGCCTTGGGGAGTTCTGATTTTACAGGCACTTGAGTGCATAAACAGGCAAGCGGTTCTATGACTCTGTGTTTGTTTGGGAACATTTGTATTTCTTTTTCACTAGCCATTACACTTGTTTCTTAAAGGTTATGGGAAGCACAAGCAACATGATACCACTTGAGTGAAGAGCCTGCATCACAAGTTGTCTATCATAATATTAAAGCTCAAATAATTTATTGGATACCCAGAGTTTTGAAACTCATCAGCAAAAATTGAGATAACTCAGAACTTATGAAAAGAATTCTGCAATTGTAAGATAATGGTGGTAAATAATACTAGGTGAGCACTTACAAAGTCACTTAGCAACCAGTAGAATACACATGTTGCTGGGTGTTACTTGGATTGAAGCAGCGAGTTAAACATTTTATTGCCTTTCATAACTTGTGGTAGAATTCGCACTGAGCAAAACTGATGCTTACGTACCAAGAAGTGAAATGTGAACTGAATTAAGTTGAATAGATCTAAAATCGAAGAAAAATAGAAACTAACGTAATGCGTACTTTTTACATATATATTGAATTGAATACATATATCAGAATCAGGCATGTTCTTTGGAAAATGAGCTATCTTGAGAATTCCAAGTGCATTGATTTAGTCAATTTTATGGAATGGCCACACATTGAGATTTGGCAAAGGACCTAAAACATCTTATTGCCTATGAAGAACTGCTGATTGCAAGCAGACTTGGAACATAACAAATTTCCCTTCTAATAGGAAGATGGTTTTGAGTTGCATCCTCATAGACTGATGTGAATTATTTAGAGAGTCAATAGAAGTTCTCTATATAAGGGCCTGCATTAGGTAATAGAACTCAATCCAACTTAAAAATAAAATGATATTCAGTTTCCATAATGACAATTTTTGTGTGTTGTTTCTAAGTATTTACAGAAAATTCTATGATGTGTAAATCAGTGCTTTTTAATTCATCAAATATCTCACATTATATTAATGATAATTTTTACAGCTTTTCTGTGTGGCAGAATTAATAGTTATGAAGCATAAGTTGTTCCTCCAAATAACAGTAGTTGTGTCAATAATGTCAGATGATCTAACAGTACATTCATAAAGGATTTCAAGTAAGCCAGGTAACTGACTATAAGATCGAGTGGGAGTGTGAAATTTCATTGTTAACTTTAAACAATGAAAACAGAACTTTTATTATGCACTGCTGATAATACCCTGCTATTGAAACTGCAGGGCAGGACTCTCTGCAAGTTGCTTTCTTAATAGACACAAGATTACACTGCTGTTCAAAGCATTCTATCTGTGACTTGAGCATTGACTTTGTTGATGAAAATTTAGGTTCCAGCACAGCAAAATGCTTAAACCTGTGCTAAGGCTATAGTTCTGCCTGAATCCAAACTAAATCGACATGCTGATCCAAATCTCTCCACTGGTCTGAGGGTGCAGTTTGACAGCTTTGCTGACCTAATGCTTACCTGCCAGGAAAAGAAAGGTGCTATCGCTCTCCCCCTGAACCCACATATAGATTCCTACCATGTTCCACCTTTGTTTCAGATTTATTACTTCTGTGGATGCACGACGAGTTGATTCAGATCAGGTAGAAAATTAGGGGAGGAAGGGAAGCAGTAATAGTGTGTGCAGGAGGGTGAAGGATCATGTTTTCCGGCTGCAGGTAGGTGTCGCATCAGCCGAGTTATGCCGAAGCACAGCCTAATACACAACATGGCCCTGCAAGTAGTTGTGGTGATACAACTAGGGGAAAGCATAGGCAAGGACAAATAATTTGGAAAAGGGAGAGGATGGACAATGTCTCCTTAAGTTGACATTGTTCACAGAAAAAGTGATCCTATAAGTGCAGTCTATTAGAGATCTCATGAGGACTTTGCGGATGCAGCTAATGGGTTATTTGGGCACCTAAAGATTGACTTGTTTTAAGTTCATTAGTTAAGGTTGCCCGAGGGATGTGTAATGTCTTAGTAAATAAGTTCACACAAAGTTGTGTATAACTGAAGCAGCTGTTAAGAATTTGCCATTCTAGTGGCTGGTCAGCATGTGGATTTGCTTGGGAGCAACTGTTGTCTTAAATTCATGCACTTACTGTAGCTTTTAGTTAGAGAAAAAGTTCTAAGCGATTCTAACTGTAGCATGAAGTGTGTTTTGATTATCTCTTCCAATTATTGCTATGTCATTCTACTAGGTTACTCTAGTGGTATTGAAAAGGCTTTATTTATATCATGAAGATGAACCTTTTAGCATATTACAGGGGGTTTTTTAAGGCTTCTTTAGTGGCCACATATTAAAACATCTTCATTTAGCAACAAAATGCAGTGGAAAAGAAGATATACATGGTTATTGGCCATATAATATCTACCTGCAGACTGTTTTTAGGTGACAGACCATTACATCCCAACATTTGCTGTAAATACTTTTTTTTTTAAAGGGGTTTTGATTTAAATTATTTTAGAGTCATGCCAGTCACTGTGCCAGAACAAAAAATAAAATGATTGTTTGTTAACACAAGTGGCATCGTTTCTCAGTAATTAGCTAGTAAATGATATTTGGTTTTGAAAGAATGCTGGAAAATATTTGGCATAATGGTCTCTCTGGCAGCCTTTGATATTTTTTTTTCCTGAAAGTTTAAAGCCACATCTTTGATAAACAGCCCTGTTTTGTGTAGCAGAACATACTCCCAGTGCTGAGAAACCTGATTCAATGAAGTTAGCAAATGCATCTACACTGGGAGCCCCAGGGAAGAGGGTCACAAGGGTGCCACAGGTAGCTTTATTAATTATAACAGTGTGTAAGCAGAAGCACCCATAGTGTTACTCTGTTCTGAGATAGAGAATCACCCTGTGTTAAGTCCAGGATATAATGGACCCAATGTGTATTTGCTCTGCTAATGATGTGTTTATGCACAGTAAATATAGCATGCTCTCGTGCACTGCACACATTGTGCCTGCAGAGCATGTGCCTATGCTGCATGTTTGATCTGCAAGTATGTATGAGAGTTCATTTGTGTGCGTCCACTGGACCTTTCTGAGTCTTAGAAGTATTCCTTGATGAAGTAGAAAAATATTTCTGTATTCAGGATGTCAGGTGTGTGGGCAGAAAAAAGAAGATATGGTCAAGAAGGCCTGAAAAGTAGGGTAGTTTTCTGTAAGCGTCTAAACCCCATTGTGTTGCACGTTATAATTCTTCAGTTTGTCCAAAAACTTTGTTGGAATTTACTTTTGTTACCTTGTTTGCAGTAAGATCTGTTTAGTAGTAGTGAGTTTTCAACACAAGTTTGATCTGCTGTAAATTACCCAGATTTTATGGAAGGCTCTCTATAATGTTTCTGAACTACAGCTTTTCAGGAGCCACTGTCGATCATCATGGTTGCTGTCACTTTAGCTGCTGCATCTGCACCATATCATAGCAGCAGAAAATGTGATTGTTTTAAATATGTGATTGCTGTTATGTAGTAACTGTTTTAACAAATGTCGTTTTGTTTTCCTGTCTATCAAGTATTCAGAAATTCGTACTTCACTACAAACTAACGATGCAGAATGCTTCTTTCAATTACCAGTCCTGAAGTGGTTCAGCAATTAAATTCAGACACAAATTTTTTAATTTAGCTTATTTAGGTATTCTCTTATTGAAAAAGTTATATAATCAAAGCTTTTTCTTCCTTTGCAACTCATTCTTCATAAACCTTTGAATCAGAGTTTTATCTCTTTGTGGGATTCTGTTTGACTTTGGTCCCATAACAGTAGTTTCCGAATTGCCTGCTTCTGTTCATAAACATTATTGTCATCTTGTAAGAAGTTTCAGCAAGGTGAATACCTTTTATTTCTTTGCTCTGAATACAGCAATATTTATGCAATAAATTGCCAGACATTTTTGGTCAGGTCACTATCAAAAGAAGTGATGAGATCTGTTGGACAGTTTATTGGGGGAGAATAAACATAGCTGAATATATTTGTGTTGCCATACCCTAACATACAGCCCCAGAATGTCAAGAGTCTCACAGTTTTGATAAACTAAATAATGGGGGGAGGGGGGTGGGGTTCGAAGCAGGATACAATGGAAGCAGCAAATGACTGAGGAAAAAAGGGACATGGGTGCTTTTTAGGTGCAATTATACTTCTGGACTGATATGCTGAAAATAACAATAAAGTATGTGTCCTCCCTTTCCCAGCCCTCTCAACACTTGCACAGGACACAACAAATTTGCTAGAGAAGTATTTACTTTTGCTGTAATTAACTGAAAAATTCACCAGTGGTCTTGTGAATGCCTGCTGGTTAACCTGGGTTGTCTGGAGTTCTGTTTACTCCCATAGTGAGCTTTGTTGGGGAAGGTTAAATTTATTCCAAATAGCAGCAACTCTTTCTTTGCATTTCTTGCAGCTTATGGGAATGGCATTGAATTGCTCAGGACTTTTTCCGAATCTGGGGCCAGGATTGTGCAGGTTGATGCTAGAGCTCCAGGTGAATTTCTCTCCACATTGGGGTTTTAAAACAACAGGTGGAGTCAGTGACCACATTCTCAGCTGGGCTAGAATAACTGTATTTGGGGTGAAAGGATATGGCTGGCACTGTCAGTATTTGCTGGGCTAACTTCTGAATGTCTGGTCTTAAAAGGCTGCATCCTCAACAATTTTTCATTGTTGTTTTCTTAACCAGCATTGGACCCTACAGCTACCACATTCAGCTTTTTCATTGTCCCTACTTTTCTTGCTGCCATGTTTATTTTGTGAAATACAAAAGTTCTCTGTGATCGATCTCCAGAGAAAACTTGGTGGATAAAACCAAAAGAAAACAAACATACAAAAAGCCCATAAGCTCTCTTGGTGGATTTGTAGTAAAAAGTAATGTCTAATTTATTAGCTATTATCAATACATAAACATACACACATGTGAATACATCTAAGTGTAAGAGTGCTGAATGCAGCAGTTACAGAAGTGATTTAATTAGTGGGAGGGCAGTGCCTAACCCAGCTAGGGAAGGGGGCAAATGAACTGTTTACTTGAAATGCCTGGGCAACAAAACGGGAGGGCTGTGAACAACTGGTGTTACCTGAAGGGGCGATATAACAGAGCAGAAACAGGACAGAATAAGAAATGGAGGTAAAGCTGGTAGGAAGGCATTGTACATTAGAGCTCCAATCGTCTGTAATGAAGCTTGGTGATGTATAGATAAATTTGGTGATGTTTGTGCAGAGAGAGCAAAAGAAGATTGTGCAGAGGGGCATTTATAAGACATGGACACGGAGCAAAAATCAATGCCTGAGAAAGCCAGCAGTTCAGCTCTGGCTGAGTCCAGACTGAGAGGTGAGGACAGGACGGGAGAGCCTGCCTTACGAAAGGGAGCAGAAAGAGTATGGCTTCGTTAATAGACTGAGGGCACAGAGGGGCTGTGATTGCTCTCTAGAAATACCTTGCCATAGAGGGAGAAAAGTTATTTAAGTGGAAAAGATTGTTGGCAAAGGCGTATCAGTGAGGGTAAGCTGAATAGTGGTAAATTTAGTCTGGGAATTAGATGTCAGTCCATCAGAGAACTGGGCTGCTGGAACAGTGTATCAACAGAGTAGTGAGGGACAAATAACCTGTATTGTTTTAATATGAACCATTTAAAGCATGAACAAAGATGAGACATTATGGCTCAGGAGTTTGTTTTCAGTCCTGTGTTCTGGGAGGAGTATTGGCATCTGAAAGAGACCAGCTGCATTCTGAGGTTGGATATAGGAGAGCAGAGATTTCTTAAGTACCCTGGTGGAACTGAAGTTCTGATCTCATCCACTCCTCAGTTTTCTGTGCAGGGAAGGGTTAGATCTTGGCTAGGAAGGAGGAATGTAAGGCATAACCTGCCAGGATCTCACTGGCCATTGCCGTAGGGCCTTACAGGAGGTCTAATAACCAAGAAATCTTCATGGAAAGACTTCTAGCACCAACTCTGTTGTCTTCAGGTTTATTCTCTGTTTATTGCTACTTCAGCAACTCATGTACTTAACTGGCTCCCATGGTCTCTGATTTTTCCCTTGCTCAAAGGACAATAAAGCTTAACATTTCTGTAGATTCTCGCGCTGCAAGAGATCTATGGTTGCTGCTATGTAGTGTTTCCTATCCCAGCAAGGGCTCCTAAATCTCACCCTTTGCTGCCAACCCTTGCCCTATGCTGCTAGAAGAGAAACCATTGAAAAAGATACATTTCCCCTTCTTTCCCCTTAGCACAGATTTACTTCCTATGGGAACTGCTGACTGTAGATCACAAATAGCTGGTTAAAATGATCAATGGTTTCCCTCATTGAAATGAAAATCTAGTTATAGGATGAAGTGTGTTTTTGTTAGATTTACTGTGGCGATAACCCACAGAAACGTTTAAGCAATGGTTGCACCAATTCATTTTCCTTTATAGCACAACCTTGTGGAAGTTGACAGTTACCATGGTTTCACATTGCTCAACATTAGTTCCCCTGGAGGAAAAAAAAAAACAACAAAACAACAAAAAAACCCAAACCACAAACTTGTCTTGTTTTTTCATAGTGAATGAGGTATTGTTGTGTAAATTGAAATCCAAACAGATAAAGGAATTTGAATTTAAAAGGAATTTTAATAAAAACATTGAAAAAAGAGAAGGAAGAAAACATGTCAGTTTGCAGAAACAAACTAACTTGGAGGTCGCTGAGAAATCTGAACTTCAGTAAATTTCTTAGCGCAGCAGAGATGTGTTTACAATGACAGGGCTTTTCCACCTTCCAGCTCTCAGGTGAATCTCAGCGCTTGAGATGGCTTCTGCCAGAGGTATGATGAAAGAGGGGAAATCAGTGCTGAGACAAATTACTCAGCTGAAAAGACTTCAATGTGTTTGATGTCTTCATTGGAAAGTTTTTCCAGAAGGAAATAGCTGTTCTATCTCATGCAGAAAGAATGGTTATTTATACTGTTTATGCTGTATTTTATCCTGTTGTAATTGCACTGCGGGTTTGGTAACGTTATGCACCTTGTGTTTGCTGTGCTGGGTTGGGAACTAGCCCCTTTCTTTCACAGATACCTGTGGGTGTTCTCAGCTTCTCACCCTCCGCCTCTGCTGAGAGCGTTCTTGCCCACATCATTTGACAGTGGGTAGGGCCTTTGCTTAACATGGGGGAGAGGGAATGGAGGCTTTAATGGCCTATATATATATGATTTATCTAATTTATCAGATCTGACAAAATGTGTTTCCACCGACCCTTTCCCTGGGGGCTCTGGATGTGTGTGTGTGTGCGCACAGATCTGATGAGGTCAGTCAGTCACTATTAAGCCAAGAGGTCAGGAAGGCTCACTATCCAGTATCGCTTTTTTCCATTCCTACCTTTTTCCCATTTGACATTTCTGTCTCTGTAGATCTCAGGGCTGTCTGTCAAGGGGCCTTAAGGTAACAAACAGTGTTTGCACCAATTAGAATTGATGCCTTCTAATTGATCTATTGTCAAAAGATGAATTGCACTACTGAGTCATGTTTGAAAGAGTGATATAAATCTTTAGGCTGTTTTTTAGGCAGATTAGATTTTGATGATCATTAGGATAAAAGGTGTGAGGTTTTTTTAAAAAATGATTTTTTTAATATGGAAAATTGGTGTGGCACTGTGATAGATATTTTTAGATATAACAGGATCTGCACATGAGTTCAATGTTTCAGTGACATCAGGTGGACTTCTAATTATGAGAGGATATATTAAATAAGCTTTCTAATTTATTTATAGAGTTATTCTTTCGGGTTTTATGGTGTGTCACCTTAATGTACTAAATACTAATTCAAATTAAAGAGTTGCCTAAAGCGCAACAGAAATCGTGATGCTCTGTTTGCTCATGCATTTTTTTCTCTAGTGTTTTTAAGAAGTTAGAGTACAAAGAGTTATGCTGCTTGATGAAACGAGTACATACACGCATCTGGATATAGCTGATTCATGATTACAGTTGTAGGTAGTAAAATCAGTGTTATTAGCAAACATGCAGACAAATACTTTTGTGTTGTAATGACTCTGTTGGGAGATGGTGTGCATTTGATAGCACTGCACAGGAGCAGGCTGGATCTTTGTTCCATTCGCAGATGAACTTTGATCTGGGTGAGAGCAATCGTTGGGGTGTTTGGCTGACTTCTGCTTACCATCTGCATCCTGGGACCCCACAGTCAGGTAGCAGTTTTTGAGCCTGAAGTAGCCTTTTAGTAGAAGAGTAGAAATATCACTGAAAAAACCAGTTCTTACTTTGGTTTAGCCACTGGAATTGCTGTTGAAGGTTAAAAGCACAGTAAGGAAGAAAACCACAATACAGGTATACATAGACAGGCATAGCTAGCTTGTAAAATAAACCTGCAAGCTGTGTTTTGAGAGTGCTCTTAATAGAAGATGTACTGCTTTATCTACAAAATGAAATATGTTGCTCTGATGAAGTCTAAGTGCTGTTATTCAGATGAGGTGTCTTCAGTACACCGTCTGCTTTGGTGGTTACCAGAGCCTGCAGTTCTCTACGAGGACGCCTGGCACTGTCAGCCTGAGCAGCACTGGAACACAAGTGGTATTTGCTTACGGCCTGCAAATGTAATAGTGTTCCTGGTCATGACTAGTTGGAGAGGGTTATTTCCCAAATATACTGTCCCAGCTTGCAGCAGTCTGTGGCTGAGGTATCTTTTGAGTCTTTGGCTTTTAGCTCTTAGTGGCCTTAGGTACATTTGCGTGTTAGGAGTTACTTACTCTTTTGATCTCTGTGAGGTAGTAGTGGTGCCAATATATGTGATATAATGAAGTATATTCCTGTTTTAAGTCTGCTTTCTGATAGTTTAATGCCCTGTTCCTCCACAATCACCCAGAGACTGTGTAAAAAAACAAATTTTTTTTCTTTTACAAACCGTTCATATTTTTATTGACTTTAACCCATACCACTCACAGCTATCTAGATCCCGCCTTAAAGAACCTTAATGTATTTAGCCTGTCCCAGTATTCCAGCTAGCCCTCATCTCTAACCTACTGCCATTTTTATACCTCTCTGTACTCTATCTGTACCCTTTTTAAGGTGTGATAACTGGAACTACATAGGCTTCAAGACATAGGATTCCTATGGCTTTGTAGCAGTAAGAAAATATTTTTGATATGATTAGAAAAAGGGGGAAGAAATCTAATATTGAGTTTGCCCTTCCTGGGAATGGCTGAACACTGAGCTGATGTTCTCGCATTGGCTATAAGAATTCTCAGATCTTTTTCCTGAGTGGTGGTGGCTAATTTTGTGTCCCCCCGTGTGTAGGTATTTAGGACAGCTTTTTTCTGGCTGCATTTGCTGATGTTAAACTTAATCCATCAATTTTGTTACCCAGTCATTCAGTATCATGAAATCCTCCCCTGTGACTCTTCTAAGTCCGCTGTGATTTTCCCCACACTGAATATTTTTCCATCATTAGTAAATTCTGCTACCTCAGTGGACCTCAAATCTAAACATGTTCTTGAGCTGGTTCTGAATGGGAAATCAGCGTCTCTCTCAGGATGTCGCATTTCTCCCATGTTCTGTTGCAAGATTAACTGTGAAACTGATAAATTTAAAGATGGTGTCCCTTAGGGAAGTTTTGCCATTTCTGTGGTTACAAGATGGTGTCAGTGCCAGAGTCCCATGTCTGAACTGATGACTGAGTGTGAGTGGGCAGATGCCTCAGTTCAGCGGAGAAGGGTAACTCAAGAAATTGTTAGCTGACTCAAAAAAAGCTTGCATGCATGTTTTTCATAACTGACTTAACAAGCTGGAAGAGTAGCTTAACAGGCTTTTGTCTGAGCCCACATAGTCTCAGGAAGATGCTTTTAATGCAGTTTTGCTCCAACAATCATCTTGGAAATTCAGCTGCTTTAATTCTTTGAGTTCTTTGGGCAGTTCTGCTTCCTTCCATTCTGCAAGGAATTCTGTATTGACAGCTTTGTTGACATCCTTTTTTTTTTTTTTTAAGTTTACTTGACATTGTATAGATTCAGATTTCCACTCTCTTTGTGAACAGGCACATAAACACGTGTGCATGCACACATGCGCCTCTGTCTGAGAAAGTTCCAGCAGATCTGTTGCCTTTGGAAAAAGCAGCAAATTCTCTCTGTAAAATGTTGTCTCTTACTACAGGTAGTAGAAGGTATAAGGATGCTGCTTATAAGGCAAACTTGATTCATCTAGTCCACTATGCAGTTACAATCATCACCAGCTTGCTGGACTCCCACTTCTTGTAGAGGTTTTACAATCCTGTGCGGCAGGGCAGCTTCAGTACAGAGTCTACCAGTGTCATTCTGAGTTGGTAGGTCAGATTGTAACTTGAAAAATTGTCTGTCTCAACCAGAAAATGGAGAAGTATTTCCTTTCTTTGTCCGTTAGATTAAAGATTGTTTTAATCTTTCCAGTAGCGCAGTAATTGCAGAAGTATCATAACAGTACCGACCATTTGAAGTGTATTACAAACCTCAGCGTATTTACACGTAGACATTTAAGCTGACATAACAACTGACTTTAAAATAATTTTAAGCAATGCTTTGTTAACTCTCTGTACTTTGAAAGTAGGCACACATCCTCCCACCTCACTTTTTTTCGCTCCCAGAGAACTGTAAAATACAGCACTCCGTGTTTCCAAAGCTGAATTCTCTTAAAATTTAATTGAGGAAATTGTGATCCCATAAAAAAATTCCCGCCTTACTTGGTCATTAAAACCAAATTTCATACATCTGGAAATCGCTGTTAGTTTCTTGTGTTACACAAAATTAGCACGTCAGCTGAATGGAAAAGAAAACAAGGGATGACACATTCTGCCAGTTATATTTATACTGTGCTGCTTGTATCAAATATAAAGAAAAAAACCAAAACAGAAAACATGTAGGAACATGACAAATGCAAAAATAATAGACCATTAAATTTACTCGAGGTGTATTCATTACTGGAATCTGTTCTGGTAAAGATCAGCTTTCCCAGCACAGGGATAGACTTTCTGCAACTCGCTCCCTAGAAGTTATGGCTATTTGGACATAAATCTTTTCTCATGACCCACCCAACAGGTGGAGGATGAGTTCAAGGCACTTACAATGCACTGTCATTACTCTGACATGTTTGCTTATGTTTTGTGCCACCTTTTTGGTTTTGCTTGTAGGATTTGTTCATGATATTAAAACTGGTTAAGCTGAATGGAGCGAACATGTAGAAATATCTGCATGATGTTTTTTTGACATTGTTCCAAAGTATGGTGCTTGTTCTTACTAACAGAGATCCTAGTTAAAATAGCAATAAACTTTCTAAAAGAAAAGCCATGTGTCACTGGAAGGATAAATCCTGAGAGAAAAAAGGCAGATAGGGCTCTCACTTTTGTGCCTCTCTGCTGGGGCTGGATGGGTTACAGTCCATAAGCTTTTGGCACCACTCAAAGCATATGAGCAATGAGAGATATTTCATGCAGAATTTTAATGCCATTATAGATAAGCTCCCAGTAGTCATCAGCTCCAGAGGCACAGAGCTTCCTGTCCTTGCACCTCGCGAAGTCTCCTGACCCAAACCAGACACAGATAAGCATCCCAGGGAATGGCAGTGAAGTGTTAGCGTTTTAAGCAAGATGTAAAACTGAGGCAGTTTCTCCACAGAAATGAGTAAACAGAAAAAGGAAAACGAGAGGATGACTGGTTCTGCTGTCTAATGGTTCCAAATTTAGATGTACTTGAAGTGATAAGGGAGTCAGATTCAATGACATTCAATCTAGTATGAGTCATTGTAGCTTTTCCAATGAAAATTATCTTTTTGCTTCTGTCCTGTCACTGGTAGGCCTTTCGGGACTGAAAAGATCTCTCTTGTGTTCCTGACTCTGCCACTGACCTGTCCCCTTAGTCAAACCACTTCATTCCCAGACGTGTGTCTCGTCTCCAAAGCTTTGCCTGCGGGAATTTTTTTGCCCCACTACGAGTTTATACTGTGCTTTATAAAGTACTGCCATGATCTCTTGATAGCATCTGCTCATTGCAGAAGTGGTGCGTTACTGTTATTAGAACTGGCAATAAAACTCATGGTGGAGCATTAGCTAAAATGCTTCCCAACTAGAACAATGTCAGTCAGCTGCTTAGAAGGCTGTTGATTGCTCTGGTTACTACTTGTAGTTGCAAAGTCAATGATTTTTAAGGCTTCAATATAAATCTCTTAAGATGCCTTTGCTACTATATTATTGCATCCTTGTGAGGTTTGCAAAAATTTTATGTGGAGAAAAATGTTTAGTTTTCTGTTAAGGCTGTAAAATTTCAGAAAATGGAACAGTAGTTTTTGCAATTGGTGACAGAAGTTTTTTAACTTTTTTTTTTCATTAGGATCAGGGACTATGTGTAAGCTTCAGTGAAATTTAATAAAGCATCCTTAGTATCACTCTCCCTTACTCTGGCCTATGATTGTTCTGAAGAACCTTATGCCACTTTGTAACACTTCACACTATGTCTGAAAATACCTTTTGTGTCAACACACAAGAAAATAGGTAATTATATTAGCAGAATTGTGGCACAGTAAAATAGGCTTAGCAAAAGATGAGGTGTTCAAGTTTCCAGCTGGGATTCAGTCGAGTGATTTTTAAGAGCGCTGCTGTTCCTTTGCTGCTCTGCGAACGCTGACTGTGAGGAGGGAGCCAGCATGGAGTAATTAAAAAAAACTTCTCGGAGTGCTTTGGGAAAAGCTCCAAACACGAGGCATACTGTAACACAAGAATGGCACCAAAAGATGTGTGCCATTCTCTTCTGCTTCAGCTGTGTCAATTTGTAAAAGATTACCACAAAAAGAAATTCTATTATTTTCTGTTATTTTTAATTTTATATTAGCACCTGTGGGGTGCTTTACAGTTCTAAACATACGGTTTAGAACTCAATCAGTTATGAAATGTAAGAAATTGCTGGCAGGAAATATTTGAAGGAGTATTTTATTACATTCACCAGGTAAAAGCTTTCCCCAGAAGGAACAACAGTATCTAGAAATGCACACGTAGTCCTTTTGTATTTTTCCTTGTCTCGGTTGGTAGACTGCTTTTCCTTAGTGCACTTGACAGATGAGAAATTGAGCTTTTTCTGTCATTTGAGTATGATCCTGTACAGTGTAAGCAAGGCAAAAAGTATTGCCTCTGCAATTTTCTGGATGATGGATTATATTGGACTCGTGACTGTTAAGAAGCCTAGAGAGCAATAAAAGTGGAGGGTCTCACAGCAACCCCCTGGAATGAGTTTGTCCATATGGGAAACTTTCAGCACAAGAAAAGTTGTTTCTTTTCTTCTTCCTATGGTAGTCAGGCGCACATTTATGGTTGAGGTGTGGTTTTAGTCTAAAAGACTAAGCAAAATGCTGCAAATGGCATCAAATATACAAAAAGATTTAATCTGACGATATCGGCTAGTAGTTGGTGCATGGAAATACCTGTTGGTATGCTGGAAATTAAATGGCATTTGCCTGAAAGCAAATGTTGAAAAAAAGCTTGCACACTTTTGCATCTGTGAAAAGTTACAGAAAATGAAATTTTCTGTAAAATAATCTGAACTTTTCCTTTCATCAAATATTTTTCCAACATTGAATGTTTCTCAATGCAAAAAGCTCTGCTAGACCAGCAACATCCATACCCACAAAGGTTGGTGTTCTATGTGCTCTGCAGCTGACATTTCTGAAAGAGCGTCGCTACCTTTGACAAGGCTTGCGCTTAGTTGGCAATGTACAAATGGTATTTATAGACCACAGGAGTTCTTAGATATAAGTAATTATATTTCATCCCTTTTTTATGAAGAATGAACCTCGAGCCTTCAAAGAAATACAGTGCTAAGAATTTTCTCTGGCAGGAATGCTGATGCTAACCCTAGTTTTGGCAATAATGGTTGTGTAGCCTTGGGCAAGCCGTGTAACTTCTGAGAATATCAGTTTCTCAGTAAAATGTGAGGTAGTTGTTTGCCTTACAGATGCGCTTTGAAGCATAACCAAATAGTCTTGATTCAATTCTAATTAAGTGCAACGTATTATTAAGACCAATGAAGCAGCTAGCCTAAGATATAAACTATAGAGGTTGAACAACACTAGATTTTAAAAATAAGATCGAAAAGCTGGTTTTCTGATATGAATTGTCAAAATGAGTGACATCTTTTTGTGAGATTGTTTTCACTAGATTTGGGCCAATAGCAGCAGCTTATTGGATACCCTGTCTGCAAAGGGATCAAATGAACCACAGCTTCCATCTTCCCAACAGACCAGAAGTCCAGACTTCCCAGAGCAGATGGGTGTTTTAAGTGACCCTCAGAAAAAGCAGTGTTTGTCATTTTTTCAATTTGAGTTATGAGTTTACAAATGGAAACTTTCTTCATTTTTCCAGATAAGAATTTTAGCTCAGGCAAGACATGTATGATAGTGGCAGCAAACATTTTCCATTATGAGAAGGCAGTGGTGGAGAATCTCTAGCTTTTGACCAGGTTCACTTGTTTAAAAAAACCCAACGAACAACGAGAAACCAAACAAAACACAGTAACTAAAGAACTGTGTGGCAGTTTTAAAGATATTGAAAAAACTTGGCTATTTTCTTTTTAATTATAACCTGCTGTTTTATTAATGCTTGTGAATATAGTAGGGTTAAGCCTTTTAATAAAAGTATGCTCCAGGCCAGATCATATTTTATCAAAAATCTCTTATGCATGATACTAGGCACTTAATGATATGCCAGATTCAAAAGGGAAATAACTGAACATGTACTTTAGGAGTGAAGTGAAATCTGACAGGAAAGACAGATTTTTTTGCTCCTGGTGAGAATTTCTGTGGGCTATGCCAACCACAAGAGTAAACTGGAGTTTCAAAATGGTGCATGTACAGACTGCCACCCAGTTATCCCTCTAAAGTGAGATTGCAGAGGCTCGTTTAGGATGCAGAAGAGCTGGTGAGCCCACTACTGCAGCCCTGCTACAGCTCATCAACTCCTCCCTGTGGGGAGGAACAGCACCATGGCTCAGGCTCCTCCAGTTCTGCTGGCAAGCAAAGGGCCAGCATGTCCTCTCCTCCTCATAGCCTCCAGCCAGCAAAGCTCCTGACAGCCTCTTCCGTCCCTCCCAGCTGTACCTTCCCATGGCTGAGCCTCACACTGGGAAAAGCCGCAGTGCTTTTGTAGCAGCTCGGCCCCTACTGCATCCCTTTCCCTCGTTACCACCATTGCCTTTCTGTTTTCATTCCCACTCACACACACGTTTTCATTTTGAAGGGCTTGTTCTGCATGTCCCGCTGCTCATGCTCCAGAAAAGAAATGCCTTTGCCGTCGGAGCTCATCTCACTGAGACACAGGCTCCAATTCTGTCCTCATCAGGCTGTGTAAATGCCAGGAAGCACTGGTAGCGCTTGCTACGTGGGTGGATGTTGATGGCATTGATATTTGCTGTATCATAAGAGCAGAATTTGGCTCATTGGACATACTAAAGCTTGATTTGTGTGACCATCTCCTTGGTTTCTTCAGCACATATTTTTTTCCAGTGACCACAGTCCTTTTAGTGCTGACTGAGGGAATGGACATAATTATTGAATGTCCAGTGCTTCATGCTGTGTCCTTCTTGTGAAAAGATTTAAGGCTGCATCTGCATGGAATATTTCAGCAACCAGGGAGGGATTGCTGCCATCGTTTATGCCACGCAAGGCCAGGTTTCCTATCTGAAAGACTGTAGCAGTGTTCTTCCATCCTGGATGTAGCCTCAATTCCCTTTTCCTAATTTTAGCTACTTAACTGAGGCAAGTAATTTAGGAGCCTCTTGGCCCCAGTCTCCATTTGCTGTCAGCAGAGAGAGTTAGGCAGTTCAAGTGGGTGATTCAGCTCTTCAGTGGGCTGTGCTGGCTGCCAAAAATGTCTCCTCTCCTAAATGAGAGGCCAGCCTCAATTTTTTCACTGGCTCCATCCTTCCCTGCCATATGACTGCTCTTTCGGTGCGAGAGGAGTCCTCTGTTCTGGCTAACAAATAACTGAAGAATTGCCTTTCTTTTATATGTCCAATTCGTTACTTTTCCCTTTTTTGCTGTAAGTGAAAGAGGATGTTTAATACAAGGTATCTTGAGCACCATGAGACATTAGGAAAAGACAACAAACCCTCCATTTCTTTTTTGCTTGTATTTGCTCTTGATTCTATTAGAGACATGAAATAGTTTCTAAAAAAACCAAAACCGAGTCCTCAAACATTTTCCCAGTTGTATTGAATATTTTTCTTTAAAGGCTGGATTTTTGTTTGCGTTGTGTAAGGTCCCTGGCTTCTGGGTGCGCAAGGCACGTTTTATGTTTTTTATCTTTGTAAGCAAACAAACATAAATTGGTTGAAGTTGAGTAACTTTCACAGTTCCAACAGGATTTTCAGAACCTGGAACCTGCCTGAGTGTGGCAGTTCTTCCTGTCACTTTCAGGCATCTTTGTAATGTGCCACACAGACTGTGTCTTAGTACCATATACAAATGTTTTGTGTATTTAGGGAAAAAAAATCACCCTTTTTTAAGGTTTCTTAATTCTTAAAAAATTTACCCACACTCTTTTTGTATTTTCTTTGTTTCCTTTTTTTCTGAATATGCCTTCTTTCAACAGAATCCACTGTGCTCTTTGCTTCCAATTTGTATAGAAGTTGTGTCATGTGGCTGGAGAACACATGCTTTCAACATGTATTGTCAATGCTGTTTAACATTGTTATTGTCGTCAGCAACATCGTAGGGCCATTTGCAACAGAATCAAGTATGCTTTCAGTAAACTTTGGCTTTAATTTACATTTTCGAGCTCGCTTATGCTAGAAAATGAAAAGTAAGGATAAAGAGAAGTTAGAAGAATACTGCTAGAAATGTTTGGCCTGTGCAATTTCTTCTTTGTGGGTTGTTGTTTGGGTTTTTTTACGTGGTTTTTTTTTTTCTGACAGTCTGGTGTGCTTAGGAACCATAATTTTTGAGTCTCTATTTAAGACCATGCACTCAGGGAATCGAGGCATTGCCTCTGATTAGCAGGGCCATTCAGGAGTGACCTACAGGACCTGAAGAGAAATACTTGTAGAAAATTACCATTTATGTTTAATCTGTAGCGCTTTGCAGTGACTAAGCAGATCACCTTGTCATAGAAGATCAGGTTAGTCAAGCACGTCTTGCCTTTCACAAACCTATGCTCTGGGTCCTGATCCCCTGGTTGTCCTGTACGTGTCATGTGATGGCACTTGAGATGATCTGCTCCATAACCTTCCCTGGCACTGTGGTCAGTGCCTTTGTCAGCACGTCCACCAGCTCCCTCAGTATCGTTGGGTGAATCCCATCTTGCCCCCTAGACTTGTGTGTGTCAATATCTGTTTTCACAGATATTCCGTGAACAGGGGAATCAGTTTAATTTATTAAGTAATCAGAAATTAGTTATTTGATCAGCTTTAATGAGAACAGTTTTTCACTGTAGCCTGTTTTACCTGAAGGCTCACATGCACAAGCAGAGTAGTGCAATCTTGGGTTGCAAACCGTATGTTAATATTAAATTCCAAACCAAAAAACTGTTTTCAGTTATTTTTTAATTAAAATTCCTGGCATTTTCTATTAATAATGTTACAGGTTCTAGAGACAAAACAAAAACATTCTTTACACTTGATGATTTTTGTATTAGAATAATAAAAGGACAACGAAACACTCCCATTATAGAGTAGGAGCCCATGTCTGCTTCTCTTTGCTCGTGTGGAATCAGCACTACTCCACGCAATGGCAACTACGCCTGTAGGTCAGTTCCCTGGGTACATACGGGTACAGTATACCAAAAAATTGCCCAGCTATGCTTCACACTAAAACCCTGTGTTCAAAATATTCATATATGCATATGCAATTCTGTACCAATGCCTAATCTGGTTATAAGCAATCCTTGAACTTACTCTGCACAGCTGAATTTAAATATTTATCATATTTTTTTTAGTACAGTTGGTTATGGTGTTATTGGTTCCACAGAAGAGCATAGTTAGGTGTTGCAGTTCTTTGGAGGTTTGTGTGTAAGAAGAGGGATTGAGGAGGGACTCTGGTTCTGAGCCGGTGAAGTATCTGTATCTCCAGACGGTGGTAACAAAAATATTTATGTTAGAGCATTGTTTTAGGGTAGTCAGTAACTAGTGTAGTATTTTTCTCAATCTCAGAAATAGGTCACGTTCAGAAAGATTGGATGAAAGCATTACCTTCTCTTGTATTTTAAAGTTTTGGGGTTCCTTTTTCATTTTCAGTGTTTAGCTCAGCTCCTGTGAGAGAGGAAAACAGAGAAATAGACGGTTCTTTAAAGTGTCAAATCATAGCTTTCAGAAGAAAATGTTCCAAAGAATGAACTATTCAAGCTTTATTGGATGTGTTTTAAGAAGTCATAAATGTTAACACTGTAATTCATTCTGTTTTGCTGATTTCTATGCTGGAAATGTTTCATCAGTGTATGTGAAGGAGAGAAGCAAAGACTTTAAGAAGAAGAAATATCAAAGCAGATTTTTGTTTTAGGTTATTCAGTGTTCACTAATATTCTGAAAGATGTCAAAACATTGCTTCAGCCATCTATCTGCTTGTAGAATCCTGCCACCTGGTTTAAATATATTTCAGCAGGGTTTGAAATGATCGGGTTATTTGTGAACTGGAAAGCACTGCATGAATCTTTCACTGCAAATGAAATGTTGGATAAATCTTTGTAGCATACTGTTATAGCTGTTTACTGTACTTCACCAGTAAGAATTACTTAGCCCTCAAAGCCTAAGGGTGATTTTCCATAGGTCAAACCAAGAGTTGGTGTAAATCAACGTTGGGCTGCTCACTTCAGAACAGCTACGTTGATTTATTTGTTTGGAAGCATGACCTCATTAGCCCTGCTGGGCAGAGGGTAGGTGCAACAAAGCTTGAAATCAGGAGGAGTATTTTTCAATAGCAACTTTAAGTAGCCTGCCTTTCTTTGAGAACATCAAAACTTTAAAGCATGATTGTATGGGCTCTTCTGGGAGAGAATGTGTTCTGGGTCACGTCACGGAAGCCAGAAAAGCTGTCTAGTTGTATCAAGCTTTTATTTTTTGTACTATTCAGCAATATTAGACTTTAAGGTGAAAGATGTTTTTCAGAAAAGTTGGCAGGGAGACTGTACTAATGCTTGCCCACTTTGGGGCCATAGTCAGGGGGTGGCTTAGAGCAAATTCAATATCTGTCTTTTTGGTGGGGATAAATCATAATTAATTTGAAAAGTTGTTTACTGTTTATTTACTTTTATTAAGAATTCAGCAGTTAAAGACTGTAATGTTAGAATGAATTATGCAGAGATGGATAATTGGTCAGGATCTAGTGCTTTTGTAGTTTGTTCCGTTTATCATCATCTAATGCAGTGTCTATAAACAGCGTATTTACTGTAGCATTGGTGGTCACCTGGTAGTGTGGGTCTGTATTAAGTGCATTTGAAGGGGGAAAAGGCCTTGTGGGTTACACACTGTGTGTGAGAAATACAAATTCTTGAAATGTGAGTATGCAGATTTTAGGTTGCATTTGGAGATTGTGAGTAGCTTGTCTTAGACTGAACTCCTGGCATATTTTGATGGATAATGCTGCATGTAATTTTATAGTTGTTAAAAAATGTGCATTTGTGCAGTTTGTCAGCTTTTCAGGTTGCCCATAAGACTACCTTAGCACCAGAGCTGTCGCAGCTATTCAGTGATTTATCAGTTTTCTTATTGTTAAAGTGTATGATACAAACTATAAACCATAGGTTGATAGACTTACCTAACTGGACAAATACAAAGAAATTAATAAAAGGCAAATTTCCCCATACCCTGCTGTAACCCCAAAGTTGCCCTCAGAGAGCTGAAAGCCTCTAGTGGAACAGCTCATTCTATGCAGTGCTTCTCAGCTGCGTGTTCTGGGTTGGGCCCAGGCTGTTTGAGGTAGGGTTTGTGGTAGAGCATTTGCAGTGGTCAAACTTACCCGGTTATTGATGAAGCAACTTTGCATATTGTTAAAAATACCTGATTATAAATTGTTACACATCATTAATATTTCTTGTAATGATATTGGTCTATGCAGTCCCTTCTCTTCAGGAGTTAATGGAACCCTTCAACGGAAGAACAAACTCAATAATTATGCTGATATGTGAAATAGCTTTTTCCAAGCTGACGGTTGTGTCAGCGGTGGCTGGACCAGCTGCTCAAATTCAATTCTTTTTTCTGTTGATTCCTCTTGCTGGATAAACAGTGTTTTAAAAATTGTAGATGTGGTGCTTAGGGACGTGGTTTAGTGGTCGACTTAGGTTAACGGCAGGACTCAAGGATCTTAAGGGTCTTTTCCAACCTAAATGATTCTACGATTTTGGGTTTTAGGTGGAGTATCTGAAACACAGCTATGGAGAATGTGGGACATCAAAGGAGCCAGAACAGGCGTAATGCAAAAAGGACTGACCTCGCCCTTTCCATTTCCTTGAATTTCTCGTGAGTTCAGGAAATGTGGTAATCAGGAATTTGCAGTAAGGTAACCTCGTAGTACAAAAGAAAACAAACTGCACCACCACCAGCCAGTGCTGCTTTTTGCTCACCTGACCCTAAAATCCACAGGGCTTAAGCCCTTCTCCATGACAGCTCCCAAACAACACACAACCTTGCACAGAAACCGTGCACGTTTGAAACATTCTTTCTGCTCATTATTTGCAGAATCCACCACCCTTGTTGAAGCCCTTTAGCAGCCTTTATGCATTGCTGTGGCCCTTCCACAAGGCTCTTCTGGAGGAAACCTACCCTCTCTGTTACCTAACAGTTCATAAGTAATTGTTGGTTAACCAGGAATTTTACCCCACACTTCACATTCACGAACAGATTGGAAACTGTTATGTCCATAACGAGGGAGAGGCTCAGAATTTTATGGTATGCGTGGTAATAAAAAGCAAAGCAATTGTCACATGCGTTTTGGCTTGAATCATGACAAGAAGCAGATGTGTGGCATGCTTTTTCCTTCGCTTGTATGTATGCCAAATGACGCAGAATTCTTAAATGTTTTCTGCTTTTTGTTGCAATTTAGTCTTCCCCAGAATAAACTGAACATGACAGTGAGTTCATCCAGAGCAATTGCACAGTTTGACATTTCTGTGACTTTTCAGAAAGTGCTTGATTTACATTTATTTTGAAGGAAAGTAGAGGAAGGATTATATTTATCTTATGGTGAAAAGATTAAGTGTGTTTTCAGGTTAGAAAACCATAAAAAGCATACTCTCAGTTTACAAATAATGACTGTCTATTTTAACAGCACAGAGGCCAGTGAACTCTCTTGTACAACTTGGAGCTCTCTTTTTCTGTGTTTAGATGCACAGATGTCTGCTCAATTCAGTTTAATCTAGTGAATCCAATGTCAAGGTTGTGACATGTACTGTACACACCTGTGGATGGTAAGAGGGAGCTGTCTGTAGGACTTTCTTCCTGATAAGCGTATCACCAGGGTGCCTGCACCATTCGTGTTTAACTTTTCAGATATATTACTATGATAGTGATTTTCACTGCTTTATAAGTATAAATCCTAGTCTGAGCCTTCCTAAACTCTTGTCCTCAGTAGCATTCTGTGACAATAAGTTCTACAAGCTATTTGTGTACGGTGAAGAAGCACATTCCCTTTCCAGTATAATCCTATGATAGAGAAACAGAGCTTATGGGGCTCGTTCTCCTGCCAAGGCCTGTACAGGTAGGTCTGACCCATTTGCGGAGACTCAAATGATCATGAGGTCAGCCCTCAGCTCTTAAGAAATCTAGCAGATAGTCCACGATTTAGACAATTGCCTCCATTAGATGAGAGAACTTCATTTTAACCATAAAAACTGGGTAATAAACTTTCTTGTAATAATTTTCAGTCTAATAGGAGATGCCTCTTTTGGGCTGATTGTTTGAAAGACGCTCTCTTTTAAATATCCAAAACAGACTTGTAAAATGCTTATAAAGCTGCAAAGCATTTCTAAGCTTGAACCACATTTCAAATTAGAGCAGCCTTTTTCTGCAAATACATGTGTAATTGCCACTGCTCGAAATGTGTGTCTTATTTCGCTAGGCAATAAAAGCAAACTTTAGTTCTTGCTATCTTCTGGCTTTCGTGATTGCTTGCAATTTAAAAAGCAGTGCAAAGAGATCAGCTTTTGTATGCAGGGTTTTGTACGAATGCAGTTTAAAAAAGTGAAAATCTCAAAATCAGGAGGACAAGACATGTCCCTAGGTATTGTAACGCTAGACTGTGAGTGGTCCAGTTAAAAGAATACTGATATAGGCTACCAGAATTCTTCATCCCTCTAACCTTTTCTCCCAATGAACTTCTATTGATAATAGCAATAATAAACCAAGCTGGATTTCAGTCAGGCGAAAAGGGCTCCTTAATGCTGTAGAAAGGGGTGAATCTGATAGAACAGGAGCAAACAAGGTTATTATCTTTTTGAGTTATCCTAAATGCTGTTTGTCCCAGCACACCTGGAAGCATTAGAGACACTTGTCTTTAGCCATTGCTGTGTATGTGTCTCGAGCGCTAGCATGACTCTGAGAGACGGAGAAGAATTCTTAACATATGTTGAATGTTCTTAATGTTCATTTTTAGTACAATTAGTGATTGGAAGCTTTTGTACTGAAAAAACATAAAACGGAATTTCAAGTAGAAGACTAGTTTTAATCAAATTACCAAGCTAAACAGTAATTTGAGACTCTAGTAGTGTTAAATTCTGTTTTACTGGGGGATGTAAACGTTTTGCAACAGTTCCATATCATGACTAGAGCTGACTTCTTTTGAGTTAATACCTTTTGTACCTGTAGTTCTTTTTCTGGTCCAAATGACCTAATTCTTCAGACAATTCAGGAGAAGAAATGGAAAGAAAACCAAAACCACACCACTTCTTCAAGACATTTTATATTTTAAAATACTGTCGTCTTACTGTCATACAATTTTTTCCATTCTACTTCCGTTCACGAAAAAGTATCCTAGCCTCCACAAATAATTTCTCATGCCAAGAAAATATGTGGACAATGAGCAGAATTTAATGGATGCTAGCAGTATGTTTGTGAAACCTTTACTGCACACCGAATAATCAGTTATACCATCAGTTACATACAGCAATATAGGCTATTACTGAGGAGAGCAAAGATGCAAATTTAAGATTAGCTTAATGGTATAATTTAAGCAGAGTAATGCTGAGCGATGAGGCATTGTGTGGCAATGGGGAATTTGCTGCATCTCTTAATTGCTCATGGCCAGGCTTCTATCTATAGCCTTTTTTTTAAAGGATGAATTTTTGTGCATATAACTGTATTCTGCTTAAATTCCTAATGTAGTGCACGATCTCCTTGTCAGGTGAGAAATTATTTAGGAATAACAAACTGAAATGTAGTAAGTCGTTATTTAAAGTAAGCACAAGCCTTTTTAATTGCATTCCCTCCAGAAATGGTAATAAGGATTTCTTATTCCTTGTTCACAGAAATGGTGAAATCATAGGGGGTTTTTTGTGACAACCTGTAAGAATAACTATCTGCAAAAGTCCCAGTGGAAAGAAAAAGATGATGCCTTTTTCCTGTACTTCTTACCTCTATAGCAGTTCAGCAATCCCACCAGAGTCACTAGGTATGAAAAAGATGTGGAGGTTAGGCAGCCGGCAGTATTTCATACTGATGCTAGATGTGTGTTTAGTGTTAAGTATTCAAACCTGAGTTGTGTGATGGGCTGCCTTACAACAAGAAACCGCTTGCTGGTGGAAGGCGTTTGGAAGGGAAGTTACAAAGTTTAGATTGCTTTTCCCCACTTTATTCCCACCACACATCTTGCAGTTTAATATTATTCGGATTGGGTTTGGGGATTTGTTTTTCTGCAGGATGTCTGTAATTGCAGTGTATTTTTCAAGGGACTGAAAATAACCAGTTCTGAAAAAACCCCAACCCCTAAACCTAAACCCAATGTGCTTGGTGGATAAGAGCAATCTGTAAATTCCTGGGGTTTTCTGCAGAAGGGGCAAGTGCCGACCTAAACTCTTTAACTGTCACATGCTTTACCCCTCTGCCTTCCTCGGATGGCTGGCTGGATTAGCTGAGTTCCTGTAACAGTCAAGGGAGCGTTCTGTGTGATACATTTGAGAAGGAGGGAAGACAGTGCTAAGCAGCTCTCAGAAATCCTTCTACTTTTATCCCAAATACCTTTAATTCTTTCCCTGCAAGGCTTCTTACAAAAATTAGTTACTTGCATATGGAACAACATTTTCTGCTTTGACTAGATAACTGTTTTACATAAAAATAAAGGGCCATTGTCATATACTGTCTTTTGGCAAGCAGTCAACTAGGTAAATATGCAGTGTGAGGTGGGAGCAACTAAGTATATTTCTTACAAAAGTTATTCCTGCAGCTGAAATGAACGGGCATGTTATAATTATTTCTTAAGTTCTCATTTGCCCTGTTCTCAGTCTGAATTGTTTCAAAATTTCTGTCCAAAGTCCCCAGCATTTTACAGCTCTGGCTGTTTAAGAATGATCACTAATTAAATGAACACAGTTGCCTGTCATTCATGTCCTGTGCTTCTCTTGTCCCCTTGGCGTAATCAGTGTTTTGTGTTTCCTTCCTTACACATAAAGTTTTCCCCACTCACCTCCCTAGACACTCTGTAAAACAAAGTGCAATTGAAGACATTCCATGCCCAGCGCTTACTGACTTGCATTCGTTAAGTATTCTAAGAGAGCAGCTCGCTTCAGATGAAGTCTGTGGATTTTGAAGCTTGGTCATCCAATTCATTAGCTTAATGCTGAATCAGAAATTCCATATTGCTGTGGTGGTAGAAAATACAGTGATCCCCTTAACACAGCTTCCATCTGACACATTGGCAAGCAAGCTCTTATTTTTGCTTCTTGATATACGTTCCACTTCTCTCTCAAAGGAATAGGAGACCAATATCTTGTCAGTGTTTTGATTTATGATTAATTGTTAAAGAACCAAATTTTCTGCAGTAACATAAAACTTGGGAGTGGAAATATAAATTACAGTATTGTTTTCTCTGACACAAATAGTTGCTTTGACTTCAGGGAGTTTTATCTTGCCATGTTTAAGTCTCTTAATGATACCAGCAGGTACTTTTTTCCTTCAGAAGATGTATTACTTTCCAGTGAAGTAAGGGATGACAAAAGTATTTAAAAAAAAACTAAAATAACCCCAAACCCCTCTCCTGTTTTACTTTGGGGTTTCCTACCTTTTTTTTCCCCGTAAGTCTGGAGACCTGTGTGGAACTGTTGTTCAAGCAGCAGTGCTGTTGCAGTTTTGCACACAAGTTATCTTTAAAACTATTTACAATTATTTCTTTTTGTTTATTTGCTTGCTTTTTTTAAGATTAGCATCCTTTAATTGCTAGAACTTTCTTTTTCCGCATTCACACTTCCCATGGGAAGAAGACAGAGCAGTGAAGCTGTGCATTGGGAGGAGGAGTGCCCTAAAACTTCTGGGCATAAATTTCACATTCCTATTTCCCTTGTGTCTGTTAAGTAACATTTTCCTCTGTCTTGAGAGCTGACAGTGTGAACTGTGTTGGAGCTTCATAGCCTTAGAAACGTTAAGCAGGCAGCCCACAAAAGCACAAGCAGGTAGATAATAGAGGGTGACACTGATAGAGGTGACAAGCAAGCATTTGTGTCATTTTCTGATGCCTATTGACTTGGCACTAGGCTACAAGGAGTTGTGGCAATTAAGAACAACACTGAAGAATTAAAACTCATCTTATGTGAAGGCTCTTTGAAGGTACACATGTGCATGGCGTGCCATGCTGAAGAAAAAGTACTGAGGGACATTTACCAAATGTAAAGATTAATCCAATTCGTTCTACCCAATGAAACAGGATCATTTGATAAACTAATCAGCAGTGACAGACTCCTTCCTTGGGGAGACTCTTAACCAAGTCCTGGATAATTTCTTTGAATCAGCCCCAGAAAATGTTTGGCTGTCAACTTCATCCTGTTTGCTGCCAATCAGCAAATTTCCTTCCAATAAATTAATTCCAGGCACACCCTGTTGGTTTGGCTGTTCTCTTTCAGGCACAATGCTAACATCAGACTTTGAATTAAGAAATACTTACAACTTTACATGGATATCTTTGTTAGCTTTCAAGTCCACTGCATTGTTGTTTGAGGTTGTATGCGGTGCATTCCTTACGAGTCTTTTTCACGTACTTGCAAACTCGAATGTTTCAGCAGTCCTTCAGGGATGTTAATTAGCTGCTGTTTCATGAGGAAGAAAAATATTTCACTCCAATGTCTAAGATTTTTCTTGTTTAAAAAAAAAAAAGCAAAACCAAAACAAGACACCTCAAAGGAAACTAAGAGTTCCCTAAAATGCAAGAAGCGAGAGAAGTTATTTGTCCCTTTTATTGAATATCGATTTACTTCTCTGCGTAACTCTCAATTTTATATGTGGTTTGAAATGTGGATTTATGCAGAATTCCACACGTGGGAAAGCCAAGGTGAGTCTTGCATACAGAAAGGTGTTGGTATGATTTTTCTGCTTTCCTCATAGTCTTGAAGACAGAACCTTAAATAGCTCAGGGGTATACAGAGGCGGGGACACAGGTATTCTTTGCACCAGTGGTAGAGAAACACTCAGTTCTTTCTCTTTGTGTTTCAGCCCTCAAAGAATTCCTGTGTTCTTCAAAGCAGTATGAAAAAGGTGGTTGTGCTTGTGTTGGGTGGTTAGATATTTAATACTAGTTGGACTACAGTGTTTTAGCACTTGTCCCAGTTAATACAGTTTCTTATAAAGATCTTTCAGATACTGATCATAAGAATGCCTTGGGTGTTGGTCTTCTGGAGGTTATTGGCATGAGGTCAGGTGGAGACCAGTCAACCAGTTTCAGGAGAAAGTCCAGTTAGGACCAGAAAGTTACTTTTTTCTTGTGTGTTTGTGTTTTTAATAAGTTCATCCTCAACTTATGAATCCAGTTCCTGGTGTGGCTAGCTCTTTGTGTGAGTGCCAGAGACTGCCTACTGGAAACAGAGAGGGAGACTTGTTATTTCAAGAAGTTTTATCACACCAATGCTCCTGGAACATCTGAGTGTCCCTTGGTGTGATCAAAATGAGCTGCTGTATGTCAGAGTGTGTGTGAGCCTCGGTTTCTGTGAGAACACTTCGGATTCAGGCTTTTAGGGGTCAGCAGTATGGGAAGGCTGGGCTAACGTAGCAGTTCCTAACTGGTGATTAGGATATTTGGATGATCAGACAATTATTGATCTAAGGAAACTATTAGTAGATTTATGCAGAGGTTGCTTCTCATCTGTGGCATACCATATTCTTCACAATCAAGTGCTTGTCTATAAATCTCACACAAATACCCTAACTTTTAATTTCTTTCTGACTTTCAAAATGCTTTCAAAGTAAATGCAAGGAAGCTCATGAAATTTCCTAACAGCAAATAAGGATTTGAAAAAAATCAAGAAATACTGGCTTAGAACATAGGGCATTGGGTGAACACTCTGAAGTGAGTTCAGTTCTGTCTCAGCCTGCCTCTGCCACCATGTCAAGTGACTTGCAGAGAAGGTAAGGAAGCCCATTTGTCCCCTTTCTGAAAGTGGGATCAAGGTTCCCATCTGTCATCATGTTACTGAGAAACTAAAAGCCTTTCAGGATTAAGAATTGTTCACGTAACAGGTCAGGCTTCACTTGCTCAGCTATTTTAGTATTTTTTTCTAAACTATCTGTTATTCTGTCATTTGAATGTAATTACATTATGTTTTGCCTTTTGAAAGACAGCAGTTTACTCAATCCCATAAATTCTAGGAGTATTTCTAGACCAAAGTGTAGCCATTTAAATTTCTTCAGTGAGTTAATGTTCAGGCTATAGTGTTAATGCTATTGAAGAAAAAGCTGGTCAGAAACAGGATGCCACAATCTCTTTAGTTTATACGCTAATTTTATGCCCATCTACAATCCACTACTACAGCATGTAAGGGCTGATTTGACTGCAGTGCTACAGAATCAAGTCCTAAATCAGGAGTGATGTGATACTGAAGTCAATAATGTAAATCAGAGTACTCCAACTGCCCGAAGTCTGTCGTGGAGGAGGCAGAGTGGCTATTCCTCTAGTGCCATAAACCCAACTGCTCAGCACCTCTCCCTCTGCACAGCTGGCTGCTTAGGAGCGATCATCACTATCTGCCAGAGAAAGTGCCAGGCAGTGGCTTTTCTGCCATCCTCACCTCCCTGGTTCTCCTTCCTCTGACTCTGCCAGGTGCCAGTGCTTTCCATGCTGACTTGGAGCAGCTCATGGCTCCTTGCAAGCACACATATGAAGGCAAAATAGAAATTCTCAGGGTAGTGCAAAGTTTTACCGTTCTTGGCCAAAGCTAGGTATGGAGTGACAATTTGTCTTCCCAAGACCAGTGAAGAAATGACAGTAAGGCTGAAATAAGCAGTAGAAATTTCTGTCTCTTTCTCCCCCCTGAACATATGCACAAGATAAAGGAAATGAAAGGCAAATGGTATGGGTTTTTCAATAGCACTGCTGTAATTAGGAATCTCCCCAAGATGAGAGAGCACCTTACAAAAACCCTCAAACATAAAAAAAGGACCCAAAAATAATTTGAACCCCAAACAAGCGAATTCTGAGGGGGAAATGGGAAGATGTCCACAGCTGCCACTATATCTGTGTTGTCTTGTGTGCAAGGGAGGACTTCCTTGGTTGAAGGAGTGCTATTGAGAGGCACTCTGACCCACGGGCACAGCTTGCTCTGGAATAATGGCCCACACTAAGTGCTCTGTGTTTGTTAGGAATAGGATGTGTGTGGTTTTTTAGTGAGTTTGCATAGAGAAGTAATGGAAAGGTTGCTCTCCCTCAAGCCCTGCGAGGCCTGCAACACTCCTGTGAAGCACACGTTGGTATTTCAGCTACACACATAGAAAATGGTTTTTGTATGATGTAGAGAAAATATGACAGTGATTCACTGGTCTTGCAGAATCAGCTAAAGTGCTGCAGATATATTGTCCCATCCTCCCAGGCCATTTGCTGATTCTCTTTCATTAAACAAGATATGATACTGCCTTTCAGTCAAATCTAGCAATAACAGGTTAGCAACCACCGTATCAGTAAAATACAAAGGCTGTACATCAGTGTTCCTCAGCCCGGTATGTATACCTTCCCCTGAACCCTTAGTTTGAAATGACTGCTTCCCTGACCCACCACACAATGCAAGCTCTCCACAGCCCCTTGAAAACGGATATGAGAACATTTCCCAAAGCTCCACTTAATGAGCTGTAAAAATGTTTTTTATTTACCAAATCCCAGCAACCTAACCACAGCCTGAACAACATAACCAACTCCCTTCTCCCTAGAGCTTTGAAGTTTATACTGTACATAGGAAACAGGGTTTTGAGAGCGAGAGAACTCTTCACCCCCTGCTCTCTCAGGGCTGTATCTTCCCCTTTTCCACACAAGCCCAACATGTGTGGTGCCCTGTCATGTTAGAAAGAGCACGCTTTTCCTCCCTAAGCAGTGGGTCTGCTGTGTGATTGCTACCATGATCCTTAGTCTTCAGTAGCCCTTATTCCTGGAGGACATTAATGAGAGAGATTTATATTACACACATACTTTCTCTGTGCCAGATATAACAATGATGAGGGAGGAATGCCAGGCATTTTTGGATCAGTGGAATCACTTGTGGGTTTTGGCTCTCCAAGAGCTCGGTTCTTGTCCCAGTCACACCATTGGTGTTTAAGAGTATCTGCACTGAAGTTCATGAGCCAGTTTTTCAACTGTTCTAAATCCTATCTCCCCTGTAGGTGCTGATTCATGCCATTTTGTGCCCACTCGTGAGTTGGTAGAAAGACTAAGTCTCTTCAGATGAAAATTGAGTCAGGTCCTGAAGTTTTGATATCACAGAATCACAGAATGGGTGATTGGAAGGGACCTCGAAAGATCATGTAGTCCAACCCCCCTGCCAAGTCAGGACCACCTAGAACACATCACTCAGGAACACGTCCAGTTGGGTTTTGAATATCTCCAGAGAAGGAGACTCCACAACCTCTCTGGGCAGCCTGTTCCAGTGCTCTGTCACCCTCACAGTGAAAAAGTTTTTCCTTGTATTAATCCGGAACCTCCTATGCTCCAGCTTGGACCCATTGCCCCTTGTCCTATCACTTAATGAGACCGAGAAGAGCCTGGCTCCATCTTCCCGACACTCACCCTTAACATATTTATAAACATTGATGAGGTCACCCCTCAGCCTCCTCTTCTCCAAGCTGAAGAGACCCAGCTCCCTCAGCCTTTCCTCATACGGGAGATGTTCCACTCCCTTGATCATCTTCGTGGCTCTGTGCTGGACTCTCTCTAGCAGTTCCCTGTCCTTCTTGAACTGAGGGGCCCAGAACTGGATGCAATACTCCAGATGCGGATCATCCCATTCCATTTAGGCAAGCTTTGAGTCAGCAGCAAAATATGTGAGGATGCCATATTGTGAGAATAAAATATTTTCTGGTTCTAATCAAAGTTGGAAAAGTGGCTGCTAATCCTTCTGAACGTTGCTTACCACAGGTGGAACTGAAGAAGATCGGTTGGCAGAGGACGCAAAGGAATCAGCTCACTTTTTCTAAAAGTATTTACAGCTATTCAGTACAGTCTTTTTGGTAAAATTCATGCACTTAAGTACCAAGAACTTTACCTCCAGCTTCTACAAGCATCTGTTGGAAAGAGTTTGAGAGGTTTTTTGGCTACTTTGCATGGTTTATGGTGTATATCCCTTTTGTACCAGGAGTATGAGGTAGGAGAAACAATATATGGCCTAGGATTGCCTTAGTGTAAGTCATGACAGAGTTAGTCATCTATATTTCATGTATCTGACCTTTTGCTCAAACCACAGTTTGTTGTACAGGCAGTGGTGCCTGGCTGTCCATTGCTCTCACTTTTGTCATCAGTTATGGTCACATCATGAAATGATTGCAAGACAGTGCCGAAACCGTACTGAAAACATATTCTTTGGCTCTTCTTTCTCTTCCTTAATATGGATATTTACACCTTACTTGCTTTTGTAAAATATTTTTAAATTCTGGTCCTGTTGGATAAAAATGTACAAATTTGTCATCTGATTTTAGATACTGAAAGTTGTGCCACTGATGCAGTATGTATGCCAGATTCAAATATACACTTTTTCCTGAAATCTTAAGTAACCTAGCTCATACTAAAATTCAAGATTCAATTTTCTGCCTTGCCACTTTTCTCTTGAAGTGAGCGGGCCAAGCTGAACGGTGCTTATTTAATAGAATCACTGTATTAAATTGCTTGAAAAGGAACTATTTTTCAATGAAGCAATAATTCTAAGAAAGCTTGTAGCACTTTTGGCTAGACCATCCTAGGAGAAAAAAAACAAGCCCATTGTTAGGTTGGAAAGAGTTCAATTTATAATGACGTATAGAAGATTAAGACAGAAATGACTTTTCAATATAGTCTTCCTTGGGATGGTTGCAGTTGCTTGCTCACTTCTTGGCTTTGTTTTTACAATCTGGAGCTGCCTCTGAATTGCTAAACTTCTAATTGCCAAAGTCTAGTTTCTGTACATTGGAGCAGCCTGTGCCACAGTGATTTGTTCATAATTGTCAGGAAAATATGTCATCCAGGGCCTGATGCTAACACACAGCAGGATGTGTAAGCACAGAGCTGAGCGAGGCTGGGGGATAAAACTTCTTTGTGTGTGGAGTTTGGCCTGTGTAGAGCAAAGGCACGAAGGGGAGGGTGGGGAAGCAGTGGCCTACGGTGATAATTCCCCTGAGTCAGACAGTTTCAGAAAAATGATCAAGCTTTGTGTTTCTTCCTTCTTACATGAATAAGAGTTCAAGAATAAGGGTTTGGCAAGTTTGACGTTTAAAATACAGTGTGGATCTGAGGAGATATAGGCCCAGCTCTGAGTTAGGCTACGATTCCTGCTTGCAAGCATGACTTAGTCTCCCTTTGCCTCAATTTCCTGTCAGTAGAACAAGGTTAGCAACCCTCCCTTTCTCCCACCTTTGATCTATTGCCACCCAAACTATTTCAGGCAAAATGGTCCAGATGAGGTTGAAAAAATTTCAGTGGGAACCAGCTCAGGTGGTGATGGCACCAGCAACCACTGTGCTGCTGTCATGGTAAGCAGTTACTTCTGGCAGGAGAGGTGCAGGTACGCAGGTTGGGCAGCAAGGAAGTCACCACTGGAAGTAGTCTATATCCTTGCTGATTTATTTTGTTCAGATGCTTCCAGCTTCCCCAGAGTTAAAGGACTATTCTGTTGCCAGGACTGAGTAATACAGGATTTTCTTCTAACTCAGAGGTGCCTTTGAGGCACGTACTTCTCCATGTCATCTGAGCCAGCACACAGCCCATAAACTTGCTCCAGCAATTCATGCTCCTTTTCAAGAATGCTAAATGTAAGTTGTTATTCCCTGTTCAGAGGACTTTTTCTCAGAACAAAGAGATGGCTTCTTTCTAAGGGTTGAACTAGCAGCTCTGTGCCTAGCTGGAGGTACTTGTTTTCCCCCCTTTCTTTCTCTGTTCCTTGCCACATATTAATTTTTCTTTTGTGCATTTCACTAGTTTAGATTGCTCAGGCTGTCTAGTTCGAACTCCACCAGCACAATCAGTGTGTGTTTTTGAACACTCACTCTTAATGCCTTCGATTTGGGAAGGGGCTGTAATGAATCCACTCAGGTGCGCTGCATTACTCTGTGGTGTCTGGCATCTGCCGTTGAGCTTATCCTCTGCCCAGCCATTCCTTTGTGCTTCAGCAAGAGCCTGTGAGCAGTTTGCTTTTGTGTCACTGGTGTCCATCTCTGTAGGCAAGTTTCTCATCTTGGGGAGAAAAGGAATGTGAAAATTCTGACTTCTGGTCTGTTTCTAAAGCCTAATGATTACTTACTTTATGTGACTTCAGCGCAACTTCCAAACAAGATTGTTAATTCTTGGGGGAAAGGAAGGAAAAGTTAATTCCCAGTCACTTACACTGGCAGAAAATCTGCACAAGGTACAACCACAGTTTTTTAATTACACATTTGCCTCACTTTGGACAAGCATAAATGATTACACATGGTACAAGGTGAGGGAATGCGGCCTTCAATATGTGCTGGGATAACTGAGATATAACTTAGGTACATGACTTCATCTGTTATATAAAGCCTCGTAGAGTTCATTGGTACCAGTTCAGAAGTTCATAACTTGGGTGGCTGGGAAAGATGGGGTGTTTTAATATTGTAGTGAGGGCAGATTGAGCCCACTTGATCTAGATCACTCCCTCCGAAAGCTGTAGCCCTTCCAAACACGCCCAGCTCCCTTTGCCTTCCCACAAATAGTGCTGTTCCCCAGCTGATGGAAAGCTGATAAACGCTGATAGTCAATGGTACTACTATCATTTATTCCAGTTCAACAGTTTCCCTCCCAAGCCCATAAATCTTTCTCACCATCATCCTCATTTTCTCCTTTTCTTTATTATATACACTTCTCACCCAAGATCAACTCTAATCTTCTCTCATTCTTCAAGGGAAGTGGAAAAAAGCTTTGGCAGAACTTGCTGTTAGCTTTTTCCTCTGCCTCTTGCTTCCGTCAAATTATACAAAGGGTTTGTATGGGAAGAGGAACAGGCAGTTCGGCTCCCTGCGCAGAGGCAGAAAAGAACTCAATTTGTGTGAAAGGCCTTTAGGGTATGTGAAGGGAAGGAAGAGGAATGGAGACTTTCAGAGAGAAGAGAAAATTTCTGTCCTCCAGGAGAGCAACAATCTGGAGAGGAGCTGCCTTGCACCCATTGTTTTTTCCTGTAATTCTCTATTCTTAGTGCTGCAGTTCTTTAAGAAGTAAAATAGTAGTGACTAGTATTCATGTTTTTTCATTTTCTTGTATCAAATCCCTGTTCATTGATAAATACACGCAAATTCTTTCATGTAAAATCATTTGCCAAGACTGAAAAGTGCTGGAAATGTCCATATGCTGATGCAGCTTTGACCAGAAAGATGCCATCCCTGCTGTGTGAGAGTAAATCAGGTATTTGGGTTTCACACAATATTCCTTGACCTGGCTTCAAGACACTAGAATATTTAATCAAATATTTCAGAAGTGGAAATTCTAACACAGTCTCACAATTACTAAATGTTTGGAACAAATCTGCTTTCAAAGTATGAGCAGAATCAGCCAGGCATTTATGAGGATCCTAGACTGAGTTAGGTTTTTCCCTGCAGTCAAGCATTGTTATCAAAAAGCTAGTTTATTTTCTTTGTTTTCCCTTCTTTTCTTTTTTTTTTCTTTTTTTTTTGCTTAGTTCCCTACAGAAACAAGGTGTCTGCGACCACACGGTGTTCTCCTGTCTATCTGTCTGCTCTTAACTTTTCAATTCTTGGATAATTTCAGTGAAATTTGAACCAGTCTCAACCAATTTGATGGAGAGAGGTCTCAACAATGTTAGCGCTACAGCTCCTGTAAGAATAGGAAGCAGAGGGAAGCCACATTATTATTTCCATTCACTAAAAAACTGCAGGGTGCTTTATGAGACATGAAAAAATCCACAAAGGAAAGGCTTCATTAGTTCTGTTGCTCACAGAACTACCTGTTTATGTAGCAGGAACATCTCCTGGGCTATTTAGAGTCATAACTAGTGTGTGAGGCAACAAGCGGCAAGGCTGTGACAGTAAGTCTGTCTGGATGGCAACTTCTGGGCTCCAGAAGTTCCTGACATGCACTGAGAAAGTGGCGTTTGCTTTTCAGCTCGGAACGAGGTGAGAGGGGAGTGAGCAGCAGTGAGCGGCCAGCCTTTGAGCAGCTCTCGAGCTCCTCCTTGCCCTGTCTGCATTCAGAAAAGCTGGGAGGCAATGAGGGGCAATAATGTCATGTGCTAGACCTTGTCAAGGGGTAGCGCAGATGGTCTTTTCTTCCCTCGAACAGTAGAGGAAAACGATTGGTTTCTGAATCATAAACAGCTGGGTGGAAGGAGAGATGACTTAGTGCTGGTTACATGGCTGCATCCCGGAGCATCGCTGGGCATTGCCTTTGAGGTTCTGCCACCTCTACCCGCAGGGAGGTCCCTCTTGCTTGAGCGTGATGCTGTTCAAAGTGTCAGGATTGTTGGTAGAGATAAAAGCAGCACACTTCACTTACTATACGTTATACTGTGGGTATATTACCTTCGTGTCTTTTGCACTCATCTGAATCAGAATATTTAGCAACCTGAGACACTTTGCTTTCTTAGTCAGAAAAATGAGAGTTCTGTGAGGACTGAACTCTCTCTGGTCCTCACATTTGCTCCCTCAAAATGTCGGTACAGGGAGTTGGCAGACAGACTCAGCATAGGAAAATGAGCTTCATCTTAGTTTTCTATTTACTTATTGTTTCCCTCTGCTAATGCACCATAAAACAAATTAAAAACATTCTTAACTGCTTACACTACACAGAAGAGGTACTTGGAGAAAGCAGTAAATTTGAGGCCAACTAACAGTGTTTAGAACAGTGATCAGAAAAAAGATTTTAAGCATCTTTTCAAGGAATGTAGTTTTTTAAGTTTGAGATACAGATGTTTAAATACTGTATTTCTATAGAGCTGAGCATTAAGCATTACTGATGGTCTTGGAAATTCTACCCTAAATTGTTGAAAGATAGGAAACAGACAGTAGAAAAGAGATTTATATGAAAAATTCATGTATAAACTCATTTCCTTGATTTTGATTAAATGGCCAAACAAAATTTTTTGCTAACATGGCCGCTTGCCTGCATGAGAGATCACTTTCAGTTGACAGCCTCTTGCAATTCATTATCTAATAAATATCTTTTTATAGCACATTACTGAGGAAAAAGTAAGCTCCTGTTAGAAAGGGACTCTCAATTTCTCTCCAGTCCTGCAGAGAGTCCAGGGAAATCAACATTTGCAGTGTATTTATTGCCTGACATCTCCAAGTCCTGTCCAGAACATGTCGTCACTTTATTTCTCTGTGAGGAGGTAGGAGAGGAGGCATTTGGGCTCAGACTCCAGCCAGCAGCAAAGCTGGGAGATTCTTGGTTCCTTTTTACAGTTTCCTACTTTGGGGTGTAGCATCCTTCATGGTACAAAAAAAGGAGGCCAAAATCTGCTGTCTGCAGCACCATAGAGCTGCGCTGGTTTTATTTGTGTATGTTTAAAAGGCAGGGCAGAGTTTACCTCAGCACTGGAAATCCTGTTCCCTAGGGAAAAAAGGTCAATACATGATGGTATTTGTACATTCAAAACAAACAAACACGAACCCACCCACCCCACACCCCTGCAAAAAAACCCCAAACCCGCCATAGAATTATTACTTAGTGAACCCTTATGCTTAGTATTTTTTCTCTGCGGATTCCATCAGGTGACAGTGCCAGGTGGAATTACACTTCAGACTGTCTAAGCTGGCCTGTCTCCTACTATTTTTACATTGTTTTGTCTTTTTGCTTCTAATTCCTAGAAACTGCAGGGATACTTCTTCATGCCTAAAGGGTCAAACTTTTACATGGTGTACAACCAACCTTTGTCTTGAACCACTGTACTCTGTTCCTAAAGTACACCCCATCACATCATTGTGGTTGAAGCCGAGACCAGGGTGGCTGTTTCCTCTTTTCTGGAACGAGACTGCTTTTCATTCACCAGGGATCTCCCACATAGCCTTTTATTTTTCAGCCTCATTCCTTCTTGACTGGATTTTGACCAGAGCTGAGCTAACAGTTTTGAAGCATACAAGCAATTCTGTAAGTGTAATCAAGATTCATATAATTCGTGGTTTGATTTTTGTGTGTATCACACCCTAAGGAATTATTTTCCCCTGAAAAGATCTTTCCCTTTTAATAGCACTTGGGTTTTCTAGATTAATTTTCAAGCTGCACAGATCACGTCAGAATAAAGGCAACACTATTCTTCTGGTTCCTGGGGTGCAATTGTAAAAAACCTTTCCCCCTCCCCCCCCAAATATTAAAGGCACCTTCTGCCAAACTCTGTTCTTAAAGATGTAAGGATGAAATAAAAATGCAAGAATCATGAGGCAGTTATTGTAACCAAGTATTTTATTGACCATAAATATGTGCAGCTCTGGGGTGTGACAGGTTTTCCACTGCTTTTACCACTAAGTAGATACATGGAGATATTATAAAATGAGTGTTACTAGGTCTTCAAGAAAGATTAACTGTGCAAAGAATAACTTACATGTCCTGGCATATAGAAAATAACTAGGAAAGTGAGAGCCCCTCGGTAGGGCCCAGTGTTCGTACTTGTGTGGGTCAAACCTGAACAGTGCCATTCAGCTTTTCTCAGATTCATGATCAAATAACTTATTTTCTCCTCACAAACCTATACGGAATGTCATTCCTACTAGAGATATTTCCAGGGTCTCTGTGGGAAAAGCTTCACAGCTCCAGAATCTGTGCACATTGTTCTCCGCTCCCTACGAAAATGAGGTGGCCAGTGACTCCAGGTCATGCTGCCCGCTTCAGCCCTTGCTGTAGCTCTCCCTGGGATGGAGAGCTGGGGCCATCATGGAAACCTGCAGAGTGGAACAAACTTTCCATGGGTGGGACAGTGAGACGGCACAGCCATCATCCTCATTTCTCTCCTTCATCCCATCCATCTCTACCAATACAAGAAATTTAGGAAAATTTAGTGTAATATTGCATGTTGAGATGATGTTTGACTTGCAGAGGTTCTGTGGTAATGTGTTAAGTGCACCAGCACAGCTTTGCAGGTCCATTTTGACAGAATTACGGGGATATTTGCTTGCCTTGTTTTCAAAAGGACCATTTTCCTATGCTACCTGTCCTCTGCTCATCCTGACAGCGGTAATGAGGACCTGCAGGAGTAGTCAGAAGATGTCTGCTAGCAGTGCCATTTCTATCTGTGGGATCCTACAAAAATGCCTTGGATTTAATTTTTTTTTTGTTAGGACATCTGTTTTTTGTCTGCTATAACCAATTTCTTTGACTAACCACATCTGGTCTGACCAACATGCGCTATATTTATGCGGCTGCAGCAATTTCACCCTGGTTCTAAGATTTGCAGAAGTTTGTTCATTTATGAGCAAAAAAAATGCTCAAAATCCTTTCATTAGCATTGCTGTGGAAAGGCTTTTGTTTACGTTACCTTGATAAATACTCAGATACTGTATGCCAAGAACCGGCTTTTAACATGAGCCAGACTTGTTCTTTGGCAGCCTTATTTAATTACAGATCCATCCTAAAATTTGTTTCGTCCTCATTGGAGAATTCAGTTTTGAAGAGAGCAGAAAAAGCCCTGGAAGATATAATGACTCTGTAAAGAGGTGTTCATTTCAACCGGGAGACTTGGCCTCAAGTGATCCCACAGAGACCTGTGTTCTCAGGCTCGGAATATTTCACTCAATTTATTTTGCAGATTCCAGAAAGTATCATTGGTGTTTGATACTGCATCAGACTACCCCAATGACAAGCAGTTATTAATACCTTTTCCCCCGAAACACGCTGTCTTGAATGACAAGACTCTGCAGTATGTTTTCTGATACCCAAGTCTAGATTATGGCATGGCGCAGAGGCTGACCTGTAACTCTTATGAATACGATAATACAGCACTGGCAGACAGCCAGAATTCATAAGCCAGGGAGTGTATTTCCTCATAAATAAAATTAATATTTTGAAATACTACCACCTTCTGGCAGTTAAGGGAGAGAATATTCAGACCATTTCTTGGTGAAAACCATTACAGTGTCTCACGTTATGAAAAGGCACACTTCCTGAAGTTAACTTTGAATTTCACATTCCATTTATTTTCTGCAGGAGCTTTGCTTTCAAAGGTCTATTGATATGGATTTCCAATGTGTTTCTGTCAGGGAAGTGTTGTGTGCTTTTCCTGCTCCATTCTCCATCTTAGTCATTTGTTTTAACAGGTGCCCTCAGTCTTCACACATGTCACTGGGAAGAGGTATCCCTTCCATGCTTCCCTTTTTCCATTGCCCCCTCCAATATCGGTATAGAATTTTTATAAATATAAGGTGAACCAAGCATTAACAGGATAACATCTTACTAATTATACTCACCTTTGAAGGTAATAGTTTAGGAATCGTTAGTTTACATGCTGATAGCTTCCTTGAAATGCATTCCCAGGCTTTGTTTGACTGCAGAGACTCAGCCAAGGACATTGCATTTGTTTACAGTGAAGAAAGAAAGAGGGCGGTGTTCCCCTCATGCAAAGACTCCATCCTATCCACTGGATTCCTGAAAGGTACCTGCTGTTCTATAGGTGCTTGCAGGGGCTTTGAGACAGACGTAAAGCCCGCACTCTTCCTCTCACAAGGGCCTGTAGGGATCAACTCTGTCCGCTGAGTTGGGCTTCTCTGGGAGACAGTAGGGCAAATTCTTTCCCCTTGGTCATTTGTTCCAAGCTGACTCTCAAAAGCATTAGATTACCAGCCCTCAGGAAAGGGGAAGATTCCTGTGTCTCAGGTTTCTGATCCTGTGGCCAGAGAGAAGTCCACTTACTGGATGCACATAAAAAGTTAAAGCTGGCCAAAGAAGTTCTTCTTTCATGGGGAAAAAAATGATGTGTATTACGAAAGTGTTTGGACTTGAGGATTTCTTTTGTGGTTTTTTTTTTTTCTCCAAAATACATTTCTTGTATAACAATATGAGAACTTGTTGTATTTATATACTGTAGGTTTTTAATTTTCTGCTCTGAACAGCTTTCTAGAAATGTATGTTCATTTTTTGACCAGGCTTCTCTATAAATAATTAATTTCCAAACAACTTATTTTAAATTTCTTCTGCTAAGCAAGAAGGCAGACAATGCAAAACTCTCTACTTCATATGTAGAAGTTACAGGGCTTTGCTCAAAAGACTACAAAGTTGAATAAGTGTCATCTGAATTTGTAAGAAGGTGCTTGAAATACAGAGGCAGCCATGTAAAAAGCTGAAAGGGAAATCCAGGCACCCTGTCTGTGGTCTGCCTGCAATGGCCGTCATTCGCACTGTAATAAAATCTGATAATGCCGTAACTTAGCTGCTTTGGACATTGCAATAACTTGTTTATTTCATTTTACTGAATGGAGACTATAATAGCGTCTTCATCAGCTTAAAAATACTTCAATATTTGCACTAACTTTCAATTCTGCTTAAGTATGAAGACGGTTAATACTTTCTCAGAAAGAGGTTGAATAATGACATTTCAATGTTGTGATTATGCTGACTCTGTGAAAGGCGCAGGTCCCTATATAGGTAATTAACAACTAAAGAAAAGATGTACTCTAGGAAACTAATTATCTTTATTCCTGTCTGGTAGTGATTAATTTATAGTTGAACAGATGCTTTACAACATTAAAGCACAATAAATTCTGTCTTGAGATGACAGGCCAAGTGAAGGAGACAAATAGAAAGTATAACAAAAGAGGAATTCAATCTCACTAGAAATCTGGTGAGTGTGAATTTGATTCAGGTGGGAAGTAAGTTGACACTTGGCATGTGAAGGTAGCCCAGAAGCGTGCATTCTCAAACAAACCTGGCTACCTGAATGGCAAAATGGCTTATCGCCGTCCTGTGCTCTGAGGCGTTGTCAACTTTCTGAATTGTCTTCTGTGAATTTTGAAAGACGTGTTGTGCAGGTGCCACAGTCATATCAGTAGGACCAAGAAAATAATTATTCCCTTTAGCTCTCCATATCTTAGAAAAATTCTCCCTTAACTTTCCAAGTCCAGAACGATAGGAGGAGTGGAATATAATATTTCCCCACTTTATAATTCCTGCTTTTTCTTCCTTTCCTAGTGGAGGATATAACTGAGTTACTATTATTTTCTAGTGGTTACTGATACAGGTCTGGAAAGGCAGATGCTGCATGTGTTTCCGTTGCAAAACTGTCCTGATCTGCCAGTCAGCACAAGGGCAGTGTGGGCAGAAAGGAGATGGAGCAATTATTTTTTCTTGAAAAATAAGGTGGGATGAGAGAGGTCTGCTAACTCAGTCCGGGGGGTAATACCCTGAAAATGGCAAAAGCTGCTCTGGGTTATAGGGAGCACATGCAGTCAAATTTGAAGTGGCACCAAAATGCTACTTGGTGACTTCAGTAGGAGTTTGTCTCACAGGGAAGCTCCCTAGTGGTCATTCTTCTGGCTTGCTTTTGTTGCATCTGGCTTTGAGGCACAGTGGAGACAAGGCTGTGTTTTATCTGCTTTGAGCCCAGACCTCATTAGAAAGGGGACTGTGAATGTGAGTAACTGAAAGACACAAAGAAATGCAGTGCGCGATGGCTCTCAATTAACTGTGCTTGGATAAATGCATTCCTATATAGAGTAATTGGACAGGCAATATCTGCTGCCCCTGGGTAACTGTCTCAAATCGAACAAAGGACCAAAATGTCATACACGAATGCTCTGTTATGTAAATCAGCTAAACTACTGGGAGAAAGGTTGTAGCTCTGAGATGGGGGCAGGTGGAGGGATTGTTACCCTTGGGGACTTCCTCTGGCAGAGAGCGAGAAAAGAGGAGACAGGTTGGTGGTTGTCTGCAGCTCATGAAGGGGCTTGCTGTGACATGGGGAAATATGCTGCTTTCAAGGCACGTTATGTATATATTGCATGTGATTTATTATTTTTTTAGTGTCCATCAGAGTTATGTATTTTTGTTCCAAGGCTTGTATTTTAGAACTGTTTTTGAAGATCCCTCGTAAAGGATGAGAGGTCAGAGATGCAGTGCTTGTTTGTGAATTATGTTCTCCCATGGGTATCTGGGGTTTTCTGTCCATTATTAAGAATCTGAGTGAGCTCATTGTGGTGCCTAGTGGTTGTTTGGTTGCTAAGAGAGCATTTAATGCACTGGATATAACATACTACATGCAAACTATGCGCCAAGATCCAGAGAATTTAATGATGTTACTCTGGGGCACTTGGTGTGGTGGTTTCCTGCTAAACTTGCTCAGTTCAGCAAGAACGGGGAATATGTTTGAGTTCACTGGAAATTTTTTTTCAGTGGAAAAGCTCCTTTTAGAATAGCCTGAAATTTTTTAATGATTGTTGTATAGGTTATGGCCTAAGGGCTGTCCCTTATTTGATCTGCCTTTTATATTAAAACTGGCCTGTTAGCATTTTGTTGGTTTATACAGGCAAAACCGCCAGGAGACGTGGGAGCAAGTGGCAGTTCAGTGTTGCGAGGAAAAGTGAAATATAATTGTAAAAATTCTCAACAAAGACATTCACCCATAACCCCCTCCTCCTTTTTTAATAAAACCTTGTCTCTGCCCCTGGGAAAAAGGGGAAGCTTATTCTTCTTTTGATAGATTGCTTTTTAGGGTTCGTCCATAAGTGAGATTGCATTATTGAGCCGGCATACCAGTTGCTAGCAGTACTCTACTTCATCACTGCCTGCAATTATCAGTAGATATCACCAAAAGCAGCAGTGCAGCGGAGCTCATAAAAGGGCCAAGAACAGTAAGAGAGAAAGCTGAAGAAAATTAATACATGAAGGCAAAAAATCCCATTTAGTATCAATTTCCTAGCGGACTTGGTCCTTTTTATCCGCTGCTTATTTAACTTTATTGTCAGTTTGCGCTAAATCTAGTTTTAACGTTGCCTAGTGTAGAGAAGCAGGACATGAAGTGCCGTGCCACCCAGACACCCCTCCGCGCCGTTATTCAGTAGCTCGGTCCGTGAGCGCGCACACAGAGCTAGTCTGCATAGCTATCGTTGCTGCTGTTTCACTAAACTGCGAGGTGGTCAGTCCTTGCCTCGCTGAGAGTTCCTAAAGTCTCCCAGACACGCTTGAGAGGCCAAATGGCAAGCAGTTTCATCTTTCCTGGTAACAACATAGGAGAGTTTTGAGGAAGGAGGTGTATGAATGGGAGCATCTCCTGCACGCAGGCAGGGAAGTTGCCCACCTGCGCTGTTTCACCCAGGCAGTCTGGGTGAGAATCACTATTTCAGGACAAATCTACCACAGTCGCTGTTTAAACTGTTTTCTGATAACAGGAAGGCAACGTAACCACTGTTGATATGTTCCATGTACATTGATTCGATGTATGGTTGGTGCCCTTTTCCTTTTCAGACTTAAAGAAATATTGTGCAATGAAAGGCAGAAATACTTAGATTAAATATTAAAATTAAAACTATGTCTAAAAGCACCTGCTCTGTAACTAAAAATGTCAAATGAAACAATATGCAAATGTGAAATTAAGCTATTAGACTTGGTTTGGAAAGGTGCAGCATCTGCCCAGTTTTGGGTTTAATGATAGTTTTCATTACTCTCCTCAAATCCGTGACGAAAGCCTTCTGCATTGTGCTGAGAATATATTTCTTACACAATACTTCTGGTAGTAATTCCTGGCAGCCAAGGATTTATAATCAGGCTTTGAAAAATGTATTCTTTAAAGTAAGAATAATAAGAAAGATTTTCCATCTACTCTATTCATAGCGCGTGGTAGCGAAGCTGTGTAGTCTAATCCAAAGAGCTGATGAAATAAAAGAGAGATAACAATAGATTAACTTTGATTTGTTATAATGTATTACGTGTTTATCTCAGAGAAACACTCACTCTCAGGCTGACGTTTCACAAGTTTAATTTCAGTATGAGTGCACAGGCCATCTAATGGTCAGCTTTTTGCCGTGTTCCATTTAGAAAGTGGGGGGGCACTTGATTTTTTTAAATCAAAACCCAAACATTTGCAAACTAACACATCTTCAACAGAAGAGATAAATGTGGTCCCAAAACGGGATGCAAGCTCAACCAACAACAGAAATAACAAAAAAAATCCCTAATCTGAAGTATTCTATGAGGAGGTTTTAATGGATGTTTTTGGTTTTGTTTTTCATTTAACATTGGAGGAAAGAAAAAAATATTTCATGTAATTTTACTCTTCCCTGGCTTTGCAAGTACTTTTCTTTCTATTTTCTTTTTTCTCCTTTTCTGCTTTGCTATGGAAAACATGAAAGGAAAAGATTTTTAAAAAAAAATAATCTAAAAATTCTTTATTTTCACGATATTAATAGCGATTGATACACCCTAGTTGTGAGCAGCAGAATGAACTGTGGGAAGGGCGGTGGCACATGTAGAGGGGAGCTGAGATATTCCCAGTGATTAAGAGGGAAGGAAGGAGGGTGCTTGTGCAGGGCCAGGGGGCTCTGTGGGGAGCCCTGAGCCAGCAGTGCTGCCGGTCGTGTCGCAGGGTGGCTCAGCAGCAGCTTCCTCTGCTCTTACCATTTGCACTTCCACCTGGCTCCTTGCCGGATTCTTTCTTCAGGCTCTGTGTGACTGGCAGGCAAGGGAGCATCGAAGGACCGTGACACCACGAAGGAGGGATGTTCTCTCTTCAATTCTGGCCCAGAAGGGGGGGGACGCTTTAGCAGGGCTTGCTCTGACTGCAAATCTCTAGTGGTTCTTGTGCACGTCAGTCTGCAGCGTCACATAGAAAGGTTGTACGCTCACAGCTGCCTTTGGAGAGCTGCTGTTTGGTGTTCCAGTTTATGTGCAATATTTAAGTCTGCACAAGTACTGAATTTTTTGAAACTTGTAGCTGTAAGGACATCATCTAACTATTTTTGCAGTGACTTACCTCCAGTGCTGACCATATCGCCCAAAGAATGGCCATGCGTAGGAATTGGAGGTTGCCTCGTCCTGATCCTTGCTGGAAACAGCGTGTGGGAACAAAGAAACATTTGAGCTTCAGTTGTTCCCCACTAAGGACCAGAGGCTCGGGTGCATTCATCCCAGAGAAGGGAGTAGAGAAGATGGTAAAATCAATCGAGTTTAGAGAAGTGCCCTCCTGAAATCAATGCAAGACTTGCCATTGATTTTTTACAGTAGCAGAGTTAGGCTAAAATTAAATGATTTTGAAAAAATGCAACAAATACATTTTTCCAGAGAAAGGAAAATAGCAGTTTCCTAGTAGATATGGCCCTAACAGAAGTTGCTTTGATTTGCTAAGGGTTGGAGAGTGGAAAAGATGGAAGGGAACCCGATTACTGTGAATACAGGTTGGTTTTACCCTGTTCCTTTGTTGCTCTCCCACAAAATGTGTCACCATAAGCATAGCCTGTGCACAGTTTAGGCTCGCAGTTTAAATACACTCATAATTGTGGAAGTGTGGAGCCAGGGTTAGTGTCTCTCTGTGAACTTCTGTGGCAGGCAGCAGCTGCACAGCTCATGCAGACACGTGTCTGTCTGTGTAAGGACACGGACTACTCAAAGGCTGATTAGAAAACCTGGCATAAAAGCTCATGATGTGCTGCTGTTCTAAAGTCAATGAATGGGAGAGCTCAAGCAAATAAAGACTGGTTAGTTTGATGATAATTGCAGTTATACAGGGTCATACAGCACCTAATTAATACAGAACCAAAAGGTGGTAACATAATTCCAGACAATACTGGTTTATGGACAGGAGATCTTACCAGGCCAACTTGATGCTGGATTTTTGCTGGAATTCACAAAAATTTGATAAAGGTAACTCTGTTAATGCACTTAGACTTCTGTAAGACATTTGACATAGCGCCAGGTAACATTCTGGATAAAACCATATGTGATTATTAAATCAGCAGTGCCCATATCACTGGATTAAGACTACCTAAAAGATCACAAAAAACAAATAGGAAATGAGGAGAACTCATCTGATGAGGCGGCTTAATTTGTGTTCATTCCATGGGGATCTGTATTCAGCTCGTGCAAGTCAGTACCTGTGTCTGGGAAGAAAACATAAAATCATTATCGTAGAAGACAACAGAAAAATTAGAGGAATGATTAAAACCACACCCCACCCCATCCCACCTCCCCAAAAAACCCAACCAAAACTTAAACCAAAAAACCCCAAATAAAAAACAACACTCAAAAAAACCCTTGAAGACTAGTTATATCTTGCAAATTGGCCACCTGCTTAGCATTGGAATGAGCCTGATAAATGATTTACAGGCATTTTTACAAACATAAGCACTGCCCTAAAGAAACAGATTTGCTAAATGTTGGTTTACTTACTGCGTGGGGAAATGTGTGATGTGCCCGTTGGCTCTGTCTCACTGGATCAAACCTATCCACGAGTCCATTTTTGCTAGCGTTTTCTGTACAGGTTTTATTGTACACACATCTCCACTGGATAAACAGAATTTGTCAGTTAAAGAGTGTGTCCAACCTCAGAAATTACCATATAGGAGCCTACCTCTGACTGAAGAGCTATTCAGCATGGCATAGCACAGGAAATCTGTTTTCTCTGCAGGCGCTGGTGATAAACATGTACGTATGTTAGCCTTGCAGGCACAGCTCTAAGTTGGGGTCTGCTTTCTGTGCGTGCCGGTGCCGTTGGATTCTGAGATTCCCAGTCAGTAACACCCGGGCAAGCCCACTGAGAGCCTACCTAGGCTTGCAGAACATGTGATGGATGAAAGCAAAAAACCCCACAGCCTGTTCTTGCAGTCCACACATTTACAGACCTTGCGTATCAACTTTTTGCCTTTATGCCGAGAGCCCTTGCGACAGAACCTGAAGCCCAGCAGACACAAATCCCAGAAAGAGCAGGTTTACAGCTGCACTGCGCACAGCTATGCTTGAAGGCCCAGAAAAAAATGAGGCCATAGACTTCTCTCTTTCTCCCTCTCTCTCTTACTTGCTTCCTCTCTCTCATTTTTCCCTTTTGTATTTCAATGCAAATGCAATTTCTAAAGATTTCCAAAAAATCTCATCTTTTAAAGTTTGCAAAGCATGGTAAAACACCTGTCAGACTCTGTCTTATGCCCCACACCCTCAAATACTTATTTAAATGTCAGCTACTAAAATACTCTAACGGGTCTTCAACCCCCAGTCCTGTCCCACTCTCATCAAGTCTAATTTCTCTTTGGGTTTAAGGGGAGCAGCATTTTGGCTTGATAAAACCTCTGGTGCAAGAGCAGTTCTTGATGCATTTTTAAGATCTGTTTTATTATGTGCATCAGTTTGGTTTTTAAGCAGTGTAACTTTGAGGAGGTTTTTATTTGCATGTGGTTTATAAGCCAAACTCTGTTACAGGCATAAATTTTCCTTATGAGAATAATATCTTTATTTCAAACAGGCAACTTTGCTTGAAGAAACGCTTCCCTGTTGCTGGAATGGATGGCTGTCGTTCTTAGAGTGCTCAGGTGTCAGCATCAGTTACCCACAGCATAGCGAAACTAATGTAATCAAACTGCCTTTTCCTTATGAATTTATAGATGAGCTATTACTTTATAATAAAAGAATAAATCAGGAATAAGGGGCTAGACTGACTGACCTCAAAGACTCTCCTTGGAAGCAGTCTAATTTGTTGTCTACATAGTTACTGCCTGCATTGTTCTCTGTTTGCAAAATATTTGACAGGCTAAAGCTAGAGAAGACATTTGTTTTTTCAGAGACCATTTTTATGTTGGACTGTATGCCTCAGGTTATGTGGCATTTCCATACATGTTCAGGGAAAAAGCGATATTCTTTGAAAAACATGTCACAAACTGTGTTTTGGTCAAAATGAAGGAATCCATGAAGACAGTGAATCCAGATCCTACAGTTTGCAGGTAACATGTACTACACATGTTAAGATGCAGCTGCATTTTTATGTGTCAGTAAGGTTAAGAAATACTGATACTTTCATAAGCTGAGTGCAAGTAAAAAGCCCCATGCTTACATACCATTAATATTTTTTTTCCAGTCATGTGCCACATTGAATTGATATATATATGAGATTAACTACTTGTGTGGGGATGGGCCAGGCAGTGGCTGCCCGTCGTTCATCAGTATTTTTGGATCCACTCACCAAACATCCCCACCAGCCAAGGCAGTACAGAAAAACCAAATTATTCTGTTCGTAATTTAGTTATGTGGCACAAGGGGGAGCTCAAGGCTCAAATTGCTGCTGAATATTCATAGCCTTGTACAGAACATCCCCTAGCCAGACTCAGATGAAATTGTTCAGTGTATTAGACTTAACTATAAAATTATGATTTCCAAGTATGTAGTAGTTTAATCACTGGTTTAATGGAACCAAAGATACTCAATTTTTTCAGCAGAATTGGTGTAAACTGGCATTTTCCTCTCTGCTGAGTTAATGAATAGTAACTGACAAGGTTTGGGGTTTTTTTTTGTAAACCTACTCAGCTATAAAGATGATGTGCAGAGAGTCACTCTCCACACTGAATGCAGTTTTATAACTTTTGGGAGTCTGTAGGAGGCGATCATTCTGCAAGCTTTAGTAGACAGATGAACTTTAGCAGTAATGTTGTGCCACTTAGCTTTTAATGGAGGTGCTGGTACTAATCACTCTTCAGCAATAGATGTGCTGTTATTATTTGAAATTATTTTAAAATGGAAGCGCTGTTCCTGCTGAGTTACTTTTTGTGATTGGCATGTCAAATGAGCACAGTGAAATGACAGAAAATTACTGCATCGACTTTTAAATTAGAACTGAAAATTCTTGAGCTTCTTTCCTACCAAAAGTCAGGATTTAATAGGTGTTGAATAATTACCAGTACTAGTCTGCTTCATCTGTTCGCAGTATGTTGAAGTAACAGCAGCGTGTTTGCAGTGATGTTGATGTGGTGACCGAGGAATGTCACAAGCATCCGGGGGAGCAGATCCAGCTCCCACTCCTGTCCCTCTCAGGGTACCTTTGGAAGTGGCATTGGTTCCCTGTCATAAAAGCTAGCAGTGGCTTTTATTTGGATTTTTCCAAGCTTACAGATTTATTTGGGATAAGAAATTATCAGAAATTATAGCTTGCTTGCTTTGGAAAGAAATGCAGTAAAACACTCCTACATAAAATACTGCCAAGGTTGGGAGTTTGGTAGATGATTACAGCCGTAGGTGTAGCTTCAGTTACAGGCTCTGGGCCTCTTTGGTGGCTGTGTGTACCTCCCACAAGACATGCCATCCCCCTGAACCCTTGGATCTATCTCATGAGATCTTTTGTTTGTAATAAGAAATTCCTACTCTCTTGTTTTTGGGAAGGCCAGTGAAAAATGCACCAGCATAGATAAATGACAGTATTCTCTGGGAGGAAAGGTGGACACAAGATGTAAACCTAAGTAATCACATTTCATGCTTGAGGCTACAAGCTGACATCCATGGTTCCGAAAACTGTCATTTGTTAGGCATATGGTGAAAACTTTCTGTTTTTTCCTCTATCGAAGCGTTAGAAGTTAGGCAGTTGCCAGAGGCAGGAATTCAGGGCTAAATGTGCTGGTGTGAGCTGATCTTCTCTGGCAATTCCAATGTGCCTCCTGCAGTTGGGAGAAATTACAAATGAGACAGATTAGAGCTGCTGGAGACTAACCATGTAAAGCTGCAAGAATAATTCAAGCACCAGCTCTCCCTTCCCCACCCCCCTCCAAAGCACAGACTTGGGAAAGGTTGGTTTAATTCTGTGTTATTTGGATTTAACTATGCTGTTGCATTTCCAGTTTTCTTTACACTTGAGGGCTGACTGAAGAGCTTTTAAGACATCTGTAGAAGGAACAACGAATTTGCCTCCTATTTGTAAAAATAAAAACTGGGAGCAGTTTATGGCACACTGGGCTCTAATGATCATTAAATAACGAGGATGCCAATAAAAGACTTTTCATTTCCACTCCCACAAGCATACAGCTCTGTGATTAATCACTGCCTCATACTGAAGATATAGCACTTCTATTCCTGAGGTCCTTCACTGTGAGCCCAGGTTCCTGCAGGAGGGATCCATGCTACCGCAGAGTCTTTGCAAGGCTGCATGGTCTCTGCAATTCCTTGCAGGAGCTCTGGAAGTAAAGCTTGTGCCTGCTCCATGCAGCATGGCATGGCCTCTGCAATGGTCCCTGCAAGGAGTGCTTCACTGCCCTGAGACATCTTGGAACTTTATTTACCTGTCAGCCGTCAGAGCCCACACCTATTGTGGGGACAGCCTGTGGTGCTCACTGTAGCAGTTTGAAGGAAGCAGACAGCAGGTTTTCAGCAAGGCAAGTGACAACAGGTTTTATGAATAAAAGGTATTTGCTCCACATTAAAAAAAAAATTCCTGCATGGAGCAGGTTCAAAAACCTAGAGGTTGGTGTGGTCTCCGGGAGCAGCTTCTAGGCAGGTCTCAGACCCTGCCACTGATGTTCAGCATTTTGCTGTGTCTTACAGCCACCAGGCACTCAGTGTTGGAGACGCTGTCCCTGTGGTGCTATCCATGCGTGTCACAGGCACTGCTGTTTCCTGCAGGGAAAACCACTACTACTACTAAGAGCTGCTTCTTCCACTTCCTTTTCTTGCAAAGCTTTTTTCAGTAGCGACAAGCAGTCGCCCAACAGCCCCAAAAACCCAGGGCACCCTGAAACAGAGCAAAGCGCGGCTGACACTGCACTGGGCTGCAGGGATTCTCTCGCTGTGGCTGGTATCAGCTGTGTCAGGTTTGTCACAGGCTCCAGCCACCCTGCTCTGCCCAAGTTTACAATCGAATTTTAACGGTATATGAGTTAGGCAGCTTTATGTGGGACAGGTGGAGTAAGCAGGACTTACCAAGTGGCTTTCAGTTGTTTTCTTAAACTAATTTTCAGTCTTTTTTCTCCTTCGATTCATATAGTTTGTAGACGGGAAGAGGAGAACAAGACATGTGATGCTCATGCCCTCCTAAGACCTTGATGTGCTAAGTAAAGCAATGAACCAGCCTGTGTAAAAATCCCCACTCGGCAAGGCTGTCCTGCAGCCACCTCTTCATGCACCTCTTGTGCCCAGGGCTGAACTGGCCATTGGAGGGATGTGTCGTGGTTCTTGCTGGGGCTTTTGGTTGGAGCGTTCAGCAGGTACTCGGGACTGCTGCTGGTACAAGGCGGCTCAGAGCGGTATGTCTCTGTGTGCCTGTCCTCCCAGGCCTTTTATATTAAAGGTGGGAATGAAACCTCTCAGAAACATGGTACAGACCTCTCTGCTTGGCTCCTCGTTAACCTGCACTGTGAGTCATGAGCCTGCATTATAACATCGACTTACAGCTTCCGAGTAGGGTATCTCCATCAATAGCTCTTACCTGATGACTGTAGTAATGGTTTTCATGTGTAGCTCTAACTGCTTGTTAACAAAGGCCCTACTCTTGCAAACAGTATATGTGTCCAGCTTTAAAGCCATGAGTAGTCCCCACTGATTTGTGCAGATTTGTGCACAGTTGTTTTCATGACTAAGGTCCAAGGTTTCCAGCCTGCAGCCCGGGCCACTTGTGTGGAAACCTGCCTCACAGCAGAAGCAGGCGACTTGTGGGAATCCAGTCGCTGGTGACGAGGTGGCCGAAGACACGGTTGCACGTGGACAAAGAAATACAGTCTACTCTGTTCATACTCTATCTCAGAGTTTGTTGTTTCTTTTGATGCATGCTTTGTATGTAGGCTAGACAGCTGCATCCTAATGGTGTGACCACTCTGCTGTGTGTCTCTCAAGTGAATTTTAGTTCTCTTTCTACAAGTTCCAGACTTGTCCCTTCTACAGCACTGGCATTAAGGCACAGGCTTTGATTGCCTGACAAATTTGGACTGGACTAAGCTAATCATCCAATAATTTCTAATAGTTTTATGTCTTACCTTTTCATGTGGATCATATATTGCTCTATTCAAGATGAAAACTAATAAAACATTGATTAAATGGGTTTTTTCCCCAAGCAATTTGCTGTGTTTGCACCATTTGCCAGAGGGAGAGCTGTCAGAGTTTCAGAGATGCTTTTGAGAAACAGATTAGAGATCATTATGGCTGAGCATAACTGTCTACATGGAGGCTATTAATTTTTGATAATAATTACTCTCGTGCCAAGGCAAGATCCAAACAGGAGCTTGTAAGTGTACTAAAACCATCCAGACACATTGGAGTATCTTGTACACCTCAGGAACTGATGGACTTTTTTAGTTTGACACTAAAACAAAAAATCAGGGGAAATAATTTACTTTTGGCAAAAGTGATCACTGTTTTTTTTTCCAGTTAATTTTTACTATAGTCAAAAGAGATGATTAATCTAAAATGCAAGGAATAAACTACTCCTTCCCCCTCCTGCACACCTTTTTTGATTAATTTTAATCTCATTTAGAAACCTTTTCTCATTAATTGTTCTTTAAAATGCAATCTCAGAGTAGAGGATTGAAGTGTTCAATAAATGTCTGCAGAAAATGTTTTGCAATTCCTGATAGGAAACACTTAATTTCAAGTCAGTAAAACAACAGAACTTGGTTTGTATCATTTGCTTTGGTAAAAGATTTTCTGTGTACTGGCAGGAAGTGACAGTCAACGCTTCATCCTCCTCTTGCTTCTCTTGCCTTTTCGCAGCATAACTTTCGAAGCTGGTGGATTTGTGCAGAAAGTAATTTCTCTCTCCTCTGCAGATCACTGCAGAACAGATTCAGATATCATTTCTCGTTCAAATTTTAAGAGTCTTTAACAGGGAAAAACCTTTCAATTAATGATGACAAATGTGTAAGACTTCAGCTGCTATCTAAACAGAGTATTTTTGTGTTCGCTGTCACATCAAGGCCTTGTGCAGGATAATGTTTGCAGACAAGATTTTCTTCCAGCCCTATATTCCTCAGATCTGAACATTGACTGTGGGTGTAGTGGTCCTCACGGTAAGTTTTCGAGCTGCCTTAAATTGTCTGTGTGTAATCCAAAGCTTCTTGCAGTCTATGAAAAAGCTTGGAAGGGTTTTAGTCTGACCCTATTATATTAGCTTCATCTCATTAACTAAGAGTACAGCAGAGGGTGGGAGAGGGAGTGAGAGGACGTGGTCCGTCCACAGTTAGGCTGGAGGCTTTGCGTGGTGGGGGTGGCTGGTCCGGGCCTGCCATCTGCTGATGCACAGCCGCGCTACACGGACGCTCCCGGCTGCAGCTTGGGGGCCGCGCTCAGGAAGCAGCAGCAGCCTCTCGGGCCAGCCTGCCCGGCGTGTCCACTCCCCAGCTGCTCTGGGGTGGCCTGCAGAGTTGTATGGCCCTGGGCCCTGCAGCAGAGGTGGGGAATGCAGCTGCCCGCTTGGTGCTGAGAGCCTGTGGCTCCTGGGCCCTGCTGGCTGCCTTTTGGCTCCTGATGCTGTGCTCAACCTCGAAAGCTGCAATGGTTCTGAGAAAGAGCTCAGGGTGAGATTTATATCCCTCTGCCTGTGTCGGGCTGCTGCACGTGTGACCAGGAGCAGTAAGATTGTTTTTGACTTGTTACAGGAAAGAGAACGCTGGGTCTGTGCCTGTTCAGGGAGCGGTATGGGACTCTGTGTCCTTTACATTCTGGTATTCATCCTGAAGAGTCATGGTACAAGTCTGTCTCTCCCAGCTGATCAGAAAAGGCAGTGTCAGAGCTGACTGTCCCTGCTGTCACATCCTGCTGCTCCATCTCGGTCTGCAGGAGCTAGGGGCTGGGCTATTGCCACCAGAGGTAGCGCTCGAATGGGACACCTTCCTGCAGGTCAGAGCCTGGTACCATGGCAACCCATCTCCATTGCCTCCTTCTGCTCAGCGCTGTACCTTTAAGCCTGTACCATAATTAAAGAAACTCAGTGCCCTGAAGGGGACAGAAATTCTCTTTTTCCCTTCTAAAAGGTGCCAGCCCCACCAGCAGTCAGCCTGCCTGACACTTCCCAAGCAAGAACGTGCTCTCTGGCACTTGCAACGGTCCGCAAGGAAATGTTCGCAATGGGCTGCTGAATGACCAGCAAGCGCTGCAAACACTCAGGTGTTGAAGAATTTCAGCCCGTGACCTCAGAATGAACAATTGTCCATCGCCAGTGTCCTTGTGCTGTCCTTGCCATCTTATTCAAAAGATAAATTAAGTACCCAACAGTGTTAGCTATATAGACTTGCAAAGTTTTTTCACGTACTGAAAACCAGCTCTAGTATTTATTTGTGGGCTGTTTCATGACTAATGCCTGTTCCGTTTGCCATCAGTGTCACAGCAGTACCAGCCCAACCCACCCCTTTGTAAAGTTCTTCAGGATACCTCAAAGATGAATGATGCTATAGACAACTGAAGCCTATTCAGATCCTATTGTAAATGTTGAAATGTCACATGCTTTCTTTTTTTTAAACATCATTACATCATTTATTCTTGTGTCTATTATTTGTTTTTTCCTTCGTCCTTGCCATTAATCATCATAATATTTTTAGCACATAGCTAACAAGTGGTACTTTGTAGCTGATAGCTGTGCCACAACAAACTGCCTGCTATTCTCTCATTCCTTTTGTCTTGTGTTCAAAATGACTTTGGTTCTCTGTGTTCTTTAACATTGTATGCATCTTAAAAGGAAAGAAAAAAAAAGACTTCCTGTCTTTATTTTTTTCCTTTTTTCTGATTTTAGCAGGAAAACAAAGTCAGTCTCTTCTATTATTTTTCCTGGTGTTGGTCAGCCTTGCCTTATGGCTGAGCACAGGCAGATACGTATTTCCCATACTGAGAGGTATCAGCTCCAGCATGTGTGGTCAGCAAAAGCCCTCTGTGTCTCAGGAAAGACTTGAAAAAATACACAGGTCAGGGCTGTTGAGCTTGAGGAAAGAGCTCTCTGTCTGCTTGGCCCATGGCAACCACTTGAAACTATCAGCTCCTTTTTTAACTGAGGGTTGTCACACTCCAGCTCTGAAGTACTTTGCATTACACCTTACATCTACAGAAGAAATTACACACTGCTTGATAGGTCCCTGACCCCTTTGCTTATGAGGAGTGCTTAGGCTGTGCAGTGAAGTGCTCGTGCATGTTCTCTGGGGAACACTCATCAAAAGGCAGCTTGCTAAGTCCTCCAGTGGGCGAGTGAGGAGTCATCTCGCCTTAGCCATGCCAACCTAGCTCGTGGGTTTGTCCTGACCACATTCAAGCTTCTCCTTGGCCTTGTGCTGGGAGTGCAGTAATGGAGACTGCATCTTACTCCTTCCAAGGTGCCAGGAGGGCTGAGGAGGAGGTCCAAGGAGCCTTTCCACCTGGAGGCAAATATTCCAGCAATGGAATTGGTGACACACCAGTCTGGTCATTGTGCCTTTATCCAGGAGGGTGGAAGATACGCCACTTATAAACCATAAACAATATAACCTATTGTTATAAACCTGAGAGGAACAAGAAAGATGCAGCGGGTGGGTGATCGTGGGGGATCAGGATTTGTTTCTTTGCTCATTAGCATCTTTCAAGTGTAAGCCTAAGTTGTTTATGCCCAGATGATCAATGGGAACTGGATGGGACAGGATCCTTTTAGGATCTCTGCTTAAGGCACCATAACTTCATCCCCTAAATATAAACTGAGAATAGTAGCACCTTATATCTAAACAGATTATTTGTGGTGATTATAATTAAGTGCAAAAAAAAGGTCAGGTCAAGTTGGGCTTTCTGTAGACGAGTGCTGCATGAGGGTACCTGCAGTCACCGCAACTTCAGTGACTTGTCTGAGTACATTTCACTTGCTTTCTCTGTTGCGTTTAGCATAATGCCCTGTTAGGCTTATTTCTTTCTATCTTACATTGTTCCATCTGTTTATTTTTCAGCTTGCAGATGTCTACACCTTCTAGTTAAAACGCACGTTTGTGAGTGTGCTGTAGGTGTATGTGTGATGGGAATGTCATTTGAGTTTACCTGGTTTTAGTGTCTTATGATCTGCTTTGTGTTCATTTACTTGGGGGTTTTGTAGCAAGTATTTTTACGGTGTCTAACACAAAGGTGTTAGAGCTCTTGTGGGGGTGTAAGGGAAGGGAATATGTGCAACAGAAATCAAAACTCTAGAGGAAACATGCTACTAACTTGCAGGTATGTCAGAAGTGGTTACTCTTCCCAGTTACTATCATCCACCCTAGGAGTGAATATCAAAGATAAGATTCTGCTTCACATGATTGAGCTGAGTTTCTTCAGACAGAAGCCTCTGACACTTGGATTTTTGAGAGGAGGACATTTACAGCAGGGCAAAAAGGATCCCTGTCTTTATTTTTCTTCTTAGGTTTTCTTCTGCACAATATTTTGTGCCATATGTATTTTTGTTTGAATGTTCTTTCCCCTAGCAAACTGGTCCTTGATGTAATTAATCCTGCAGTGAACTTGTGTTGAATTTGTGTTGCTGTTTGTGTCTGTGGCAACAAAGTATGAAATCATGAACTCAGGATTGTGACCTTACTGCAAAATCAAGTGGGAGAGAAGCTAAGTTGTGGACGGGAACAGTTTTAACCAGACATAAATCTTCAACAATATTAGCAAAAGAATTGAACAGTATAGGTCAAGTAAATTGATTTTTATATAAATATTATCTTTTTCAAATTTGTGATGACAGGAAAATCTTTCTACGTTTGACCTCTCTTCTAGTGCAGTTATTTTTGTGAGAAGTACCAGACACTCAAGCGAGGAAAACAATGCTTTGTATTTAACGACAAAAACATGGATTGAGGCTGCTCGGTTTCCCACATTATTCTCGAGCTCTTCAGCCTTGACCTGGGTAAACACTGCTCTTGGACAAGTGCTAAGATCTTTTAATCTCCAGAACTAGACCATACTTGCTCTCTACTAGTGTTTTCTGCAGCGTTTTCAAGAGTGTTAAAAATTAGGATTTTTTTGCTAGCTACTGAACTACTGCATCAAATATTTAGATATAAGCTAGCAACAAGTTAAAACTGCTACCTGCCTAAACTGTTTCCAAACCATGAAACTGGCACTGGAAAAATCCGTGTTCAAAACATGTCCCTGTGGTACTAGTATGGCAGAGGCTTTGACATATCTGTGAGGAATCCTAGCAATAAGGGTGCCTACAGGATAATAAGTCAAGCCTGATCCAGCGCCCGTAGCTATCAACCAGTGGCAGCACAATACGCTGAGTGCATTTTGGCTGTTGGTGTTTTCTGTTAGGGGAACAATAAATGTTGATTGGCCTCATCTATGCTAATTAGACAGTTGCAAAAGGAAGGAGTTGGATGAAATCTGTAGATCTGCTGGTGAACTGAACAGGTAGCTCATAGCTTCTGCAATAAAATACTGCTTCCTCTATAAGAAATAAAACTTTGGTGCTTTGGAATGATGAATTTGGCTGTCTTGCTGGTGGAAAAGATTAAGCAAAAGGGAAGGAGTGTAAGAACTCTGAGTCAGGAGATTTGGAAGTCTTAGTGTCTGATCTCTTTCTGTACAACATTAAGGCCTCCTATTTACTTTTTTTCTTATACAAAATTCAGCATCACCATCTTACTGATAAAGTTATTAACCTGGAAATAGGGATAGACTGAAACTGTGTACCTCGCACTCCTGCAGCCCAGAAAGGGTCAATGACTCTTCCATCTGTGGCTCAAGGAACAAACACCTGCTCTAAGATACTAAGACCTGAGCAGAAGTGAAGGCACTGGAGCAGATAAGAACTAAGTTGAATAGCTCAGCACAAATATATTGGAAAAACTGTATAAGGGAACAAAATCGAAGTGTGTGTGTTAGTGCATGTTTAGAATACATAATGGTCAGACACATCCGTAAAGAGCCAAAACAGCCCAGGGCAGTGACAGGGGTTCAGAAAGCGCAAATCTCAGCTGCTTTATAATTGAACGTGGAAGAGAGAGTCGGCTTGGACTACCCAAATGCCTCCTTCACATGAGAGGGGAAGGAATGCTGTATCTTATCTCCTCCCTGTGTCCAGCAAGTACCAGCTAAGTGCATCTTTCCATTACAGAGCACCAGATTAGGCAGTAGTTGATGACTTTGTCAGCATTGCAATACACATAGGCATTGAGGGAGGAGTGAAGGTATGTAGTAAGTCACTTTAAAGAGTAGCCTGAGAAGGTACTTCAAAGTGCCGTGGGAGAGACAAACAGGGTTTAGAATAAAGTAAGCAAAGCTGAGTTCACATTGACATAATCAACAGGGCAGATAAGGGCACATGGAGATAAGCATGGGGATCACAGTTGTGGAAAGCATTCAAAATGGAGACAAGAAAGCTGTAGTTGCTGCAGGAGCAGTGATACTCATGCTGCACTGCTAGGCCCGAGGGACACATACAGGGCTGTCTCGGTTGGAGCTGTGGGCTGCAGTGAGAATGGCAAGGGGTCGCAAAGCCAGAGGGCTTAAGCCAAGGCTGTTGGAGGGCAGAGTTCAGTCCCTGAATTGAGTTCATACAGAGCTGCAGTTCATGTATTCATTACTGTCAGTTGTTCGTTAATCTCCCACGTGTATCTAAGTGTATTTGGAGAAACCGACTTCTGAGGAAAGCTGGAATTTTGACCTCTTAGCATTAAAGTAATTTTGTTATGTTTTGTTTTGCTTTGCTTTTAATGAGCCACAGGCAAAGTCTTCTCCCTGTGACATACATCTCATACTGTGCAAATTAGGACATTCCCCATTTGGCTTCATAAAAATTTCTATGCTGGGATCATAGAATATCCTTTTGTACACCCGTGGTCATCTGTCAAACCTAATTTTTAAGTATCAGCAACCAGGGTTTCCAGAAGGGGAATTGAATCCTTGCCACGTTGGCCTGCTAAAAGTCCTACCAACCAAATTTTGAGAGCCCTGGTTTGATAGTCCTTCTCTCTCCACTGCTGTGACGTTTACTGCTAGCCTGCTTTTATTTTTTTCTTCTAAGAGTTGAAGTCGTCTCCTCTCTTGAGACTGTATTTTCTGCTGAATCAGTCCTGTTTCCCACTATTGTACTCCATCTGGCAGGTTCAAAGTTAGGCAGTCGCATGTTTGCATTTGTTTTCCACAGCCCCCTGAACAGGTTGCAGGCTGCTGGTCTCTGAGAGGTGCAGAATCAGATTCTCCATCTGGATTTAGCTCGACTCTGGTCTACTTGTACTTGAAGAACACTCTCCCCCAGTCTGAGAGTTACTGAGGACAAGGTGTTTCAGATTAGCTTTACTTTTTCCCCTAGGAATGGCCACAGATGTTACTTTGATAAGTACATACTGTTTGTTTATTGTCCTATATTCTGTTCTGTTTCTCAGTTAATGGGGAATGGTCTTTATGCTGCCAGTTCCTAGTTAGGTTATCAGCATTTTCACTGCTCATTATATTCACTTTGAGTACAGAGGTATCATTTGCATGTCCTGTAGAGTTTATTCCACTTTAAACTGAAGAGCTTTCCTATCTGATATTATTCCAGGCAAGTACTTTCCTTCCCTCAACATAATAAAGACTGTCCAATTAACTTCTACAAATTTCTTTGGTGCTTTCAGTGTGCCGTGAAGGTAGTATTATCTTTTCATATACTTAGGAAAAGAATATAGGCTGTTTCACCTACAATCTGTAATAACTTTTTTACACCATTTTCAAGCATTTTACAAGTACTCTTTGAAGCTTGAGTCAGTACATTTTCAGCACGATTCTGGAAAACCTGATGAACACATATTTTTGATGGTGAACATCTCTTAGATGTACATTCCTTCGCTGAGCTGCCTTTCACTGTGATTTTCGGTGTGTTCATGGAGTGGCATCACCCAGTCACTTGGAGCTTTCTGGTAGCTTGTTTTTGTACCTGCAGTCTTAAAATTGTCTTTATAATCTAGACTGCAGGAGGTCTTTTTTTGGGCCTATAGAAGTAGAGAAAGACCGTTATAAGTGCTATTTGGCTTTGTGGTTTTTGTGTTGGTTTTTTTTTTTTTTAATTATCCCATTAGCACACTGTATTTGTTTTATCGTATCCCATAATTACTAATAAACAAGATTATTTGTGAAACCTCCACTGAAGCCCATTAGAATAGTTCTGACAGAGACAGTATTCACATCGTGTCAGTTCTGCTTCACAAAATCTTCAGGGCAGCTAAACTCATTATGTGCTAGATTTGAGCTTTCATGTAGTCTGTTGGCAGTTATTTAATCATTTCAGAACGAACTCTTTACATAGGTATTGTTAAACAGATAAATGTTTCTCTTGGAGAATATTGCTCCAGTTGTGCTCAGCTGATCATTTAGAACACATGAAAATTTTTTTCTTTGGGTACCAAGGGTCTGATTTTCATGTGATGTATGCAGATTTTACCCTAGTATGACTCCACTGACTTCAATAGAATTGCTTCTGCTGTACAGTGGCAAAAATTATGTGTTTTTTTCCTTAAAAGCAAACGGAATGCCCAGCTGGTTTGCAGGTTACCCAAGAAGTTAAAAGATGTCACTTTCAGCAGTCACACAAAAGCCTGCAGTCCTGCATGCAAGGGCTTGAAAACATCTGGAGGTGTCAAGACTTCCCAATGTGTGCCCTCATCCAGCATCGCTTGCAGGATGTTACTTGCTGGAGGACACCTTTGTGGGCTGCTATGAGTGGAGGCCTGACTGACACCTTTCCTATAAACAAGGAATGTATCCATTTAAGTTGATGGAACTAATTACAGATTGACCTAGTGGGTCAGGCTAACTGGATAAATGCTACAGTTATGAAATCTTGCAAGATTTAATTCTACAAAGCACTTACACTTTGAATATTCAAGTTGGGTAGATGAAAAGAACCTGAATTATACGACAAAATCTGCAGACGGGCAGTTTTTTTCCTCATGGCTACTGATTATCTGACAGTAAATTTATCAAGATGTATTTCTTTTACTCTTTTTTAAAAAACAAACAAACAAGCTGTTTATTGTGGCAGCTTAGTAAAAGAGCATTTAATTCCCAGAACACAGTAGTGGTCATGGATTCATCATTCCTTTCTTTGAGACCTCTCAGCCAAAATGCTCAAGGACTGTAGTCCAGGTTTGCTAAGCTGTTACAGAAATGATAAAAAGTATGATATAAGACATTTCTCTGAGCAGTCTCTCAGAGATAAAGCACAATCTGTCCGTTGGTCAGTTTTAATGACAAGGGTCAGAAGGGAGGTGGAGGGGACTTGCCCACTGCTAGCCTCATCATGTGGAGCAGCTTAGGGACAGCTGAGTCAAAGGAGAATCCTGCACTGGCTGGCTCTTCCTCCTGGAGAATTACATCTAAGCATCAACACCACTTCAGGAAAATGGCATTTGCTTTGTTCGAGTTTCTGAGTGACAGGCAAGTGTGATAACCAAGGCATATACAATTGCCAGGTATTCTGCTTGTTCTTTCCATTTTGCATGAAGTGGATGGAAGGGTTAATCAGATCAAAGCTGGCAATCTTGATGAATTAGTTCAAATTCTGCAACCATACAGATTTCGTCACTGTTGTTACTGGTTGGTGCACACTTCTGTGTTCCTTGAACTGGGAGAAAATCACTCCTTGCAGAGCCCCGTAGGTCAGAGTGCTGCATGTGCCGAGGGCTGCATGTAAAAACTACAAGGGAAATCTCCAAAAATTATTAATTTGGAGACATAACAGGCTGGTGTAGGTCAGCAGTGGATTCACATAACTGAATTTCAGGCAAACCATTCCAGCCCAAGGGTCAAATTCTAAATAAATATAAGACAAAACACACCATCTGCTGAACCATGCCTAATGTAACTGAATTAATTGTTCAGCGGACCTCAAGGCCAGTTAAGTAGCTTATCCATATTTCTCATTGCTTCTTACTAAATGACACATTCAAAGCTCTTCCCTTCCTTCTCCCCCCTAACCCTTTAACCTCTGAGTCATTTAGTGGTGGTGGGTGGTGTCTGCCCTGACAGTATGTTGAGTATATTGCTGACATAAACAGGCTACTTCAGAATTTTTTTTAGCAAATGAGAGCCTGTGGTCAATGACTGACTTTCAAACATGTGGGCCTAAAAAGATGTATTTTTAATTCATTGTCATGATTATTTGCATAGTTCTGTCTTACTTCTGGGTGGTTTTACAGGCAACATGTCTCTAGGATTGTTTCCTGTTTAAGAAGTTATGCACAAAGATGAAACAAAGCAGCACTGGATGTGAAATGGTCATTGCAAAGACTAGCTCTGTCTTGATGGTTTTATGATTTTGTTGGTTATAAAATTAGTGGCTTACTTTCTTTAGATTTCTCTGGCTTTAGCAGGCTGCTGGACAGCTGCTGATTTAAAGAACAGGGAGAAAACCTTTTTTTTAATAGGTGGTCCAGTCTACATTTTTTTTTCTTGTGACTGTTTGGAGGAGAAAGGTTGTTTTTTTACAGAATAGTTTCTACTTTTGTACAGAAAATAGGACAGTCACGTTTTTATAATGCCCATGTAAATGCTTTACTGCGACTTTTAGAAACAGCAGAGTCTCAGTCACAAAGAGTCTGAACTTGCCAGCATGTCTTAGAAAGGTGTTGCTGGTTTAGCTCTTGTTGATTATAGCAGAATTCTTCAACTAATTCCAAGAAAAATGATGAAAAAATGCGTGAATGCATGGCAGATTATGAAAAATATTTCTGGTTCAAAATTGTTGCCTTTGTGATATGCAGTGTGTAATCATACTTTTTAAAAAGTGGTTAACAAATTAGAAAAATCTCAGCAAATACATCTTCAATTTTGTAGCAAATGTATTTCATGCATATATATGGCAGCTCTCAAGGCTGTGTGACAAATTACTTCATCAAAAGCAATTTCTGTCCTACAGAGATGTTTACGGCAGTTCATGGATTCCTCTGAACTGAATGTGAGGCTCAGATTTGCCTTGTGGTGTTAGATGCCTCGTTTTTCCCACAACTAAGTAAGGATCTTGATGCCTCTTAAGCAGCTGTGTTGGGTCAAATACTGAAGTGGAGAAAAGAGAACTAAAATTAAGAGAATTGCATTCAGATAAAGTTCAGCTTCCAGGTATCCTGAATTTCTGGTACGGATAATACTGAAATGCTCAGTGCCTGTTACAGAGCGTATGAAGGGCGGCGCGGCGGCGTGCTCTGTAACCCACTGGTGAGTACACGCGCTGGAGCTGACTTTGCTCAGGAAAAGGACAAGCCATTAGCCACCGGATCAAAGCCCCAGGGCCCTTAGTGCCTGCTAGCGGCACAACTGAGGGCAATAGCACCCCGAGGAATACGGAGTAATGGAAATAGTCTCCCAGCTGGAGCTTGATCAATAATACTTGGCAAAGCTGCCTGCAGGAGCTTTGTCTGCCACTTGTATCCAGACTGGTGCAGCCTCCTGCAGGGAGGAGGGAAGGAGGTGGTGTGAAAACAGCACCCTGTGTCTTGGCCTTTTGTGGCTATCACTGCCAGTGAGATCTATCCCTAAAACAAGTCCTGCAGTTGTTTGCCTGGAATTTGAAGTTATTTCTTTATTACATTTTCTTTTAAAATTATTGCACTCTCTCAAAAAGCATGTTTGTCGTTTGAGAGAATCCTCTACCTTGATCCCTTTTCATATTATGAGTTAGAAAGAACACTTTTCAGACTAGTATCTGGCTTTGTTTAAAAATAAGTGTTTAGACTCAAATATCTTAATTTGTCTATACAAAAAATAAAAATGCGTGCCTTCAGTTGAAATGCAATCCCATGTGTAAACAGCATTTCACTTCTTTCTTTTTTTTAAACTTGCAATGGGCTGTGTTAGCTAAGATCTAAAATAATTGATACGGTTCTTCTGAAATACTATAAAACTGGGGTTTAGGAGGTTGTGTTTTATGTTGGTTTTGTGTGTTTTTTAAAGTATCGTGGCTTTGTCCAAACAATCATTGGAATAACATTGATATGAGGCTTGAGGTCTGGATGAAAATTCTGTCTTCATGTGCTGTTCCTTGGGCTCCAATATAATGATTACTTTCAGGATTGCTCCGGTGACAATATTTTAATACAACTTAAACCTGTCCATTCCTGCTGACATTTCTGGGTTTAGCATGAATGAAGTACTAGAGCTGTAACCAGAGTTAACAATTCTGTAGAACAATATTTCAGTTAAATTGCAGGTTATTAAATAAAGCAAGCCAATTTCTGATCTTACTTAATGTACATTTCCAGTAATTCAGGATCTGATGTCAACAAAAAAAATGTTTTAGATAGTGCAAAGTAGTGAAGTAATTAGATTATCTTCAAGGAAATGTATAGTGTTTATTCGAAGTATTTTAGCATGGTACAGCGCTAGTAGAAGGATTCACAGTTTACAGGGTAGTAGTTTGAGTCATATGGACATAATGTCTTTTTCCAGTACAGTCTTTGGTTCTTGGCTGTGATGGACTTGGAGGAATTTCTCCCTTCTCGCTGGCTGTGCAATTCTCCTTCAGTTCTCTGCCCTGTCTCCTTCTCCTCGAGATGCGTGACCCACCTTTGAACTCACCATTTGCTGTTCATCTGAGTCTGCCTGAGTTTGGGTTTGTTATAGAAGTGCTCTCTCAGGAAGAGCACACGGGACAAGCAGAGCTTACGGGTTCTTGTGGGGAAACCCGAGAGTTGAGTTTGTTGTGCTCTGCAAGTAAGCCTTTTGTGTCTCTTTACATCAGCTTTTTATGCCATTTGTTTGGCAGGTGACATCTATTCCACCACTGCTAAAGGTCTCTAGTTGGTTTTCTGAGCATTGCCAGTCATGCAGGTCACATTCTAGACTGTAACCGGGCCAACTCTGATGTGCTGGAGCCTCGCATCAGCAGTTAGGTGTAGTTGTTAGTGGCCGCCATACTGAAGCTATGCCAGACCAAGGGGATAAGGACATGATGCAGGATTCACACAACTCATGCACGCTTTCTCTGACATCTGAAATTTAGGTAATCCACATTATGAATCTAATTACAAGCAAACTGAGCAACAAATATCTATGCATAATTTATGCATATCTCTAGAGTTTTAGAGAGTCCTTAAATGCATATGGAACTTTAAGGGTATGAGTGTCTCCTTTGGCTGGCGGACTGTGAACTCATTTATGCAAAATGGTCCCTAGTTTGCTGATAACGATGCCTGTGAAAGAGGGTACGTATTTAGCAACAGCGATACATATGAGTTGCCCGAGATTGACTTGCCACATTTTGGGTCCCTTTGAGGACTCTGGCATTAATGCTGCTGCTGCTGCTATCCCTGAATTGGTCATGTTTATGCAAACTCCATGCAGTGCTGTAGGAGTGGTTTGTAATACCACTTAGAGGTATTTAATGGAGGCTTGTGATTCACCAGGAAAAAAATCAATATCTTTTGCCAAAAAAACCCCAACTCGATCAACCCAGAGGGGATGCAATTTTGCATTCTCTATCCCAGATTATAATGACATAAGCCTCTAGAGAAATTCTGATAGCTCTAACCAGGGGTTGAATGGAGAGCAGTCAAGAGCAATGAAAAGGAAAACCCTTGCTTTTTGCTGCTGTTGATGGGTTTCTGAGCAGACAAAGAATGCGCACAGAGAATCACTGAACAGACTGGTGGAGCTGACCCATTAAATTTCTCCTGTACTGCAACTAGATAATCTCAAAAAGCTATGTCAAGTGTCCCCGTACACCTACAATGGGTAACCATGTGTTTTCACATGGTGAACAGTGATGAGCCTTCAGCAGATAGTATCATTTGTGAGTAAAGGTAAAGCTAAAGGCAGGTGAGGTGCAGCAGCGTTCCTGTATTGTCCAAATGGATTGATATGGTCTGTATCAGTCTTGACTTTAAACCAGTGCTTTGGCTGGGTTCTCCCTGGGGACATTGGTCCAGCTGTCTGAGTCTGCTTGTAAGATCAGAACCTGGCCATCATTTTGCACATGCTATTGCATCATGAAAGTTTATACTTGTGTGAGTTACACATCAAGAAAAATTAGAACATTATCTTTAAAAGGCTCAGTGAACAAAAAAATACAAACTCCCTGGAATAGATTTTCCTTAATGTTTGCTCTGTAAATACAATCTGGCTATGGTGAAAAACATGATTTTTCTCAAGTTGTTATTCTAAATCATTTGTTTTTCTTTTTTGCCTCAGAAGTGAAATTTATTTGCTGTACTGGAAAGGTGGACCATTCTCGGGTCTTTCCCTTTTTAAGCCACATGTTTTAGAGCAGTATAGTACAGTATGTTTTGCCAGCAGTTTGCATAAAATTTGTTGTTTATCCATAATGAAATTAAGATAGGACAAATATATTTGGAGAGCTAGGTCTCCCCCGCCACTTTTTATTGTCTTTCCACAATATAATTTGGCCACTTTTTTTTCTACTTCGAAGTGGCGTCCTAATGAGATCCTCCCAGGCATGTCTGTGAATCTGAGAGAGTTTGATTTCTCTTGTCCAGTTCATAACTGGTCACGCAAACATCTGTAATCCACTTCGTGGCAAATGAGTGCCGAACTAATGAGACTGGCTACATAAAACCTTCAAAAGTGTCACTCACCAAAGGTGGTTGCTGCGTAGCTCTCGGATTTGCAGTGGATTGTGGATGGATTGAACTTAAGTCATGCATAAGCAGATCAACTCTGGAGCCACTACGCGGTAGTCTGAATACTTCCAGGAAGCACTGGGTTCAGCATGTATGTGCTGGTGATGTCACCTCCCCAGCTGTGGTCAAGACATGTCCAGAAGTAGAGACCAAACGTGCACAGTCCTGGAATTTTCCCCATCAGAGTACATGGGTGGAGTCCCAAACCACTGAGGTTTTGAGAACACACTATGGTGTATTCGAGAAAAGCCTGGCAGGAACTGTTTAGTCAAGTCAGGGAGAGAAGGCTGCTGATAAGAGACGGACAGGTCCTTGTGGTGTGGGAACAGCGGCTATTCCTCAAATAAAGCAAGTCTTGGTTAGAGAGAATTCCTGTACGTGGATCCTAGCTAGTGAGTTTGTAATGCAAACATTGTGCATGGTGAGGAGCACTGGTAGAACAGCAGGTCCTGCTTTACAGTGTCTCTAGACTGGCTATAATCTGCTAGTCTAGCAAGAGAAGTCTGATCTTAGACTTTAAGAATCTTTTCAAAATCAGACTGCCATCTCATTGGATTTTACTTCAGTCTCACGATATTTGCTCTCTGTCTTAAATTGTCTGGGTTTCTGTAGTTATGAAAGAATGATTTTTTTGGAAGCTATCAGCTTTGCTGCATGGAAGAACTTGAGAATGTACATTATAAAGGTTCAAATATTATAATATAAATGAAAGGAACCTCTGTGTGGTTTATGAAATTGTCAGTTCATGACTTGAATAATTTGAAGTGATGAATGGTATTGCAATAAACTGTGATTTTATTCTGGTTTGGTAAATTTAGAAACAAATATTTACCACAAATTTCTATTCCCATTTACTTTTTGTAAGTCCCCTTTAATATGATTTTTTTTATTTCAATGGTTTTGGTGACAGTCACTGATGATTTTGTTTTTTTCTCTTTTTCAGTTACACCAGCAGAGTTGTTTCCAATGGACTGAAGGCGCAAATTAATAATCCTGAACTGAAAGTCAGAGGATTGGACCCACTCATCAGCAGTTTAATTGATAAACTTCAGCACTTTAATCAAGTAAGTAACTTTTAGATGTAAAAGCATTTTATCACTGGGTTTGATAGCAGGGCTGAAGCTAAAATTGTTAGGTGCTACTGCTTCTTAGGTTACATTTCCCAGGATAATAGAACTGAAATGGTTGTGTAGTGGGTCCAGTACTAAAGGCAACTGAAGATTCTATTATGCCAGCCGGTTTATGAACTCCGATGAGGCAAAATTATTTCCCTGGAAGTTGCTCTAATTCCTGGATCTTGTTCCATAGTTGTTGATTAACTGTCCTACCGTCTGGAGTCCCAGGAACATTGAGGAACCCTTGAGCCCCACAGTTCACATGAAGCATGTGAACTTCACAAGTCAGGCTGTGTGAGCACCTTTAGGAGTCCTGTGATATGCTTGTGTTGGAGGAATATCTCCTTGTTTGTGCAGCTTCCTGTTTTTCAGTGGTGTAGATATAGACAGATCAAAATGGGTCTGTAAGTGTGTGATAACTGAACTGTGTGGAATGCTGAAGTCAGGGCAGAAGGTGCTCCAGGATGAATTAACTGTGCACCTTTGAAAACATCTCCTTGACAGGCCTTGTTGTCAAGCCCCTTAGCCCAAAAAGCAAGATAACCTACCAATGAGTTTGTCAGAGGCATGATTAACCTGTGTCTGCCTCTGTCATCCTTTTGGGTTCCCTCGGATGCAGTCCTGGTGCATCTGCCATCTTTCAAAGCTGTACACACGGTTCTCTGGTATTCCTGCTTCAGCACACCTCTTTGTGAGCTCTTACAGTAGTGCCAGTCCAAATGAGCTGGAGCAAACAGATTTAACAGAGATTGATTTTCATTTAAAGTAGGCATGTTTTCTTGTCAGCTTGGAAGAATGCTTACAACAGTGTGTTTGCAGTCAGATGTGTTTGCACATTAGTCTACTTGTAATCCTTCACAATTAAAGAGTGATGGAGCATGGGGATATAAACAGTCGAAAACCACAGTAAGATTAAAGTCCACCTTTGCAGGTGGGGTGTGCAGGAAGAAAAAGAATCTGCACAGGTAAAACGGGAGGAGGAATTGCTTAGTCAGGATGTGGGCGGTTATTAGGACTGTGGCTGTGACTGGGAGTCGTGGTTTCATCTCTTGTTTGCTCCTGCAAACCCTCCTTTACTGCTCATCAACCACCGGTGGTAAATCCATAATCTAACCAGTAATTAGTGTTTTTGTTAAATCTTGCTTGGCTCTAGTGTTCGGCTGTTCTGTAGGCTGCAATTTAGGGAATCTTTGTATCACATTGTTTGATTTAACTTGCCGTGGGGGATTGCAACGGCCAATCTGATGTGGTACTTAATATATACAGCGAAATAGATATTATGTGGTCAGATTGATGAAAAGGATAATTCATTATTTATCTGCCTTTGCATGTTATAGAGTGTTAATTTACTTCATAAATATTAGATATATTCATCTATGTAATAGTCTTCTGTAAACACTGACAATAGGAAATAGTTAGAAATAGATTAAATTAAAAGTAGCTGTGCATTGGAAATTCTTTTTCTTTGCTGCAGAAAAATAAACATCTGACCGGTCTCATAATGAGCTGCATACCAATCTTCTTAAGTTACGTACATGCAAAAAACCAGCTTCAGATACTGCATTTTAGCCAATAGAGTAAATCCAATTCCTAGCTCTTGCTGTAAGTTGGAAGTGTTGCTTTCTGTTACTTCTAATTCTGTTTTAGGAGAATATCATTCTTAAGTAAATGTAACTCCCATCAGATTGAGGTGCTTAGCAATAATGGATTCCAAGGGTGAGGGATTAAACAGAATACTGATTATTGCCCTAAGATGGTTCGCTCTTAAGTACTTGGGATAATATAAATTCCTTTGATCATAATTTTAGTAAGATTTCTTCAGAGATCAAAGCATCAAAGAAGTTGCTAAATATCTAAGGCTTTCACATACAACATCAAACATGTGTAGCTGTTTTCTGTTTCTTGAATTTTCATTTCAGTTGTGATATTAATATACAAATAAAAACTGACACTGGAAAGCTGATTAAATCAGGAGTTTAAAGTGTCATCAATAGTGTGTGTAGACTGTATAGCGGAACAGTTATACAGAAGCCCATTACTCATTTTATGGGCAAATTGATTTTTTTCATCCAATTATTTTTTTATTTTTTTTTTTGTGAGGCCATATGTAAGGTGGAATTTAAACAGTGATAAAACAAGGTGTTATCTTTGTATCTTCTTAAATGTTTGACATTTTAAGCAACAGTTGCATATTGCATATACAGAAGCAATCCTAGAGATGCAGGAATCCTGGAGAGTAGAAAACAAAGCAATGCCCAGAATGTGCAGCATAGGTGATTTGATGTGTCTAGGTCCCAAAAATCTTTTACCAGTTAAGTGACATTGCTAAACTGCCCAGAAGAAAGCATATTCTAACTGCTGCTGTATCTTATAGCCCCTCTCCCACCTCCTGCCATCCACTGCTGGACCCCAGCTCTTCCTCATCACTCTGCCACTCTCGCTGCTGCCGCCTTCCCCCACGCTGGCAGTCCCGGGCTGTGGGGCCTGAGATACCACGTGCCTCTGCGGCAGCAAGGCAGCACAAGGCTGCTAGCAAGAGTGGCTTGTCGCTGGCCATGCAGAAGTAGCAAACTATTCATTCATTTAAATCCAAACCTGACGGTCTTTTGTAGGCAGCAGCCATTTCTTTGTTAGCTCCTCATTGTGACTTCGCACAAAAGTAAAGAGGTTAATAACTTCATTGAGCCTAAATGCCATGAAGGTGAACAAAACTCTTGTCAATGTATTGCTGTTCTAGCCGGTGCACCCCAGCTCCAGCATGTTACAAATAATCTGTATGCATGTCGCCTGCCATTTCTGCCAGTCATTTAGGCTGCAATGCCAGTTCGTCAGAGATTAGAGCAGTTCCTCAATTTTTTTCATCCTGGGACTTAAATCCTCACCACATAGTTGTTTTTTTAAACAATGATTATGCAAATAGGCTATTTCATAAATACTTTGCAAAGCCAAAAGTAAAGTGAAATTTGGAGAATATTATTCAACAATTACTGTTACTTGCATCCCTGACAAATAAGGTATTTGAAGGGTTTATTGTAGCTGCTGATTCACATATCAATAGAATTACCGAGTTACAATCTACAGTAACTTTTACTTTCAGTAATGCAAAAACAGATCAAGTGAAGCTCCAAGTTGATTTTGAAGAATGAGCAGTTAGAAATAACATCTTTTCCTCCCCCTTTTTGAGAACAGAGCAGATGTGAACTGCAACTGATAATAAACATAAAATCCCCCATTGCACCTTTTTTGAGTACTACTTCTTGCCACATAATCGCACTTAAATATGTTTTAATGTTTTTGTTCAGCATAATGCTTTTCGCAGTTCAAACACAAGCGGTTCTGAGGCCAAGGTTAAAAATCCTAAAGGATCGATTGCTTTGAAAAGCAATGAGAATGTTAAGGAAGAGTGAAATAGCTTTGACTATGACTTTACTAACAGGGTTGCGTGGGCGTTCTCAAAGAATTGTGCTATAATCAGTATTATACAAGTTTAACTTATTTGTCTTTTGTCAGCCTAAATCTAACCTTGACAGGTTTTGAGAATCAGTGTGTTTTGCTGTTGTCAGTCAGAAGTGAATGCGTAGGGCATGGCAGTAATTCAAAAAGACAGTGCAAAATCATAACGCTTAAAATGAGAGCAGTGCCATGGCAAAGCTTGCTAAACCTGGACCCACATACTTCTTCCCCCCACGTCGCCAAAGTCTCATGGATCTGCCAACTGAACTAAGAGATGTATGTAACTGGAATTCCTCTTTTATTTGTATACAAAGGATGCCAACATAGAAAAGATCAAAGCAACAGCACTGAGATGTTTCTTACCAATAATATGAGCTAGCCATAATTTAATTTTGAATGTGAATTTGATTGGGTTAGACAATAGAGAATAATACAATAAATCGTTGCACTGCTACTTAATTTAAAAGTGTATATATTTTTTTAGACATCTATAAAATTTATATTACATTATAGACTTTATATGAGATTTAAGTGGAGACAAGTTGGTTTGATTTTCATCCAAAGTTGTAGCTGTCTTGGACTAAGACTCAAAACATTCTGGTTTTCATTTCATCCAATGCAAGCATAGAAAGAAAGGTAGTCACCTTAGAAAGACTGTTGCTATATTACTTCTAGTACTTGGGATTTAAACAGCCCCAACAGGCTTAGAAGTATTCCTGCCTTTTCCCCCACATATCTCCCAAAACCAGCAGAGACTTGTCTCTTACAGAACAGAGCACCTTTCCCAGAACTGCCGTATGTCCGGATTTCCAAACCAGACCCTCTTTTTTTTCCTGTCCAGAGCAGCTGAAGACTTTAAGCATTTCTTCAGGGTTGTAGGTATCCCTTTTGGAAGTGTGAAGCAAGACAGCTGGAAATCCTGGCGATACCCATTCTCCCTTTGGTGGCTCACCACACAGACACTCTGTAAGTTGAGGCTTTAAATTTAATGCAGATGCACAGATGAGTAGGCACACAGACACCGAAGGGATCAGGCCCTGGTTGTGCACAGTGCACTGACGATCCGTGCGCACATAGTATGCTTTCAGTGCTTTCAGGATTCATTGCAGACAGACTCTGTTGTACAGGCACTTCTGCGATGGTAATCCTGTGCAGAACTACAGGAGGTGAAAGGTGTTCTCTGCGCCATGATACCGCCAAGGCTCACCATTGTAGCCTGTTGAGGATGCCACCCACTGACCACAAGCCTGATTTTATCTTTTGCAAGTAACGTAGGATCCATGTCACCACTCAGCCGGTGTAAGCGGTCCTTAGCACAACAGAGACCGCTGGTTCTTTGGTGCATGTTTTGAATGGACTGGGTCATGGAAGTCTTACAGATTAACCTTGCCTCAGCTTCTCTGCAGTTCAGGTGCAAGACAGATTTTTGATGAAGTGAGTGTTTCTACAGTTGTGTTAGTCCTTTTTGAATTCACATCACTATAAAGGCAATAACCACCCTTGCCACCTTCATCTCCAAGTATAAACAGCAGTGATAATTGAAGTAATGCAATAGTTATTGGCTGATGAATAAATAGCAGCAAGAAATACATATACTCCAGGAAAATAAAGATAGAATTAATGAAACCTGAAACAAATATACCCTCAGTCTTACAATGCCAGGAAAGAGCAAATGGACTGCTTGTTCATTTTTTAAAAAAAATTTCCTGCTTTGCTGTATAAAAATTGTTCATCCCTATCTTCAAATAAACTATCATCTCAGATTACTTCATCAGTTATACAGAGTTTGTTTCTCATCCCATTCTTTTTTTCTAAATGTTTGTTCTTATTAGATTCATGGGCTGTTTTTCTTCTTCCCTGCTACATCTCTTTGCTCCCAGATAGAGATGCTGAATGCTCAGGTCTGAGATAACTTATGATCTTTTTCATGATCCATATGCGATGAAACAACTCATGCCAGTACTTGAGACAATCCAGTTTACTCAAAGACTGAGGATAATCTTTCTCTGTGTGATCTTCTAGATGGTTTTCTGTTCCTTAGGAAGTATATCTATATACACACATATGTAACATACACTGTATAAAAATTTTGAAGACATCAGATTTCATCATATCTGTGATTAAAGCAAGAAATGACACATAAATGCTGCCAGCCTAGGAAAAGTAAACCAAAAATCTAGTAGCAATTTGGCTCTCTTGTTTTTTTAAAGAACCTGGCAGATTTCTGTCATACGTAGTTCCTAGCAAGTAATCTTTGGGTCCGTAGCTTTTTGCTTTTGTAATGTGTTTTCACATTAACTTGTCAATCAAAGTTGAGAAAATGCATCCTCTGTCCACCGGGGGATTTTGTTACCAAGAAAAATCAAAATCAACGAAGAGCCCTCTTTGCAAAGCAGCGTATCACACAGTAGTGCATCAGGTATATAGCAGACTACATAGGATTGCTTCGCTAGGAGATGTTTCTTGCAATAAAGGCTGTAGTTCTCAGGCAATTAAACAGGAGGTACTTGCTGATAGCTTAGGAGCATTTATCTGTCAGGGCTTCCATTAGGAGTAAAATTCACAAGAAATATATTCAAATAGCAGGCTGGGGCATCTGAAGTCTGTCAAAATCATACTCTAGTCTTAGGTTTTTGCAAACTGCTATTGCTTTGAGACCGGTAATGTGTGCCCCTCCCTCATGTCTGACAGACGCATCCCAGGTGAGGCTGCTGGGGAGCATCCGCGGGAAGAGGCGTGCAGGGGAAGGAGCACGGACAGGCTTAGGGCTTCAGGCAGCTCAGCTGGGCTCCTCCTGTGGCCCTGAAGGAAGAAAAACTCACTCAGATGCCCTTTGTCTGCATGCCGTGAGGGGCAGGTAGAAAAGCAGACCGGCCGATAATACTTCAGTCATTAGGCTATTCATCCGGAGACGTGGGATCACCCCGTTCAAGGCCTGGCAGCCCTGATCACTGGGCTGTGTGCAGTGGTTCTCTTCTCTCATATGCCCTTACGCTGTAAAGAGAAAAGGAGTTTGGAATCTCTAACCTTGGTTCTGTTGTGGCGTTAAAAATGTCAAAACCAGAAGTTTGTCCATGAATCACAACAGAAGAGCTCTTTCTGGTCCAGTCCCGCTGAAAAAACATCACTGGAGCATTGTTTCATGGAAAGCATATGTTAACGTTGTAATTTATTGCTAATTGAGGTATATATCATCCCTGGCTGAAATCAGTGTACTTTTGCTGGCTTGAGGTCTGCAGGTTGTTTGTTTGGTTTTGTTATATATAGTGACTTGAGATATAATTAAATAATTTTAATTAGAATTGAGAAATTACTTTTTAGTTTTAAAAACAGCGTCAAGATTTCAATAGAAACAGAAATCATGTGAAATACTGGCTCAACTAAACCAAAATGTAGCATTTTAAAATAAGACAAATCTGAATCTCAACGTAAATCCAGCATATCTTATTATATGCTAGCAAATATATAATGCTAAAATGCCCGTTTATTATTCATGTGTTGTGTCTCAGAGTATGCTGTGCTATTTGTCTTGCAAGCATTTTCAGAAATTATTTGCCCAGATGGACCATTGTATGTGTTTTGTTTTGCTCATTGTGGGAAATTAGTCTTAATAAATCAAAATCACATATTGAGTCACAGTAGTGACTTGAGCCAAGTGGGGGAGAGGGAGGGAAGAGCTGCTGTTTCAATCTATAACTGAGCCAGAACATTTCACATATAGAAAAGCACAGTTTGAAAAGAAGAGTCTTATTAAAAAAAAAATAAAAATCAGTCTGTCCTTTGGCTTGAGTGCTCAGTTCTAGTTGCAGATGATTAGCAAAACCCAAGCTGATCCTCATTTTCACAGGTGAGCTGAAAAGTGGTTTGGATCCTCTGGTGTATAGGCTGCAAGGGAGGAGAGGGCCACACCTTGGAGCGATCTGCTCTTGGCCTGACCAGTGGAAAGTGCTGCAGGAGCATGAGGCCGGGCACGGGAGTGCAAGGGCTGGTGTGGGCACCCACGGCCAGGCAGGAAAGCAAGGCAGGGGCAGGAGCATGAGGCATCGAGGGGCATCCAGGAAGGGCTGGTCAGCCCTGGGGTTTGGGATCGCTGCCCAGGGGGTGAAGGCAGCAAAAGGGAAACCTTGCCATCATTAATGGAAATACTGTAGTTTCTTGTCACCCCAAGAGAAATGCATCATTCTAATAACTGTTGTCTTTGGGGTATAAGGTGCTAACCAAAAGGCGTTGTGTTGTTACTGTTCAGCAACTGTTAACAGTTGTTATTATTCTTGACCAGAGATGCCCCTTTGTGGGTGTTGGCAGAGGGGAGGAAGCGTGGATCTGGCTGCTACATTAGCCTATTTGTTTTAGTGGTAATTGATTTTTTTAAAAGATAGAAAGTCAGCAATTATCATTGAATTAATTAAGGTTGTCATACTGAAATTAGAAATTTTCTTTTATGTAAGTACTTATTTTGTTCTATTAGCCCATTATCTTTTTCTGATCGCTAGTAATTGTAAGTCATAGACACATTTTTAAGTTGTTATCATTAGAAATGTGATTATGGTATTTACTTCTGATCTCATTCCTGAGGTATGATAACATGCGTATTTCTGGAGGTGGTAAGCTTAGTATAATAGGAAAGAAAAGCAGAGATTTATGGGCTGATCATTGTTTTATTTAGGGTAGAGGAAAGGTCTTCAAACAATTGATTGATCATTGGCCAAAAGGAAGAAACGGGGTCATTTTCCTTTCTTTCTGTTGTACTAAAGGGAGGAGGCAGATAGAAAAAGCAGTGTAAGAGAATAAAACTAAAGACTACCTAAAGCCCAAACTTAGTCTGTAAAGCTTAACTGGACCTGTACTGCTGGTGACAAGTGGATTAATGCTACTAAAGTATACTGACACTTCCAAATTAAAGCAAACAACTTGTTTCCAGCAATAACTTGGGTTGCATTGTAGCACAAGTTGATGAATCAGACCTGGACCACAGGAGGCCTGGAGCAGATATCCCTCTGAGAGGTTTCTCTTACTAGATGCCTGATACAGCTGCCCACCACGGCTGCCCAATGCCACTCCCAGATGCTTCCCACACAACCCAGACGCATGGGAGCCAGTCATGGATAACACCTGCAGCCCTCATATTTAGCCTGCTTAACCAGTTCCTCCGTGGCAGCTTAATGTGAGACCCTTCATACTTGTATGTCCAGGCAAGCAGTCTTTTAATGTCTCCTCACCGTATCTGCGATCTGTACAGAGGCTAAAACCTCTGGATCAGTTTGGTGCTGTTTCTATTTATGTGTATTTCTTGGAGGACAAAATAATGAAGAGCTAATGATGGGTGTGAGGTTAGGCAAACTTCCTGGTGTTGCTCTCTAATCTCTGAAGGAGAATACATGGCCATGAGCAAGCATCAGAGAAATACTTGATCTGAACTCCTGTCAGTGTTTGTTCCCTTACGCTTGGGAATTTAGAAAGCGAGCCTGAATATGGGAGAGAGGCTGCGTCAGGAATTAGCCTTTCACTTTTACTTAGGGAGACATTCACAAGTAATTTCTAAAATAGGAGAGACTGAAGGAAACAATTCTCTTGTTCGAGGCAGAGCCACTACTGTGAAACAGCATTATTTGTCAAGTTAAAGAAATTCAGTCTTAAGTAGACCTGTTTTCCTTCTGACCCTGTCTTACACTTCTTTAATGTCTACATACTACTTGTAAAGGTTCAATTATATTACATCTCACCCCCACTTGGTCACGTATGCATCCTAGAGCCATGCTGAGAGTAGTTCACCAAATCCAGAGGAGATCCCAGGATATCAAACTCTCATTTCTCTCATATGAGTTCTTCTGCCAAGTTGGAATCAAAAAAAGATTATGTATGTAGGTGCATCAACCTGATTAGTTAAATCACACAAATGATTTGGCATGATCATTGTTGCTACTGCTCGTTTATCAAAAGTATGATGCAGTTCTTGAATGGCCTCAGATCTCCTTGACTTTTCTGTCAGTGTGTCCTACAAAACGTTGGGCATCTCAGCATTCTGGGTGCTGAGCCTGACGGCCAGCCGGCCTACACTAGTGCAGTGCAGAAGGTGCCTTCCTGCTTTCTGCCCCACGAGCAGGCCTGGGAGTCTTCTTCCACCCTGACACTGAGACACAGAATCATACAATATCTCAAATTGGAAGGAGCCCATAAGGAACATCTCTCCCTTCCTCCAGCTTTCAAGCATAGCTATTCCCACTTCTCCAGGGAAATGCTTCCCCATTAATAACATTAATTCTGTGTGACTGATGTCCTGATTTCTCCATTACAAAAGCTTGATCCTGTACATGTATGTCTCATCAGAATTCCCATGGTAAACTTCCCATCAGATACAAAAGGCTGAGTCTTACTGGCCTGTTTGCTAATACTGACTGCAAGAGAACCCTCTGGTACGGAGAGAAATCACTTTTATTTGAAACTGTTTGTTTCTTAATTTTTATCTTCTTTCTTTTATGTCAAGGCTTGGAGATTTGCAAAGAATTTAAGTTCAGCTAATAACAAAAAGTTCAGTGGGAATTTTACAAACCCTACTGCACTCTAATTTTCACCATCTCTTTCTTTTATGAGCATTGGCTAGTCTTTACCTGTCTATTATTTTTACTTGCCTTTCTTACCCATATTGAAATGTTTTGTTTCTGAAAATCAGCCTAGTTTAAGTCCATTAAGAAATAATTGTTAGGTGTATTATTGAAAGGCACCATGAAAGCTCTTCAGCTGAGTATATGAGCTGATTTCATTGTATTCCAGACTGTGTAGTTTGCTCCCAACTTCATTCATCCTGTGCAGGTATGAGGCCAGCATGTAAGCTTAAGAGGAAAACATAGCAGGAATGGAAGATAATTTCTTCTGTCATAGGAGACTAGGGCATAGTTTCCCATAAACATTGTTCTGTCTGGGTTATAAGGGATGATAAAAATCAGGCAGTTATATCAATAACAAGTGACATGCACCAGCACGCAGTATGGAACCAAACTCCACACCAAAGCCACAGAAGATCGACTGAGTGTCAGGGAACCACACAGGGACTTCATCTTTAATGAAGGTTAAAACCATTTCCAATAGAGATGTGCTGATGTTCTGTCACTCCATCTCCGCATTCTGTCCTAAACAGGAGCAGAAGCTGGTTATGGAGATGTAACACCTGAGAGGAAACAGCCATGGCCCGGGCCTTATCTTCGGGCAGTGCTTGGAGCAGGCAGCTGCCACACCTTGCAGACGAGGGCTTAGCGCTTGTGGGAACTCTCTTTAAACAGGTTCTAGGACTCTTTCGCCCAGTTGCAAGGCACGAGGATCAGCTGAGATCTGAGCTTCCCAATGAGCTGAGGACACTGCCACTCACAAAGGAAAAGTGTGGCTTCCTGAAGCAGCAGGTTTTCCTGACCCTACAGAGCTCAAGAAGCTCAGAAACCCTGTCTGCCCAAATAGTGGGTGGTGGTCCTAAAAAGTGACTGTTAAGAATCCCAGCTGTGACATGGACTGGGACCTAGTCTGACATCTGCTCAGCACAGACTGACACCCAAGGTTTTCTGTCAGTGTTCAGTGACCATCTGGAGAGTCGACGTATTTGTTGAGACACAATATTAACCAGACTCTCCCCACCGTACCTTTCCAGGTTGATACCTTGACAGGTGACATTTTATCACTCCTATACCCAATGGCTTCCCTCACCCAGGAGGTGAAACGCTAACAGACATAATGATAGGGAAATACTGTGTATGCACTGGCTTACACGGTGCTTAAATGACAAAATGCAGAGAGCCCCACAGAGCACTTATGTTAACGGCTGTCATAAGTAATAGTCAATGGGAATTAAGGATTTGTTTCAAAATGCATTAGCAATAAGACTATTTTTAGAGGCATATATTTTAATTCTAGTTCTTCTATTATCTTCTATTATTTATACCAGAGTATAAAAGTTACCAGAGAGAAATATACAATTTGAAGTTGGAAGAGACGATCTGGAGATAATCCGGCTCAACCTTCTGTTGAAAGCAGGGCCTTAGATTTAGGTTATCCAGGGCCCTGTAAAACCCAGTCCTGCGTATTTCTAGCAAGGGAGATTCCATCTCTTCTCTGGTGCCCTTTTGCTTTGTGTTTGTTTGCTTGCTTATGTCTATGAAAATAAGTACACTAGTCTTAAATGCCTTCTTCCTGTTTGTAATGTTCTCAAGGTCCAGCTTGAAATCATAGACAATAGTTCTTGGGCACAGAATAGGCACTTTATACCTTTATACACTGAAATATGTTCTAGTGAATAAAGCAAGAGCAGTTATATAATAACTTGATAGCAGGATACCTGGAAGTTCCTGCTTCCTATAGGAAAACATCCAAAGGAAATGACAAGCAAAGTAAACAGCATGTCTCCATATCTTGCACGAAGCAGATTCCTGTGCGAGTCCAGCATGCCTGGATCACACCAATGAGGCTGATGTAAATAAATGGACAATACTGGTTAAGCAGCAGCCTGCTCATTTACAGTGCGTAGAATTTCCATACACTTACTGGTTGGAAGAAAATTTACTGCTGTGCATGTGATGCTGAGAAAAGCCTCAGGTATTACAGTTGGGAACCATTTGCTCGTTACTGCTCTTTTGAATAGCAATGAGGTGTGTGTAAGAGTCTGTATGCCGTCCCTCCTGTGCATAGCAAATGTAGCCTATTCTTGAGCAGAAATGGGACTTTTTCGACCTTTAACTGTGATTTCATGGCTGAAAATGCCACTTAGAGATTTGAGCTCTGTGGTCCTGAAAATATCTAGGCCCTCAGTTTCTGTACCTCTAAACACCTCAGGCGTTGGCTAGCTGAAGTGTCTTGCATTGCAAATATGATTTATTTACTATGCGCTGTTTAGTGACACCTACAATCTATCCTGCTTCCTGAGACTATATGCATTTCCAATGAGATAATACATTTATTTCACTTGCCTTTTTCATGCATCTGAAATGAGCCTGTGCCTCAGTGCAGTTACGTGGGAGTGGATCTATTTGGGATTGAGTATTCCCAGTCTCAGATGTCATGGATGAACTTGTTACGATGCAGAACAGTCACCCAAGAGACCACCAGTTCCCTCCAGAAGCGGTAACCTTAGTATTGCCTTAACATTAATAGCAAAGTGAAAAATGAGATGCAGTGAATAAGACAATGCTACTTCACAAGCAGAAATTATACACTTTCATCACTGTTTTCTCAAGCTCACTTTTGAGCTGTGCAAAGATACCAGTCTTCACTCTGGAAGAAAGTCGTGTAGAGTCTGTTATCACAGAAATCTCAGGTAAGCGCCTCCCCTCAGCCCGAAGATTTGAGCGTTGCCAGTACTTAGCAAGCACAAGCCGCTCACAAACAACAGCAGAAGATACCTCCTTGCTGCAAGCCACAAACTGGGTTCTCTGCCTCTTACAGCAGTTGAGAGCTCACAAAAATTTGTTAATATAGAAGCATTGGCGACTATTCAAAAAGGGTAACATTGGTCTAGTAAAGCAAACAAGACCCAGCATGTATAACCGTGCTCAAGCCCAGAATCAATATTTACATACGTCCATAACTTTAAAGATGTAAATAATTCCATTGGCTATTCACAGTTTATATCATTATAATTATATGCACGTTTGAGCGAAGGCCTTACTCAAAAATAAAATAGAAACAGGGCTTGGTGTTAGACTTCTGACATTAAACCCTTAGTGCTATTGCTGGAGAATAAGACTCCTTCAGGAGGGTAAGTCAAAATCCCTTTGAGGAGGGAGGCTTCTACACCAGACCACCCTTCTCCATTGATAGTAAAGGGAAGCTTGGGAGGGTCTTCTGGCAAGGCTAGCATTAACCTTTGTCTGTCTGCTATTGTTCATGCCCCTAGTTTTCTGCTTACCAGAAGCCTTCCTTCAGTATGGCATTTAAACACGCCGGTCACTCAGCCGTTGTACGTAGGTGTGTGTAAAGAGGTGTGTGAGGTTTTGATGCTTTAGTGCCGAGTTTGCAATTCCAGGCCGATGGCAGTGTGCCCACCACATCACACAGTCCCCAAAAGATGGGGTAACAGGACTGAATTGTTTTGAAGCAACCACAATGTGTCCTCAGTCTTACACAGTTCAGTCACATCTGAAGATGAATTTGTATAGGCCTCTAAATGCTTTTAATGCTTTTAATGGGTGCATCTGAAAAAACAGAAACCGATGCACACATTCTGCTGTTTCCCATGTTTGGAAAATAAGGTTTCTAGCTCTAATTTATTAACAATTCTGATAGGGAAGATACTTTTTCTACGTGATGAGGACACTTCCAGAGTTGCGAGAGTATGTCTAATAACGAATTCAAATGGCTTCAAGTGATAGTTAAATTCAAACACAGCTTTTAATAGCCAGAAGCAAATGACTAGAACATAGCCTACTGATAGGAAGCATGTAGTGTTTTGAGCACTGCCATATGTCCCGATGCGTATCAGCCTTGCAAACAGAATCAAAAAGCGCTCAACGTCATTTCAGGGCTCTGCGTCTTGTTTGCTCCTTTCAGTATCTGTAAGAGGAACCTCTCACGGCAGAGTTTTTCAAAATGACATGTTCATGGGAGCAAACTGGCAGACAAACAATGTAATTATTGGATAATATAACAAAATATGACTTGTGCTTCACTGCAGTAGAATGATGCTGAACCATATTTGATGTGGCATTTGAAATAAGAGAATCTAATAATATAAAATGGATTTCAGAAGGGTAAATGGAAAGCTTGAGATTTGTCTTCTTTGGTCGTGTAATTGGGGCTGGATGAAGTCATAACGAGAGGGGAGAGGGCCACAGGTCACGGGGAGCTGCAGGCACTTTGAACCCCTTGATGAAGCTGACCGTTTGTGCCAGCCGCTCAGATAAACGTTTAATATTAAAGAGCTGTGTTGCGTGAAGTTCTAGTCTCCAGGGTAATTTTGAGTCATGCTGCATGACACAGAAGTTTTAACTGAGGTGTGTAATACTTGAAGTGATTCATTTTAAAGTTCAATTTTGGACTTCATTTGGAGTGTTTATGAACCATATGAAGCAATATTATACTTTCCTATAATGAAGATTATTGCAGTTATTGATTAAAATACTTTTTAATTTTTTTTTCATCTAGCTTTGCTAATCACTTTCAAGTATTTGGTAGACTAAAAATTGCATGCTAGTTATCAGACACATGAAATGTTTTTTCAATTGGTAATATGATATATTAACTAGTTATCCAAACAAAATATAAAAAATTGCTACTTAATTCTGAGACAGTTGAACAAACCTAAACATATTGGATTTATTTTGAAAGCGTGAATAATTACTTTTGAAATAAGAAGTTTCTGGTTTGCTCTTAAACGTAATGGTAAAAGCCAAAAAGTCATGCGTGCATATTCAGGAAATGGGATTAGCTGGTAATAAAACATTTCAATTCAGCAGCAAAGGAAAAACACTTTACAGTTTCAAAAGCTGACAAAAGTAAGAAAAGAAAAATACTAAACGGTAGAAAGCAGAAATTGTGGCATGTAAACCAAGAAGAATAGCTAAAGGTGTGATGTAAAACCTGTGAGGGGTAGGGCCAAGGCGAGTAAGACACTCTTACCTTGCTTGCTAAGGTATACTATTAGATAGCAAGTACTTAATCGTGGGGCAAAAAGTATCCCTGAGCAACATATCAATTCTAGTAAATGCTGTGACAGTTTTGGCTTTATTTTTTGAGGAAGCTGAAGTTGCCCTGTGTGCCTGCCTATCAGCCTGCTTCTCCAGCAGTATTTTAAAATGATGGAGTTCAGCCGCATTTCCATAGCTGCTTTTATCTGCGCAGGAAGTTTCCCTCCTTGCCGGTTACTCCTGTTTCAGAAGCTTTTGGACTACACCAACATGTTAGCACATATGGCAGCTTGATTTCTGAGAAAAGCTTCTTGAAAGAAACGCCTGAGAGTGATGCACTGAGCACATATTTGGGGGCAAAGGGTGCAGGGCATTGTGTTCTCCTCAGGAATTGCCTGTGTGTAGTTTTAGCTCTAACTCTGACGTTGCAGTGTTTTGATTAAGATGGCACAGTTTTTTGTGTGGATGCTTTTTTTGATCAGTTTAGGCAGAGGAATACTTGAATGACTGTAATGTGGGTTTAACTGAAATAGTTCAGTATGAACTGTCAAGCTGGAGTTAAACCTAGTGAGCAGGAGTTAAACTGTGTGCAATTGCCGTGCAGCCTGCTGTTAGGCTCACAGCAATTTCAGAGACATCATGTGATCAAAATGCATTAGTTCCTTCTGGCTGGTACACAGAGAGAGCCAGATCATTTTGCTGGAGCCTCCAATGCAAGGAAATTCTGGTCTGTGGAGAATACTCGAGGAGTTTGAATCCTAGGGGAGATTTTCATTGCGTTTTTCTACGGGGAATTGGTCTGAAAAGAGCAAGTCTGGTCTCTCTTAACATTATTGTCTGGGTTCCAGAGGATGTCTCCAGCATGATCTAGCTGTGGAGGTAAAAGTGCCTGTGGACAGATTGCAGAGGATGAGAGAAGACACCAGAATATTTGGTCTGCTGTTTAGCTCTCTTCTACTCTCATTTTTACTCCTATCCCTTCCTTCTTCCCCATCCCCACTGCAAATGAAACATTTAATTTTGCCAGTGGTAACTGGGTGACGGGAGACGGGTGGAGCAGAAGCCCCGTGTGTGAAGCAGGCCATATGTTGGTGTGGGTGAGTGTGTGGACATGCTGCTCCATGGAAGATTCAAGTGGGATGAAAATGCAGTTTGTGGAGGATGCAGTTTGGAGGTGTGGTACTTCACTGCAAATCCCAGAATTCAGGTCAAGCTCAGTGTCACCCCCAAAGCTGTTTCTCAGCATCCCTCTGTTCCTGGTGTATCAGCCATTCACAGTGGTCAATAATATGAGTTTAGGCAAACTGAAACCTCAGGGTCTGTCAAAGGGAAGAGCACAAATGGGAGATATAGCAAATTCACACTTAGTCCCCAGCTTCTGCCTTGGATTCAGATAAAACCCTTGACAATCACAGCTAGAAGTACATGACAGTTATGTTGCTGCAGTTAAATCAGTCAAATTTCTTTCACTGTTTTGTGAGCCCTGTAAGGGAGATGCAAGAAGGCAGTGTTAGTCTGGCTCCTGGAGGGGCAGATGGCATTGATTTCTTACCGGACACAAAAGCCTGAGGATTCAAACACACCATATTTTCACTTTCCAGTCCAGGACTAAACAGAAAATAGCAACATCAGCCCCGGAGACGTGATGCTGAGGAAGAATTTTGTTTGTCTTGTTCCTCCATGTCCCTCCCTCACCCCAAAATATTCTTTAGCACCTACAAGTTCACAGCGCTTGGTGGCAGTTCAATCTTTCATTTTAGGATGCTGTTCCTTAGGGTGGCTTTATACAAAGTTTTAGATGTGACAGAAATGAGAAATATCTACAACAGCTTGAAACAAGCTTCTGTCTTATCTGGACTTTGGAGGCTTTCAGAAAGCTGTCAGCTGTAATCTACTGTGTTGGCACATATGTATGTGTGTATACGTTTGAGTGTGTGTGTAATTTTGAGCATTACAAGTTGAAGACAGCAGAATCAAAAGCTAGTTGATCAGTCAGATGCTTATGTGCCACAGACAACTTTGTCAGCAGGTGTAGTTACCTGTCACTGTCATATTGATGTGATTTTTTTTTTCTCTGTCTCTGAAAGAAGACAAGTTGATGGCCATCTACCAAATATCTCTTTCTGTCATCTACTATGCTTAGTTCTCACCCAGAGGGTTCAGTCTGGACAGCAGTGTCTCCCATCATGAATCCTGCAGGCCTGCTGCACTTACATGTTTGGTATGTGATCACAGAATGGTTAGGGTTGGAAGGGACCTCAAAGATCACCTAGTTCCAACCCCCTGCCATGGGCAGGGACACCCCCCACCGGCCCAGGCTGCCCAAAGCCCCATCCAACCTGGCCTTGGGCACTGCCAGGGATCCAGGGGCAGCCACAGCTTCTCTGAGCACCACGTGCCAGGGCCTCAGCACCCTCACAGGGAAGAATTTCTTCCTAATATCTAATCTAAATCCCCCCTCTTTTCGTTTAAACTCATTCCCCCTTGTCCTGTCCCTCCCTGCCCTGTAACGAGCCCCTCTCCAGCTTTCCTGGAGCCCCTTTAGGTACTGGAAGGCCACAATTAGGTCTCCCTGGAGCCTTCTCTTCTCCAGGCTGAACAAGCCCAACTCCCTCAGTCTGTCCTCCTAGGAGAGGTGCTCCAGCCCTCAGATCAACTTTGTGGCCTCCTCTGGACTTGCTCCAGCAGCTCCATGTCTTTCCTGTACTGAGGATTCCAGAGCTGGATGCAGCACTGCACGGGGGGTCTCACAAGAGCGGAGTAGAGGGGCAGAATCACCTCCCTCACCCTGCTGGCCACACTGGTTTTGATCCTTAGAAGGTGTATTATCCCTTCCACCTTGTCCTGTGCTCATCTGCACATGTAGTTTGTAAAAACTTTTATTTCAACTTTGAGTCAAGACAACATCCTTTACTGAAGGTTTATAAACTCAGTGAGTGTTTGGACTGGATGTCACTTTTTGGAGCACTGCTTTAATCTGAGACAAAAGTCTCAGCTGCATCCGATGGAGTGGCTCAGGTTCATTTTCTGTCAGGCTGCTGCTGAGGGTATTATTGTAGCTCTTCACTAAGGCAGTAGACAAAACTGTCCATTCAGGTTTTTGGATTAAAACACGACTTCTCAAATTTAATTTGCCAAGATTATGTGAACCTAGATTTGTAGCACAGACTGTATTGTACATGGCAGTGGCAGACAGAAGGTCTTGGCTCAGAGCTGCCCTTTGCACAAAGATTAACAGTGATGAACTTCCCCCATCTCATCCAAAGAAGCTGAGCGCTGGGTTTCTCTTTGTGAGTACTGCTTGAATTAAAATACACACCATAAGTCCTCTCCACACCCCAGCCTGAAGACCCAGCATAACTGGCTTTATGGCATTTTAATAAAAGGTAGTGGTTATTTTTAGTTTACAAGCAGGAGTTTAGGTTGTCACGTGCTGTGGGATGCCAAGTTTCTAAACATTTTTTGTGGCTTACCATTTACCCTTGCTAAGGCTGACCTTTACAAGGGTGCTGATCTGAAAAGGATTTTCTGTCCTTGAGATCTAGTTCTTTCAGGCCTCTTGGGAGTTTTTGGATCTGGATTCTTTTAATTAAAAAATATGTAGAGGGCTGTACCTTAGTTCCTTGATTCTCTGTTGGCCGGCCCTATTTGATATTCATTCTGCAGTAAGATTAAATTCTGGTTTATACAGCACCCCTTGAACTAGAATTATGTGGCTAATTTTGTGTGGTATCTTTAAATAGGGGCATCTTGCATCTCATTATTTTCTTTGAAGATGACATTTCCCTCTCGTCTCTCCTCAGATTGTAAGGTTCTGTCTTTAGGCAAATGAATGGATTTCAAGCTGAAGGGTTGGGTGGTCGTGTTAGTTTGGGTTTGTGGAATTGCTGTTGCTGTTAGAAAACAGCTGATCTTTTTCGCGTGTAGGTGCAAATTCTTCATGTTGTTTTAATAACAGTTGAAAAGGCTAGAAAGAGGGGAAATAGATCATAGAATCATAGAATCACTAAGGTTGGAAAGGACCTCTGAGATCATCAAGTCCAACCATCAACCTAACACCACCGTGCCTACCAGACCATGTCCTGGAGCGCCGCATCTATGCATTTTTCGAAGATCTCCAGGGACGACGACTCAATCACCTCTCTGGGGAGCCTGTTCCAATGCCTCACTACTCTTTCTGTGAAGAAGTTCTTCCTAATGTCCAATCTGAACCTGCCCTGATGCAACTTGAGGCCATTCCCTCTTGTCCTGTCGCTTGTTACTTGGGAGAAGAGACCGACACCCTCCTCACTAACCTCCTTTCACATAGTTGTACAGAGCGATCAGGTCTCCCCTCAGCCTCTTCTTCTCCAGGCTAAAGAGCCCCAGTTCCCTCAGTCGCTCCCCATAAGATTTCTTTTCCAGTCCCTTCACCAGTTTTGTTGCCCTTCTCTGGACACGCTCCAGCAGCTCAGTGTCCTTCTTATATTGAGGGGCCCAAAACTGGACACAGTACTCGAGGTGAGGCCTCACCAGAGCCGAGTACAGGGGGACTATCACTTCCCTACTCCTGCTGGCCACGCAGCAGAAATAACAGGGAAAGTTCACTGGTCAAAATGCTGTTCCCTCAGCATATTTGTGTATCAGCAGCTCGAGCGTTTCTTCTAGAAGCTAGGGCGTAGGCCAAAGAAATCTTTGCAGCAGGTGCCCAAACTGAAGCAGAGCGTCAGGGAAATCTGACAGATTTTGTAAGCAGGAGATGAAGCCTGAGAACAGCATTGACTGCAGTTTGTCTACTTCATGGAACTGCCATTCAGGTATGGGGTGGGTCAGAAACTACATGCTCATCTGTCAGTGAGTGAACAGGTCAGTAGATAGCTCAGGTCATCCTCTCAGTAACTTGTGAGCCTGTCAGTCACTCCAACCAGTGTTTAAGTCTCAAAAAAAAAATAAAAATTAAGATCTTAGAAATTTAAGGAGAACAGAGTGAGATCCAGTCCAGCGCCCTACTGACAGAAAGGCTGTGAGGTGTGTTGTGTTTTTATGTCTCAAAGAATCCACACTAAAGGGAAGGAATGAGAAAGAGGACTCTGAGTGGCCCGGCTGCAAGAAAAGCTTCAGTCAGGTCTCATGCCTCATTACATATGAGATAATCCAGCCACAAAAAAACTCAAAGCCAAAGGTAATCAAACTAAATTTTACTTCCCACAGAACATCTCATTCCATTTCTGCCTGTGTGTTCAGTTTTGCTTTCCCTGTTGTACTCAGCAGTTTGGTGAATAAAAATGTAGATAAACATTCCTATTTTCCAGGCTAGTCAGTGAGAACAGTTAAACTCCTTATTGTCAAAATTACAAGCAAGTAAACCCTTTCAACCATTGCTTTCTGGTGTCTCTTCTTCAGGGCTGTAAATTGATCTGCAGCCCACAACACAGAAGATATGATATAGCCTAACATGGAGTACTCCTAATATGGAGCACTGTGTCCACCTCTGGGAAGAAATCCTTCCCTGTGAGGGTGGTGAGGCCCTGGCACAGGGTGCCCAGAGAAGCTGTGGCTGCCCCTGGATCCCTGGCAGTGTTCAAGGCTAGTTTGGATGGGGCTTTGGGCACCTTGGTCTAGTGGGGGGGTGTCCCTGCCCATGGCAGGGGGTTGAAACTAGGTGATCTTTGAGGTCTCTTCCAACCCTAACCATTCCATGATGCTCTGTGATCTTGGACTAATTGTGTGATTAATGACTACTTCCTGAAAGTTAATGTCACTTCAGAAAGACCTTGCTGTGCTGAGAACTGCAAATTCCCAGTGCTTCCAGAAAATATAAATTAACAGCTCAGGAGGAACGCTTATCTGGATGTCACCTTTAAGTTTCGGTGCTTTACTGTGGATTGTTCATGTTATTGAATGCACCAGTAAAGCATAAATTATTATATTGTATAATCTAGGGCTGATGTCACACACTTGACAGCTGTCAGTCACGTGTTGTGTTTTTTGGACCGAAGGACTCTGAATTATTCATGCTTCAGATGCTACAAAGCCTGTTTAACGCTTCATATGCAAGGGAGCTTTGTTAGAAAACTCTCAAAATATAGCTACTGTCGTTCACATAGACCAACAGTGTGGCCACAATTAGAAATGCCAGATGATTACTATACGCGCTGGAAATGTGGTTCATAAAGCCAATCCCATGTAACTGCAGTTCCCAACTTACAATAAAGCAAAGCTGAGGTGATCAGACAGGGGAAAAAAAACCCCAACCCACTGAAAACACCAACACAACTGCCCCTGAGTTACAGCTTGCTATACTTCCAGCTGTGAGCTTCTGCTCAAGAGACCAGTTATTGTAGCTCCCTAACTTTTGAGGCAGATTCGTGCTGCCCTGAGTTGCAACAATTTTGAAGAAGCCCCAAATGGGGAGAGAGTAAAAGTGTCTGAAGCAGCCTTCAAAGTCTAACCAAATATTCCTGAGTGTTTTGCTTGTTGAAACATGATTGGTTTTGTAAGTTCATGTGTCTGTTATTTTGATAGCTATCCTCTTAAACACAGATTTAATGGTTTGATGATAGAAACCCATTCTTTCCATGGGGTTTTCGTGAAAGAGTTTTTCACTGTGCAGAGCCGGAGAGAGCCTGTGGTGAGGAACACTGTTGCTGAAGCTGTCCGGAGACACAGCTCTCTTGTTTTGGTTCACTAACTGTTCAGTCCTTGCAGGCTGGCTCCAAGTCAGTGCGGGGGCAGTCTCTACTGCCAAGTTCTGATTGGGGTTTAGTGGTGGGGCACATCCACATCCGAAGCTGAGAAGCTGTGATGGGCTCTGGGAAAACTCCATCACCATTTAGAGTAAGTTGGTGCTTGCTTTCTTGGGTCTCCTCAGTATGTGGCAGGAGCCAGACGTTCATGAAGCCAGTGAAGTAACTAACAGAAGTGCGCTCAGGGCTGAACTGGGAGTAAGATCAGGGCACAAGAACAAGTCTGGTTCCAGAAAACAGCTCTAAAAGCACCTCCTTCCTAAATAACTAATAAAGCGATATCAAGATACCCGTTGTAATCACAGTTTCACTGGGGGCTAAGTGTACATGACATGTTGCTTCATAATACAATATATTGAAAAATACAGAGTCCACAAAAGTTGCATTCTGATTCTCTTGTACCATTTTTCTGAACATGCTTCCGAGTATTAAATTAGAGGCTGAAGACATAGATGCTAGAGCTCCAAACCAAATGCTGATAGCTTGAGCTGTTTTGGTTTTAGAATTACATTTCTTTAGAAAAGAGTCATTTTCAGTCACACTGAAAGTCAAAGCCACATATTTGATAAAAAGAAAGAAGGAAAATTCAAGCCTACTGTAATTACGTTTTGAGTGTTGGTGACATTTGACAAGTTTGCCAATTGCAGATTAATGGCAAAGGTAAAGGGTTGGGGAAGAGGAGATGAAACAGGGGTAGAAAACTGCCTCACAAAAGGAGGCAAAAGGTTAGCCATAAAAAAAGAAGAAGAAAATAAAGAAACAAAACCTCTTTTTAACTGGGAAAAAAGCTCTGAATTTTGATGAATGAACTGCCAAAGTTTCGGGAGTGCAGTTTGCTGAACATGCCCAGCTCGGGAATGCACATAGGAACTCTCCATTGTGTCTGAACCTATAGCTCTCTATTAGAAATCCTGTGAAAACAAGTTTCTTCAAGATGTTCTGATACCTCTGCTTCTGGCAGTTGTCCAGCACCGGGAAGCATGCAGGGTGCAACGGTAACATAGGTTATCTGTGCACATGTTTTAGTGTATGCTTACACTCTGGCCTCCCAAGTTTTTCAGTTTCCTTCACGTTTTTGGTGATTGTTTGGCGTTTGCCAGTGGAACAGGGGTCTTTTCAGGATGCATTGGCATTGAAGCCTTATCATTAAACCTGTTTCACAGAATATATTCATTGTTAGTCCTCGGAAAAGGAAATGCTTCAGAGAAATATATAGTTTTGTTAAAATAGGGGTTCCTTCCTGGTTTTGGATAGCTATTGTTTTATTAATGAAGCAATCCCTAGCCTTTGTACAGAGCATCAACCGCCAGCTCCAATTCCTGTGTGGGAGTGGAAAGAGCCAGTGTGGGTAAAGGGCCTCAAGTTTCTGTCCCTGCCCCGTAAAGAGGAGAAAAGTCACATCACAGAAATAGTGTTTTCCTCCAGGATAGAGTTCTGTGGGAGAGTGGTGAGGGTGGCCTGACCCAAGAACTGTTTTCTCCCTCTTCCTTCTGTCCGTTCCTCAGGAAAGACAGATCTATCCTAAATTAAGGCATATAAGGCACTTAAATGTACAGAAGATGTATAAACTGATACAGCAAGGGAGGAAGAAGAAATACAAAGCCTCCTCTGAAGCAGATTCACAGGTTCAAGATTGTGCTGTTACATGGTAAATGCAATTAAATGTAAATAAAGCAGACTCCCTAATTATAATTTTGCTAATCCATACAGAAATAGATGGTCTTTCCCAGTCCCTGAGAAAGGCCAAGTAGGTTAGTCATGAGCCTTCTTATCACCACAACTTATTATTATTACTACTACTACTGCGACAAAATACTCCGTAGCAGCTTACTGAGACAGAGCTCATAACAGCCCATTCACTACCTGTGTGATGAAATAAGTCTGGGGACTCAATTTCCTGACTTTTTTTTTTTAATGTCCATTTATTTAGTCATGAGCCTCTTTCTTAGTATTCAGCTTGGGGAAGGCAGCCTTGCAGGAGTTGGGTAAGTCAAGTGGAAGCAAAGGATGATTACATGGCAGAGATGGAGAAGTATTCAGAGTGGATATACAAGACAAATGAGAACTCAGTTCTAATTTCTTTCTTGGAGAAAAACTCCTGGTGTTCCCAAGGGCAAGTCTCTCCTTGCCATTATTTCCTATTCTGTAACAGATGAAAGGTACCTTCCTTTGCTGTTACTAGGGCAAGTGATCGTGAAAGACCAGCTGTTACCACAGAAGGAATCTGGAGATGCTCAGGTATCAAAGGCTGTCCTGCTGATGTTGCTGGTCGGAGCACCAGCTGCCAGGTGCGTGAGCAGAGCCTGTGAACAGAACGCAAGGCGCTTTCATCCCATAATTCAGGATCTCCCACCATGTTTGTGTTAGACGGAACTTGTAACAGCCTCACTAGTAGTGAGTGTAAATTGATGGCATCCTCAGGTCTCCTGGGAGCAAAGAACACCACAGCAAGAATGCGATGGAAGTATAACTTCCTCACTTCCTCTGGGGTGCTGGGGACAAGGCTTTTTATTGTTCATGGGCAGAACATTAGAGCAACAAGGCAATAGAGGTTTTTAAGGCTGAAACCTGATTTCACAGGAATTTGAGTGTCTCTGCTCAGGCTAAATGGGATTCTTTTCTAAAATTTATCCAGAGGCTCATCAAATACATAACACTTCAGTCTAACTGAAGGCTAAAGAAAAAAGGAAGTTGGACAAAAAGCTGTAAGCAAAATATCCCAGAGTAAATAGAGAATTAAGGGTCATTGCTTTTCACAGTGAAGATCATTAGATCATTTGTTGGAAATGCAGTTCAAGTAAAGGATGATATGTTCACTGGAAAGACGACTGCCTTTATTTCTGGGTTAGAAAGCAATACTGGACATTGTGATGGATGAGGAACACTGGACTGAGAAGACGAGAGGACACATGGTTCGCAGAAATCACCTGTTTTTGCCAGAATTTCTGACCTTCTTGTAAAATTCTAAGCTAGCTTCCTTGAAAACTGGGGATTAGAGGAGTGATTGCAGTTTCCTAATTTACAGTACCCTATATCCTTTGGACCATTTGAGGGAGGGGACTTTTTGTACTAATTGTTTACTGTCTTTTAGTATTTTTTAATCCCATTGTTTAAAGATGTTTCTTCTTAAGAAAACGTACTTTGAAATAAAGATTTGTTTAGAGAAAAATGTGCCCTGAACAGTAAGAAAATTTACTGCCAGTTCAAGATATTTAACCATCTCACAGTTTCCTCATGACAACGATGAATTCGTCCGCAATTAAAGGTAGAAGAGACAAATTTTTTTTAAATATGACGTACAGAAAGCATGCTTTGCAATGGCTATTCTGTGTACACAAAATACATTTAGCACTAGAGTATCTATTTTAAAGGGCAAACTGAGATTCTTACATGCTGTCTGTACTAGAAAAAGCTTAAACTGAAGGCCATATGTCAGCATGGATAATGTAAAGGATAGATGTTGATAATTAATGCTTGTTGCAAGAAATTTGCTAAGCTGAAGAATTTTAGAAAAAAAATGTAATCTTTTTTGTTCTAGGCAGATAGGAAGTAGAAATAAATGAACAGTATCTTTCAAATGCCATTCAAAGCTATTTATTTTGTACAGTGTCTGTGTATCAGGCAAAATCATCTTGTAACGCTTTGGACTGTGGGAGTATATGTTAGCAAATAAATTTTGTTAGCAGCAGGAAGAAAGATCTCATTCATTATCTAGACAAATATAAATGAAGCTTGATAATGTTAACTGAATTCATTAATTGTTATACAGAGCCTGTTCTTTAAAATGTACTTTTGATTTACTTTTTCTAAACTAGCTTTTTCTTAAATAGCTTCAGTAACGGTGGTAATGCATTTATAGAAAGTTTTGTATGTGCTGAGTGCTTTACCTTAGTGAACAGTCCAGTACCTGCCCCAGGCTGTGAGATCAGCCTGTGGTGAGGTGTCCATCCTTCCTCAGTGCTGCGTCAGCTGGCATCGTCGGGGGCAGTTTGGTTTGCAGAGACAGAGCGGGCTGCGCTCTCGAGCCCTGTCAGGAAGCTGGGTGACCTGACGGCTGAACTGAAATGCATCGGAGCGCTGGATAAGGCCCTTTACTTGTGTTTGGATGGGGACCTTGGGCCAATTGACACTGTCCCGGGGTAGAGGTTAATTCCAGCTGACAGTCCTTTGCTTCTCCAGAGGTTATAGTATGGGAAAGAAATCAGTGCTGTCTCTTTCTTACTCCCTTTAATCAAAGGCAGTTTCATATTAATTGACCCTGTGCAAGGAAGCTCAGCTCTGTGAAGCTGTACCTGAACAGACAGATCCTGCTTCACACACGAGTCACGACTGAAGCTGTTACTGATTGCAGTGGTGGAAAAACAGAGCCTGAAATTTCGTACCATTTTTAAATCAAACACACTGCAATTGATAATACAACGTTTAGGTGGTTTAGCTGACAGATTAGATTGCAGTGTAATGCAAACTGAGTAGTACTTGAACGTAGGCTAATTTAACCTTCACAAGCAAAGCTCGTTAATTTGTATTAGATGTTACAGTTGTGATGTACCTACTGAAGTAGATGTTATCATCTTGTGCTATTTAGTCTTGTCACTCTTCTTGTTCACAGTAGAACCTAAGCTATTTAAGCTTTGAATTAGATGTAACAGTAGTAGAAGCAGGAACTTCTCAATTATATTTCATATGCATCACACCTTCACAGGCTTCAGTTGTGATGGTGTTTTATTAGGCACCCTACGAACATCAGCCAAGACAATTCTTGCTAGAAGGAAACGGAAAGTGAGGTTGACCTATACATTCTTGCTTAGGTGGTTTGTAATGACTATGTCAAACTCATCTATCTAAGCTAATTGCACATCCCATTTATTAGAAAGAAAGAGAAAGAAAATATCCTTAGAAACAGGCACTCTGCTCACTGGTTGTGTTGTTTTCTGGGCCTGATTAGGAGAAAAGTGCTTCATTCTATTCTTTTCAGCAAAGCACTTAAAATAGTCTTAATTTTCATCAGTGGCTAGAGGTAGGACATAGCATCTGCTTAACAGTTAAGGGGGCGCTGAAGTGCTTAAATGCTAATTCATTGCCTGATCCAAATAGCCCTAAAACCCTGGGCTGATTAAAAAGGACGTTTGATCCTAGATCTGTTATCTAAAAACAAAATGTAGGCCACCTCTAATATGGTTACAAGAGATTGGTGGTGGACAAGGATACTGTGTAGAGGGTTGGTGGGGTTTTTAAGTTCAAATCATGATTAATGTAATGAAGCGTATTAACAGAAGTTAGCAGAGTTTCCCTCCATAACTCAAAACCTGTGATGCTAAAGCCCGTCTGATCTATCCTAACAGAGCACAAATGTTGCGTAGGAGCAGGCAGGTTTTCCTACAAGCAGTTAATGTGGATATAGTTTGCTAACTAGCACTCTAACGCATTCAGCACTTTCAACCTTTCAAGTTGCCTGCCGATCACCCACAACAGACTTTATCTTCTGCCCAACTTACTGAATGACTTACTGACTGCTTCTTAAAAAATTGTAATCAGCAACTTTCTTCTGAGAAACGTTTCATGTTTCAAATAAATCAGTTCCCGAAACAAGCTCTGATATCTCTCAGGCATGCTTTCTTCATGCCAGTGAGGACCAGCTGCGGTTTGCATTGCTTTGAACTCTTACTTTGATAAAATCACATTCAGCATTTATCATTCTTCCGTCAGAGTCAAGTTACTTTTTAATTTAGATTTTTACTATTACCTAAATGTTAAGATCCTTCTAAATAATATCAATTATTCTATCTGTACAGCAGGACAGAAAATTTCCTTGGTTTTACCTCATATTAATGTTATGAAGTTAATTTTGTTAATATTTGTAATAAATTTTGAACTTAGATACACTGTAAATGTTTTCACTTGTAATCTCTTTGATGAGGAGATACAGGAAAACTACAAAAGGCCCTTTTTTAGTCCTTTTTAGTGTCCATAGGATCCCTCTATGGACAGGGGAGAGGAAGAGAAATTCTAGGAGAGATTTAGAGCCCTTTGAGTTAGGTTCCCTCTTTGGCATCTCCCTGTGAGGAAGGAGCTGCTCTCTCCCTTGGCTGCATCAGCACCTTCGTCTTCGTGAGCACCTCCTGTCTTGTGTGTTTGTGTAGCACCAAACAAAGACTCCTAATCCTCACTCAGGCATTTAGTATCATTAAGTATTAAACCATCAGAAACTTGTAGAAGCCATATGTTGTGATATATTAAGACAAAAGGCAAAAGAGCTTTTTCTGTGTGCCAATAGAGATACACAAAATGCATGTACGAAATAGAGGAGCAACACAGTGACAGGACCACAAGGTGTGAGAGAGAAAATAACATTGCTATAAACTTCTGTGCACTGCTTTGATTCTGATGGGAGTGATTGACTTTAGAGGTCCTCAGGACACGAAATCCAGCTCCACGTGAGCAGATTCTGGCCTCAATTAGTGAGAACAGGACAATTCTCCAACACAGCCAGATTAAAAAAAATATATATAGTGTGATAAGGCTGCCATGCTACACTTAAATAAGTCATTGGGAATGCTTCTCTTACAGAAGTCAGTTGCTATGTAAGGGTGGAATGTTATTTATAAAGAACAGTCCTAACACGCCTTAGCCTGCTCTATACAGTAATTCTAATAGATACTGTTATTGTTGCTACTGTGTTGTTTTCTGACAGTAACCTTCTCTGAAACTACCCAGGATCAATTTTACATTTCAAGAAATAAACCCATTTCTTTTATTGCAGCTGACAGAGTGCTCTGGTTTTAAGCTCCACTTAAATAGAACTCCTTTAACCCATCTGCAACAGATAGGCACAAAAGCGTCTGCTTACATACATGAGTATTGATTTGGGCAGCCTGAAGCAGGATGTAGGTGCTTTATTTCAGTCAGCAGTTCAGATGTTACATTGTTTTTTGAAGGACTCAAACTCCTGCAAAATATATTTGATTTTTTTTAACGTGCATTGCTAAAACCTCTGCAGTTTGCCACTGGCTTCTTTGTGGACAGTGTTTCAACCTGAATAGCTAGGTTTTTGTCTTGCAAATTCTGGACTCAAATGTTGATAAAACATAACCAAAAATACACCTAATAGGTTCGCTACAGTCCCAACTGGCCATCAGTTCCCAGCATTGAGCTTCCGTACAAACTCCACAACTGCCAGCGTTATCTAAAGGGGAATTAGTGGGGAGGTGCTTTGCCAGAGCCTCCTGCTATGTTTAGACCCAGCTATTGATAATAATTCTTGAGATTCAGGAGCTCAAATAGGTAAAAAAAAATTAATAACTTGGTTTGTGAGAACAGACTTCCATAACTTTCTCACGATTCTAGATTGGAATTAGGAAGTATTCACTTTGGAGGCTGGATTAGTGCGGTGTATCAGAAAGGCCCCCTCTGTTTTCCTTTCTCTATCACAATTCCATTGCTGAATTGTCAAGTAGCTTTTTTTTCTTCCCTCCTAGGGCTGCATGCATTTAAAAAAAAATACTGAACACCAATTAATTTGTCTAATTTACATGAAAAAGTGCAGAAGATGTCTTTTTTTTCCATAATTAACTATATTTTGCAATTCATTAAAATTCTGCAGCCCTTCACATAATGGAGCCCTATTCACTACATGGGAGATAAGTGCTTAATTCCAAAAGGGGCAGACGGAGAAGGCAGAAAGGAAGTGGAGGAGGGCAAGATTAGCATTTTATATATTAGTTATGCATATTCATGAGGGAAAATGAAGTCCTGCCAATTCATGTCGGCTTTGAGTTTGGTTTGTGGGGTGTTCACAACACTTACCTCAACAAACGGTTCATGTGGATTTTTCCTGGTTTTAATTGAGCAGGAACAAGGTGACAGGCGTTTTAACAAACCTGGAGTGCTCAGAGCACACGAGGAGCAGTCCGGAGGTTGTGTGTCAGGGCATGGCGTGCTCTGCACCACCATCCACATGAAACGGGGAGAGCAGTTTGGGAGCCTGGAACCTGCAGATGGACCCCAGATATTCCCTGAAAGTAGACTGTATAATTATTAGCTGCTTTTGAAGCTTCTTTCTTTTTATGGTGTGTTGATCACCAAGGCAGGTTTTTGCTCTGTTTGTTGGTAATTTTTTCTTTCCTCTGGAAAGCCAGACCAGTAGTAGGCAACACCATCTGTTATGTGCAAAGGAAAAGCCCCTTGGCCACATGCATAGGGTGGTGGTGTCCCCAATAAGGACAGGAAACTGGCATCTTGCTAGTGGTCTGCCGCAATGCCGGGAGAAGTAGGTGTCATGGGGGAGCTCACCCAACACTTTGCCTGGCCGTTGCATTTTGGTCCAAGCTTGTTGGACCAATGTATTTTTAATTTCCTCGGGTCTTTGCAGGCAGCGGTGACATGATGTCTGTTGGAAGTGTAGTTTTTCCCTCTCATAGCACAGGCTGCCTGCTCCTCAGCCCCTTCTGTAAACAAGGTGGCCTTCCCAAGCACTGCTATTGCGGAATTTAAAGTTTCCCTCCAGGGATAAGGAAGACCTGGGACAAACAAACATAGGGGGTGATACAGGTTGTTAGGAACAGTCACTCTTTACTTTTGCTTGCACAACAAATTAGTAGATTTAAACTGAATAATAAGTGCCTGCACATTTTTCTCACTGCCCTTGCCATGGTGTTTGGGATTAGATCAGCCCATCGTGCAACCTGTGGCTTTTTCACCAAACGAGCATCATCCGCTTTCTCTCAATCCCAGCGGCAGGGTGAGCCCTGCCAGCGATCAATAACAAATGTTTGCCCAGCGCTTTGCTCTTCATCTCCATCCTGGCCCTGTCTGTCTCTCATGTTTCCCATTAAAGAATTTTTCTTCTATAACTTAGTTCTGTTGTCAGATGAGCCTCACATGTGCACATCAGCTGGCTGCAATCCCCGTCCCAGTGGCATGTTGCTTGTTACCGGCCAAGCTGGCCGAATGGTTTTGCTCCCCCGGTAGGACTATCTCACACGTGGTCAGCATCTATTCTGCTGTTCCAGTGTCTTCAGAGCAGCTGATAAGCAGAATAAGATTAAAGGATAACCTGAGATACAGATAGTATTTAATAAAAACAATGTAGCTATTTACAGACTTTGCACAGTTTACGTCTAGGTGTGAAAGAAAGTGCCATTACAAAAATGCAAGCAATATTAAAGACAGAAAATAGTTGTTTTAATGGGAGGGCTGGTAATACTAATCAGGGTTAGCCTAAAGCCACACTGCACAAAAGGCTAACTAATATCTAGTGCTGGAGTTCCAACTCCAAACTGTATATCAAAACATTTTCTGAAGAATGACTCACTGTAGAATTTTCTACAGAGCGTTTAGTTAGTATTTCACATTTCAGAATATGTCAACCTGCAAATCATGCTTTTTTTTAATTCATTCCATATTTTGCTATGTGTTTGTATGTGTATGTGTTTACGTACGTGTGTGTATGTATCTATGGAGGGGATGGCTGGGATAAGGGAAGGGGGAGATGAAAGGGAGCGGGGAAATGAAATCCAGAAAGCCTCAATCAGGTGTAAATGGTAAAGTATTTATATCCCTTCAGCTGGCTTTGGTACAGGGGGAGTCTTGAAGTGTTGCGGGAGATAAGGAGTTCCTTTGGACCAAGTCACACCATTTATTTTGGCTGCTCCATTCAGTTCTCCTCACATCTGTTTTATTTTATCTGGAGATCAGGAGGAGAGCCAGTGCTGTAGACGCGACTTTGGAAGCCACTAATTTGATTGAGCTCTCTTTTTTAATTATTTCCCCTGCATCTCAGGTTTCTGGATGCCAAAACCTGAAGCAGTAACATAAAAAAGAAATTAATTTGAAACAATTCTGCTTCTCCTAAAAGCTTACAAGTTCAGACTATCACCCCAAAATAAATCACAAAGCTGCTTATTACTGTCTACCCCACAACTTGGGCAGGCACGGTCACGCGCAGTAAGAAAGGCGTAGGTCTTTGTCACTAATACAAAATGCTGCAATTTACAACATCCCTTGAGGCAGCTGGGGTTCAAAAGGATCAATATGTAACTAGCGACGAGCCTGATCTACAAAATTTCTGATCTGGAAATTAGAAGTTTCCTAAAGAACAGTAGTGCATTGCAAGCGCCGTAATTAAAAGCAGCAGCCTGTACCCTGGGTCTCCCTTCCAGCAAGGGCCAGGGCTGCAGCGCTTTAACCCGCAGAGACGGCTTAGCCAGCCGGCATCGCCGTACGTCCCCGCTGCCGGCTGCACAGCCCTGGGCACTGCCCGCCGGGGGAGAGCTCGATAAACACCTCACTTTGCTCTCATTTCCTAAGCTGAAGGAACACCTCAGGAGTATCAGCAGGAGGTATCAGCAGCACTTCCAGGGGCTTGAAGCCTCTCTGACTGACGCTGGAGCTACCACTTGGGTCCACTGCAGCACGCCCTGAAAGGCTCTTGCAGGTTGCCTCACCTCAGGTGCGCCGGTTGCTCAGAGCAGGCAGCGTGGCTCACCTGAGACACGTTCTTGAACTGCTTTTAGTCCTGCAAGTAATTTTTGTTGCTAGATTGATTTTGTCTTTTTTAGCATAAACATAATTTGGGATTTTTTTCCTCACCTGTTTTGTTTGTTTGTTTGTTTGTTTGTTTGTTTTTTTATGATGCACAAACCTTGGGATGTAATTCCTAAATTGAAAATTTAGAGAGAATGTGAATAGTGGTCGCATGGTCCTGGCTCTAAGTTTTCTTGTTTAACTTGTGCTCGCTCAGCTGGCTAATGAGTGGAGTTTCCTATAAGCGTGCTGAAAATCAAATTATACGGTTGGTTGTGGTTGGAAGCACTGCATGTGCAAATGACAGAATTTTGTATTTCAGAAAAATTAGGTTCACCCTTACCACCGTTGCCATGGTTGGACAAGTTACTTGCTCTCTGGCTCTCAGCTGAAAAACAGCATTTCTTATCTAATAGGTGCATCATGAGGAAAAAACAGCAATCGCTGTGAGGTGATGTGTTTCTGCAGCGATGGAGCTGTGCCATCGCCTAAGACAGGCTGTAATACCAGTTGAGTTTTGAGCGCTTAAACTAGAGGGGACACACTGAAGCATGATTCCCCTTGCTTTGAGGCACCTATTTCCCTTCCTTTAAGAGCAAACTTACTCTCTCCCTGCCTATACCCAGTTATTCCTCTTGGGAATAAGGGAGGATATGGGTGGCATACGATGCCCAAACACTTCCTTCTGCTGCTCTAGTGCCTTCCTTGGCCAGTGGTTGGCAATAGACAACAGCCAAAAGGCGTCACACACACACACACACCCACCCACCCCCCCGCAGGACAGCTAGGCAAAGCAAAGTGACAAGGAAGTAAGGTCTTTGCTTTCTTTTACTCCTTAAACAACCCAAGAAAAGTAATGACAGCTAAACCCCGTAGAGCTGGAAGCCACAGCTAGGCATAGGAGTAGATGCATTTAAGAAAAGCAATCCATCTTGAAATGACACCATGGCTTCCAGCAGTCTGAGCAAGTCTGCCGTCAGGATCATAGATCTAAACTTCCAGCGTCTGCACGGTGTTTTCCTAAACCAAAGGCTAAATATTCGAAGCACTCCAAGCAGAGAGAGCACATTGGCGGAAAGAGCCAAACAGCTGAAGATGTGTCATCTGCTTCTCAGTAGGAAGAGGCCAGAGTGACCTAGGGAGAGGAAGGGCTGCAGCACGTAGAAGCAAGGAGGTAGCAGGAGTGAACCAGAAAGGCACCTTCCCTAGAGCAGACGGGAGGAGAGCCAACCCTGGGTCCCCGGAGGCATGTAGGTTGTGTGCTTCCCACCGCACAGGGAAGCAGATTTATTTGGTGCTCACTGGTTAGCTCCATCATGAAATATTAAACGGATATTGACTTGAATTGAGGAGTGCATCAAGATTTATTGAGCCAAGAGTTAAATACTGACTGAGGCAAAAACAAGCTAATACTTGCTACAAGGAACCATTTGACCGCTGTAATATTTAGTATGTGTATTGCTGCTCGTATTTGGTATATCTTCACAGTTAAGTGTCCTAAGAATAATTTAAGGGCAGAAGTTATGTAATATTTTCTAATATAAAAACAATGGCTTGTAAATAAATTAAAAAAAAAAAAAGATTAGGGGCTAGGACAAACACTGCAGTTAGAAGTAGTAACCCAGCAATCGCTAGTGCACAGAAAAAGGCATGGATGTGAAAATAGTAGTAAGCACAGAAAAAGACCCTTATAACCATCCCTCCTAAACTGGAGAATCCCCAAGAAGCTTTTAGTTTCTGTGTGGGACAGAGCAGCACTCCACTAGATTTCAAGACCTCAGCTGATACCGCAGGGGACACCCCTGCTGCCCTGCTGTAAACCACCGCAGCAGCCATGGAGTGCGATGTGTGGGGAAATCTGGGGAACATAAGGAAGAAGCCAGGATTTCATGAATGCCTGGTCAAGCCCTGCTAGTTTCTCTGCATTGATAGATTGTGACAGAATTTTCATAGGAGCAAGGAGCTAAACTGATCTCTCATACGTGGTATGAATGGTGAGCTTACTCCTCTAGTAAATTAGAGCAGTAATTTGTTATTAAGGGAGTGATTACATGTGTTTTGGTTTAGTTTTCATTCCATTCTCAGCTGGGGTAATGGCATGTTCCTGAAAACATATTTTAAAACACTCTTTGAAAGGACAGGAATAATTTTTATTTGTGTTGGTTTTTCCAGGGATTTAATATTGCTAATGAGAGCAAGATGCTCCAAAGCTCCACATAAGCAGCTCATTTGCAGCCCATATATGAGTACTTATGAAATATTACATATTTACTTTCAGAGAAAGACAGTACTTGTTTAGGTCCTATATCATTACATAGCTCTCCCTGTCCCAGCTGCTTCGAGGGGCCTTGTTCTGTCAGATTTCCTCAACATCCTGGTGATTTATAATATACATGTTCTTGATTTGGGCTTTTGTTGATTGCTGTAGAGCAGTTTCATTTAAGTATTCCCTTTAGGTCGATCTCCTGGTGGCATCCTTACCTGCCACAATTAATATGAAGTATTTTTAGAAAAAAGCCGCATTTACAGGGTTCTAATATAGATATTGGGGGTTTTATCTAACAAAGTGCAGTTGTGGCCATGGATCTGTATTTATAATCTTGGCTGTTTAGTATGCATTAAGGTCACATGCCAGCATTTCATTAATTTTAAACACTCTTAGAGCGTGTCTAAAAACGTAAGATAACTTTTGTGCTGATAAATGTGGTTTATATTAGTGACGACAAATTACTTCCCATTTAGCTCACGCCACAAATGTGAAATTGCATTACCTTTTACAGCAAAGCCATTCAATATTGCCATCGTAAGAGGGTGTCAGCATTTCCCTTCCAGCCTCCTTCACTGAGTGGCTTAGAATTCAACTGTAAAATCTCTTTCAAAGCAGAAATCAAATGGACCAGGTGTTAACACAATTTGAGGGGGTTACTCCTCATCAGCTGTTCCATTTAAGTGGAGTAGATTTTTTGCATGAAATACAACTTTCATTTCTGCAGATATTGATAAAAACAACAGCTTCTTCTTGTAAGCCTTGAAAAGCCAGTACAGTACCCTCCGTAAGTCATCAAGTACTAACGCTCGCCCTGTGGCATACTTTCACTGATCTAACTCTTCGGGTGGGTTTTTCTTCTGCTCAGGCTCGATTTGGATGAGCTTGGTGTGGTGACACGGTGGCTACTCAACTCTGAATCTGAGTGCTGAGGGACCAAAAGGCTTTTGCTTCACAGGCTTTCCCCTACTACCTGATCCCATCTTCTCCCCCTATGCCTACACACCCTGCTCTCGTGTCTGTGAGAGCTGTCATCAGCATAGTTGGACTCCCCAAGTGCTGTCCTGGGCAGAAGAGAGAAGAGGGTGTCAGCTGCTTGGTAAAAGGCAGGTTCACGAGGGATTGTTGCCCCTAACCCTGCCAGTGCACTGCTGATGCGTTGGGTTTCTCTCAGACATGTCCCAAAGGAGAGGCAGCTTACACACCACCAGCGTTTATGTTTCCAAGTCCACCTTACGTTTCCAAGGCATCTGCATGTCTTGAAAGACCTTAGAAAAAATTTTAATCTTTTTGGGTCTTTATTCATTCTACCCGCATGCTTTAAGTGATGTGTGCTCCCAAGTGCTTTGAGGCCTCAACAAATGTGTCTATAACATCATTTAGTACACTCTTTAGGGCAGGAAACCTCATTTACTTGATTTCTTGCAGCTTTGTGTGTATTTATGGGTAAACAGTTAATGATTCACAAAGATTAGCCACTTTGCTTCTTTTGAAAATATTATGTTTAGATAATGAAAATAATCAAATAAACTATATTTAATGTTGAAAGAAAGAGAATTCCTCCCTGTCATCCCTTTATCTCAGGTGTGCTCAGTAATTGCAACTGGGAAGAATTTGCCTTAGGAAGATTTCCCATAAATCTAATTAAAATAGAGTTGTATCTCTTTTTTGAAGTAGTAATTCAACAATGCAGATAGTATTAGCACCATATGTCAGACAGCATGAATCCTCTGAACGGCCTGAAAGTTGAAGATGGAAAAGAAAGCTGAGCAGCACAAATGAAAACCCTTAATGTCTCTTGGAAAAGGCATCATCTTACAGGACAGTGTAGTAAGTGGACAGTTTGCATGATAATTGCAAATCAGTGTAGTAAGCTTTGAGACTTAGAAATGCTCCTGTCAGCACCATTGATCCAAACTAACAGTGCTGGTCCTCAGCACAATTAAGTCATAAACTTGAACGTACTCCGCATGTTTCAACCTGCCTTAAACTTTTCCCCGGCTGGTAACACACCCATGCAGTGCAGCTGAGTATTGGAAAATGCGTAACCACTTATCCCATTACCTCTGCTGTGCCATCAAGTCCTGTGCAGGGAGGTATTTTCTACAAGGAGTAGGAAGAAAGCTTTCAATCTTGCTTTAATACCATATTTTGCTCTTAGTATTGAAGTCTGACAAATGAGTGCTGATTTAGAATTCCTTTCCACTTCCTGCTACAGCTTGCTCTATAAATCAGATGGGTAGGACCACAAATGGGGTAAAGAGAAAGAGGACTCGAGTCATATAGTGATAGGCAATGGGGGAATGTCACCAAATCTAGTGCTCATTTTTGATGTTTAGTTACATTCTAATGGAGTCTAGTGGAAATAAAAAATCAAATTAATATTCAGTCAGCAGCTGTGAAAGATGTCTCTCTAACTGTGTAATACTTAAAATTTTACTGGCAAAATACGATCAGTGTAAAACTTACTGAGTAGCTAAAGTTTACCAGCAGTTAAGTAACATCATATCATCATCAAGAGGATGCTGAATGATCTTAAATGAAGAAATTAAGAAATAATTTAGTAGCCCAGAGGCTTAGGGTTAGCTTCAAAAAATAGTCAATTCTTGCAGGCCCAGATTTCATACTCCCTGACAGAGCAAAGCTCTGGAAAATATCAAATGAAAAGTGGTGGTATATTGCCATATACAGAGATTGACCTGAACAAAACATAAAATGCAGAAAAAATTTGAATGGATATCTTTGCTATGGAATAGACTGGCTTTGAGAACTCTGGAAGAATTATCATTCTTTATTAAATTATTCCCTGAGATATATATATATTATTTTTTTTTTGTAAGGAGTACTCTAAAAATAATTTTTATCCTATGGAGAAGTCAATGGGTTTGAAAATGTGCAAAGACTCCCAGTGAAATGAGCACAGTTGTACTTATATCAGAAAAGGAAGAGCTGCACTGGGTCTCGCTTCCATCTTAAGCTATCGCTTCAGAAAGAATGAAGCCCTGCATTTTTGTGTCAGAGGAGTGAATCAAATGGAGGATCAACCAAACCAGGCTTGTTCTGGGCTCCTCATGAGCAGCTGATGTGATGGATCATGCTTACCTGCCTCGCTGAGAGAATCACAGCCACCCTTCCCAGAGCAGGGCTGGCAGCGACTGACTGACACTGCTGCAAAATCACTGCCTTCCTGTTGAGGTTACTGTTCAGATCAATCACTGCCTATGCAGAGGGTTAAAATTCTAGAAGTACGAACAGAAGAAGAAGGGGTGAGAAATTTGACATCCTTGCCTAACAGCCTTGTGTGCAATGAATATCCCTCCAGCTCTGGAATCCAGTGCGTTGTTTTTGTTGGATCAGGGTAGTGGTTTCCTGGTGCTGCTTAGGGTAACTACTGCTCCATGTGAGCAAGAACATTAGGATCAGTTCCTAAAAATAAAATCTGGTGAGATTAAATAGAATAATTAATAATAAGGAAAGTAACAAGAAGATAAAACCCCCCTATGTAATAGTATATAAAGATACCAAAACTTCTCACTTCGTTGAGGACTGTTCTGTGGTAATTGGCAAAACTATGTACAATATATTATTTGTCTGCTTTCTTTCCCACCCTCTCTCTCCTCCTCTCATTCATCAAATTGCCTGTTCAGGCTCCAAAAAAATAATCATAATAAAAAAGCTAAGGCAGATCCTTAAAAACTGAATGAGCCTTTCAGCCTTCCACAAAACCCTGAAGTGCTGGATTTTTTTTCCCTGAAAGGGCTAAACATTAAGATCATGAACAAATCATTTTGTCCAGCTAATGTGAGCTTCAAACACACAGCTGCATACATCCAGGGAAGTGACATATCTTCAAAGAATACAGCCAGCCTGAATGATGAAAATCAGTCTGCCAGCCTGCACAAATTTACATGAGTGCTTACACTATCAGTCAGGCATTTCCTGTACTCCCGTGGCTGGTTGTTTTAATGTGAACTATCAAGGATTACTTCCCGGCATGTCCGGTCCATTCGGGCCTGAGAGTCCCACAGTGGGATGAAATCCCTTAACCAGATCAGATTGCTGGGAGAGCAGCAGGTTAGTGAAAGGGGGGAAAGGGACGACCCAGGCATGGCATAGCCTCCTGAAGCCCTGCTGTCATCCCTCTGGAGCCCCACTGAGCTCTCTAGCCCCTAGTCAGAGCCCCTTGAAGCTCGGTTAAGCCTCTTTGTCCCACAATACTACCCATCACACTGCCAAGCAGAAGTGTCAGGTTTGCTTTCTGACTCTGCTTTTGGCCACTGTCAGGGCTGGGATACTGAGCTAGATGAACTCCCAGTCTCAAGCTGGAAGGCCGTTTTCATGGCTTGCTGACCATTTGATCCTGAGCCAGCTATCCAGCAGTTCACTCTGGTGCTGAGGACTTGTAGTACATTACCATACAATTTGAAATTCATGCAGGAAAGATGTGATATTGAAAGTATAAATCAAGAGGTGACAATTTTCTTTTGGAAGTTCATGTTGTGTGGTGCTGTGCTTTGCCTTCAGTAAGCTTCTAAGTTGAAAAGTTTGGTGCATTTATTATTTTATCAAGTCCAGATGCTGTTTATCTTTCTTTTGTGTTTGGCATCTTCAAGATTCAAAATATTCTTCTTATTCTTTACTTAGGAGCAAAACCTAGTCCTGCAAAGGTGACTTTCCACAGCCAGACAGCAGTGTGGGGGCTGTGCCAGGGAGGTGTTTTGTTGCTGTGCCTGTGTAATTCTGCATTTCCTTGATCCAGCCCTTCCTCCTGCAGTACCATGGAGGGTGGAGAGTGCCTTGTAAAGCTTGATGTGAGTGGGAACAGAATGCAAGGGTCTAGGCTGTAGCGATCGAGGTGGACTGGGCCATTGTCAAAGTTAACTGGCATGATCCTGGGTGAATGGAAGGAGGAGGATAGAAGATATTTCAGGACATGGGGAAGAGGTCCAGTGAATTTCTCTGAATTGCCCAACCTGGTACTTGCAAGAGAGAGGGAAACATCCTCCTCTGTCAGAGGCATTCTCTTGACCTGCACAAAATCCAGGAATACTGCTGCTGTCAGAGTCTGCTGGGGTAGAAGCTGGTAGTGTCATGCAGCACTCTGGTTTCTTAGAATAAGGTAAAGGATTAATGCTACTGACTCCTGTGTCACACGTGCAGAGATTAATGCTGTAATAAGAAAGCAAACGCTTGTGTAGGTATTTCAGTGAGCAGTAACACATCTTTTGCCTTGCACTGTTGTCCCCCGAGAGCATTCCTTCCTTAACTTCTGCTTTTTTGTTTGCTGGTAAAGTCTCTTACCTGTCCATGCTATACAGCTAGGGCACATTTTTAGACAGGTATGTTTCAGAATTGCTTAAGAGCTTGACTAAATCCTCCAAGAGCTGTGCGCAGCCAGTCAAATAATGCGCTTAATTGCACAAATAAATAGAGAAGTAGTTTGGTTTAAAGATTAAGAATGTAAATGATAGGATAATAGTAGATATGTCTGTGTCTTTCTTTTTAATGAGTTCTTGCTTACCTCCATAGCTGTCTGTGCACGATATTCACTATAACATTGCTGAGTTTCCAAGTATGTGTAAGCCAGTTTAATCATTAAGGACTTGCATCGAGTGCAGTAGTGTCACTGCCTAGTGAGATTAAAGTATGTTAGTGAGGAGTGACAGTGGGATCTGTTACCAGATTTTATTGGTTGGGTCTGCATTTCTCAGTTGCTTCCCGAGGACATAATACACACAGTTGTAACCATGAGAACATCATCTAAGGGTACTTCTATCTTCAGTCCTCTAAACCGCCCTGACATATCATTAGGAAGGTTGGCCTTTGGTAAAGATAAGTGTCCTGCTTGAGGGTAGGAGTGTTTCTTGAGGATGAAGGCTTCAATTTTAGAGAAAGTACTGACCACAGAGAATTGTGGATGGAAGTCTAATTGCAGCGACATATTTGTAATGCTCCACCCACCTAATGATATGCAAGCTTTGCGGAACATTTTGCTGAAAATGAGGTGAAGCGTTAAATGACGTATCACTGTGCTGTTAACCAGCCTGACGCTCCTGACTGATTAAAGGTTTAGAAAAATAATATAAAGAGTTTTGAGCCACAGTGGGAATGTGTTGCCCAAATGTCAAATATTAACAAGATCCCCAGAAGGAAGTTAGGAGAATTCCAGTATATGTAGGCAGCAAGTTGTGCTCCTTTACGGTTTTATCGATACGTCATTTTGCATGCAGAATGACCTTTTTCACATGCCACTGTCTTTGGTATTAATTTATTCTGGAGAAGTTGGAAATAAGAAGGGAACCGTGTCTGAATGTGTTGCTAGAAGACATCAGTTGCCTTTGATGGAAAGAACTGAGTTAAACATAATGTGCAAAACTGTGAGAAACAAATTTGACATCTCAATAGAGGAGTGAATGGTTTCCATTAAGCTTGCTAAATCTGTCTTTCTCAGAATACCCAATATAACCTCATACACTCTTGATTTTAACAGGCTTTATTATACTCCATCTCAGCTACATAAATATAAAGCTAAAATACCTAAAATATTTAACAGATGTGGAACAGTAGAGAGAAGCCTCTACAGCGTAGAGTATGAGATTGGTCCAAATTAAATAGTGGTCACGGGTTATTAAATATTAAACACAGTTCTGGAGATAGATCATTATCTCTCACCGTACACTGGCAGTTCTGATGCTTAAACGAGAAATTAACAGACTCTTGACTAATATGATCTTTGAAAATGAGTAGCCCATGAGTGGTTTGGCTCTGATCTTGCAAGCTGCGCTAACCTCCAAAAAGTTAAGCTAGATTCAGTCATGCTCCAAATATCAGGTACATCTCAATTTAGAAGACAGTGTACAAGGGAGTTGTAGTACAAAAAAGTTACGGAAGGCAGCGACGTTAGATCAGCACCCTAAGTACTTCCATTCTTTCATAGCTGAGTAAAAGGACTTACAGTAGATATGACAAGCAGGCTGCAGTGATGGAGGCTCTGCAGACAGGGAGAGGGGCAGAATAAATATCCATGTAAGATCAGGTAAAGGGGAAAGAACTAACCCAGGGTGGTGTGAGAGGGGAATAGAGGTATGAGCCTGGGGGGACATGGCAGAGATGGAATAAAGAGATGGGACGAATGTCTGGGAAGAACCCCCAGTGTCTATATCTAGGATACATATTACTAATCAGAAAAGTGTGGGAGAAGCATAACAGGGAGAGGGGAGAGTTCATGGAAATTATAGTGAAATATGGTTGCTTCAGTGAGTTACCTCTTCCTTCCAAACAATAAGGCAAGTAAACAGCGACTTGGTCTGCTCTGCACTGCCCATTTATTTTAAGTGTTCGATTACTGTGGAGATAACACATGTATGATTTATGATTTATTATTAATATGAAGTATCACATTTATGAAAGTTTTCTGCTCCAAAGGTAGTTGCATCATGTTGTGGGATAAATTCCCATTTTTGATATAATACTAAGAAGAATCAGAGGGAATAATAATTATTGCTGTATATTTCACTGTATTGAGAACAGTTAGAGAAATCTTAAAGATGGGAATTTTTTTAAGCGGCCACTAATGTAAAACATCAACTAGATTCCAAGAAAGAATATGTAAAAAATACAGACATACATCATAGGAACACAGCTTACTTGGTGGCAATAAACTGTCTTTATCTGGAAAGTATTCGACTAGAGGATCTGTTGAAAGAAAACTCCTAGGCTCCTAGCTAATGAACAGAAGAGAGGAAAAACAAAACATAACAATAAAATAATAAAACATCACCTTTGGATGTTTAATGACCATTGTCATAACTGCTTTCAGTCTTGTTAGTAGTCAGTCTTTTGTTTCCTATTCTTAAACATTTAATTATCAGTGGCTCTAATATCTGACACCAGACAAAACATTTCTGCGTTGCAAGACAACAAATAGCTCATCAGCAAAACACACACCATGCTGAACACCTTCACAAATAGATCTGAGAGGCACAACAGATTGCAGCAATTAAAAGAGTCTCTCAAGCACTTCAAAACACAGATACCTCAGCTGTGTGCTTCATATTAATCCAAGCCTCCTTGAAGATAAAATTTGACAAGAAGGTCCTTCATTATGGTTCCATATTGCCTTCTCTTTTAACAAAAAGCTTCTGAAGTGAATGAGAATTAGGATACCAGCTATTTAATTATTCACAATACGATTTGCAATATGTATAGTCATGATATAACTTACCTGGAGTAGAACGTGTCACATGAAAGGGGGTAAGAGGAAACGAATTTGTACCGTGGGCACAGTTAAGCACTATTCCCCTTATTAAAACTGCACACACTTCTCTGATGTGTACACACACTGTGCTGGAGAGGTGGTGAGATCAGACAAAAAGAAAAGCCCAGCATAATAAACACAACAAAAAAACCCACCAAACCCTACCATCTGTACAGTAATGAAGGAACCCAGAGGAGGGGGACATCCTTTTAATTGTCACGATTAATCATGTTTATTACAGGAGGAATAAGGGACCAGCTAAGAACAGCTCTCTGTAACGGTAGTAAATCCAAAAAAGCAGGCAGTCCCTGCAGAGCATGCAGTCATACACAAGCCCAGGTAAAGCTCTGGGGAAGGTGACATGAAGCACAACAGCTTACAGTGGAGGTAGATCTTAACGTGATTTCCACAATGGCTTTTTGCCTGCTTTCCTAAATAAATAGCTTTGTAGGGTCATTCTCTTTGTGTCCCTGTCTGTGTGCTGGTGACAGTGTCCCTATTTACCTCTGTAACATGGAAAGGGCTTGGGACTGACGAGTGAAAGTTTTGAGATGACCTTGGCTGAAATAGTTGAGCAGACTTTGATTTGGTCATCAGTCATTCACTATATCAGAGCAATCTGAATAAACAGCAATACTCTGCCCCATAACTTACACTCTAGCAAGAGACAAGAGAGAAACGTTTGTGTTGTTGAGCCTTTCCAGCTGCCTTAGATTTCCCACTGGGTATGTGCCCTTGCAGTTGCAATCACAGAGTACCACGTGAGTCCTACCTACTTGACAGTAAGAAGCATAGCCTTGTCTTTGAAGTTAAAGTAAAGATAGATTCCTTCTTTTTCATGCATAATTAGTATCAGATGACCAAATGCACAGCAAGGGTTCTTGCTATACTTCATGTTATGTTTCAGTCGCTAAATGTAGCTGTATTACCTCAGAAATAATTAAAAGACCGGGACTAAGTAACTCCCCCAGATATAATAGTCATGCCAGTGGTTTTTAAGGCCTCCTGTTACTTCCGAGTTCAGTTGCAGTCAGCACTAGTGTGTGTGGCTGCTGCCAGAGCAGCCTGCGCTCGGGATGCAGCACAGCCATGCCTGAGCTCCTGGGAAGGAGGGGAAGCCAGGATGCAGCTGAGGTATGCTAGAAGTATAAATTCTTCCTAGTCTCCTTGTGCCATCTCTGCCTTGTGTTTCATGATTCATGGTTAGGAGAGTGCCCAAGGCAGAAGCAAGGCTGTGTAATGTGATTGCTCCTGCATAGGATGAGAAGACAAGAGCATGGGAGTCTGGCTTTGTTTGCTTAGCTCAACCTTTGTCATCACAAATAATTGTACTTTCCAGAGCCACATGTGAACACACGAACCCTTGTGGGGTTGAACGTACAGCAAGCAAGGCTGTTCCTGGGTTGGTATGTAAATGAGACATGCCACAACTTGTTCATTTCAGTGGTAGCTCCTTGTCAGCAAAGAATGCTGATCTGGGTGCAGTGTTTGCTGTCAGTTCTAAAATCCCATCTCTCTCACTTGTAGCTTTTTGTTTTAAAGCAACAGCTCATCCGTGTGTGTACTTGCTGGTACTTGCTGCAGTTTCAGGCCATGATTAAATGGGAGTGAAGCAGGACATTCGTACAAAACACCAGCACTTGATACCAATCACATCTCTCACTTCCCTTCTCAGGATGCCAGAGTCAGCTGTGTGCCAGGGCAGGCAGCCCACACGGGCTGCTTTGCAAGCAGAACATGAGCTTTCCTAGAGTCATCTCAATGGTGTCTGAATAACATACCTGCTCATGGAAATGACCCAGCTCTTCCAGTCCATATTTCTCATCTAGAGGGATATATTGCTGACTAGCTTATCTAGGAGTTCCCAGACTGTGGGGAAACTTGCTGATGTTCAGTGGTGAGACCACTGGGTTTTGTTCCTCTTTGTTTCCACTGAGAATCCTCTTTGTAAAGATTCAGAGTTGTACAAAAGCTGTGGGAGAGCAAGATGGAAAAGTAGTCAAGCTTTCTTCAGAGCTCTAAAGCAGGAAAGAGAAACAGGTGATATGACTGAGTGGTCCTTGCAGGCCCTCAAAGTAACTTAACAAAAGCAGGAGACAGCCATCCGTTGGGCAGAGCTGCTAGGGGTCCAGGAGGAACCAGCCTCCAATGCAAGAAGAGTTTTCACATGCAAAACCTAATAGTACGTTCAAGCAGAAGCCGAGCTGATGATTCAATATAGGTGGGAAAGAGGGTGCTGTTCCATGAGAAGGCAAAAAAAGATGTGATGTCTCACAAGTAGGTAGTAAAGAGAAGCTGGCAAGGATTAAATACAAACAAAATGAGGAGCAAAAGCATCTTGCTGAGAAGGGGGAAACCAGAGTATCAGCAGAATGTTTCATTTTACACTGACTGTCTTCCAGTGGTAGTTCTCAGGTCCTTTCGCTGGGATTTCACCTATTCCAAACTAGGTCTCATTACAATAACAGAAGCCAGCTCCAGTCCAGATCTCACTTTTGTCTTTAGCTGAGCTGACCTCTTTTCTTTGCTCCTCTGGAACACTGCTTGGAATTTAGGTAAGGTCTACAGAGCTGTACAAGGGTAGAATCTAATTTAGACCCATCACAGGAGAAAAGAGGATGATTTTTTTCATTTTACTTAAAAATAAAAAAAAATTGGTGACATAAAAAGTGGAATGGAGAAACTTCAGAAATCTCAGAAGAGACAAGTGAAAATTATTCTAATTGATTAAATGGGAACTTTGTCACTTGTAAAATAATACAAGTAAAATATACATGTAAAATGACAGGACAAATGAGTGGTGCGTGTATGTGCTGGAACTGCTTAAATGAATTCTGCAGTAAAGTGCTGGTAGCACAAGCCTAGAGCCCTGTTCTGAGCATTTCAGTGCTCTCCCTGGAAATAGCAGGTCCTTTGTATAGGGGGAATGAGATACGGAGAAAGACTTTCAAAGCCACTTTACATCTCTAGCAAATGTGGGCCAGTTTCCAACCCGAATGGTAGGTAGATGCAGTACAGGAGAATGTGGTTATCAATTTCCCTAGTGCACCACGAGAGAGCTTTTGATCTTTGTGATCAGATTATCTTGTTAGTGGCTTTTGAGAAGGCAATAGGAGCAGATGATAGTCTGAGACCGATGCATTGACCTTTTTCCGCTTACCGTGCCTGTTGCAAGCCTGAACAGAATTTAAACCCGTGAGGACAGGCAAAACTGCTGTCAGGCAAAGAAACTCTTCCTGCTCTCCAGAAATTTTACTCATGATCTGCCAAGGCCAGTTGTTTGTTTGCCCTTCTGTTGCATTTTAACCTGGTTTCGTAAACAAACACATCTAATGTGCTCTGCTGTCCCTGCCCATCAGCCTTGCAGCTCCCTCCGTATCTTTGTAACCTTTTAGTCAATTTTAACTGAATTTAACACATCCTGAGTTCTGTGAATAGAGGATACTCACTGGTAAAAACACTGTATTGTGAAGTCAGTCTTTGTGAGGCATCAGAGAACCTCTGCGCAAAGCCACCAGCGAAAAGGAAAAACCTAGAAAAAAGGCTTCAGTGGCTGCTGCTGCTTGCAGAAATATCTGTTCTTATTTCTTCTTCCCTTTTTAAATAAAAATTACTTAGCAAAAACATTGAATCATATGTCCTCAAATGTTACCATGAAACCATGTGAGTACAACATCTGGAAAGACAGAGTCTTTTCTTCTGTCAGATTCATGCAACACGAAGTGCATTTGCCTGTTCCGTTACACTGCCATGCTTTCCCAAATGAAAAAAATCTGGGCTGGTCCATGTGGAATAAATTGCAGCAGCTCCGCGGAATTCAGTTTGCTGATTCATAGCAGCATAGGCTCCGATCCAGTCCTTTTCTATACGTACGTGGTATCTTCTAAATAATACACAAGCACACTTGTGAAGCACACACTTTCTAAGCACACTTAGAAACATGATATTCAAGATTTCAGAGAAGTCTGGTGGCACTGAGACAGTGTGATTGTTTTTAAATGTGGGTTTGCATTGCGGTGGTATTAAAGCTGATTGGCTTATGTAATAACTATTTTTTGATTAGCTCCCAACATCAGTACATGTTAAATAGATGACAGACATCGTTACCCATGTTCTTACCATATTTTCCATATTTTGTTCCATATTGTATTTTAATGCTCAGTTGCTGGGATTTAGCGTGGAAGAGACTAAACAGACCGCTGCTTCTGTCATGTTTTAACATGAAACATCAAATCCCAAGCCTGGCGGAGTTGAACACTCCCAAATAATCAGAGGCTTTGATTGCTCACAAGTCTTTCCAATGAAATGTCAAACTTTTCATACTATGAAAATGATCTTTACCAACATAGAGCTTGAAAACAGATAATTATCCAAGAGCATGAAACAGAATTAACATGCACTGGAGCATGTCATGACCATTTCCTTCAGCAAATAAAAACGGTAATTGCTGTCTGAGTACAAAGCAAGGAGAAAGGTTGGCTCTGTTCCTCAAGACGATTTAGACTGGCCACTGTTTACTCACTTAACCCGTGAAAAGGTGCAGCTTATCAGAAGGGTGCCATTCAAGGGCTGATGGAGTGCGACCAGCCTCCTGATTGCAGGCACTTCTCATTTCATGCTTCCCAAGTCTGATCAGACAGGTTTTTGGCTCTTATAAGATGTCCAAAACCTGATGAGTCAGAGCTCCTAGTTAAACAGCACATCTGTGAAACACGTTAGGCTCCAGCAATGATTAATACATTTTTTGAGCCACGTTTTGACTTTGGGCACAGCTAAGAAGCTTCATTCTTACCCTAGAGGAAAGGACGGACATAATTTGCTATGTGGACACAATTTTCCCATATAGAAATCAGACAAGCAAGGAAATAACACTCCTAATGGCTAATGGGAGTGGTCCTGGTTTGTGATTTTGATTTTACAAATCAATTTTCTAATATTAGAAACTAGCAGAGTGTAGAGGCACAGGATGGAAGTTTGGAAGAGACCTGAAATATCACATATTGACATCACAGGCAACTTCACTCACAAATTTATTCAGCTAGTTCTTGCAAATGCTTGAGAATTTTTGTTCCTATCTTCCTCCTGGGAGGCTCCTCCCAAAACTCATAACTCTGATAGTTAAAAAATTTATTTTCCCTCTTTTTATTTCTATGCTAATTTTATTCTCAGAGATCTCTCCACATTTAAGGGGAAGGCTAAATGCATTTATAGACAATAATCATATTCTCTCAGTCATCTTTGTGCTAGGAAAAGCAAGTCAGGGTCTTTCAGCAAAGACTCTTCGTTTTTTCTGGTCATTTTATTAACCCGCTGCAAAAGTTACCCCACGTAAAGCTCAGCTCCTCCTTTCCAAGCATGGAGAAATAGTGTTGTAAGCAATGTGGAACAGACTTATTTGTGCGAGCACAGGAGGCAATGCTTGCCAGGCCTGGCATCGTGCCTTTGTATCTCTGTGTGGCACAGACACGGTGTGTTCATCTCCCAGCCACTTACCCTTGCAGAGATTCATGCCTTCTGGTCTAGTGCATTACTGTGATTATTGCAAAAAAAAAAAAAAAAAGGAAAGGAAAAAATGCAGCTCTCACTGTTGATAGCACCATCATCCATCCAATACGTGCATGCATGTCTGGAGGTGTTGTGGCTTTCATTGCAAGAACTGGTGACGCTGTCATTCCGAGGACCTCATTGCCACTCTCACCAACCCTCTGCCTCTGACGCTGTTGTATCAAACAGTCACTGTTCCAAAAATGAACTATTTTGGAGGGTCAAAGATCTTTTGTAAGCAGCCTCTGCATACTCTTCACCAATAATCACAAAGTTTGCCTTACTTTTTTATTATAACTGTTTACCTTTTTTTTTTCTTTTTTCTTACTTTGACAAGATGTGAAAAGTCTTAATATAACACCGACAGGTTTTTTAGCCATATGCTCTATTTTCAGACTATACGTTGTACTGCAATTTTAAAAGCAAATTTTATTTTTGGAAATGACTATGGTAAGCTAACTGTCTAAAGGTGAAATTCGTGCCTGTAACAGGGACTCACCCAAGGTATATGTCTAAGTTAGGCACACCAGACATAAAGGCAGAAAAATCTTAGGTGCAGCCCATAATACTGAAAAGGTACAGCCCAACACTAAAGATCAAGTAAAAGTATCAGCTTGCTTCCTTGATCCGCTGGACTTACTGAATTCAAATCAAATGGTGTTAATTCTCTTTAAACAGCTGTTGTGCTTGGTTAGAACACATTATAAGAAGTCTTTTTTTATTTGTGCTCACATTACATCATTCACAATTAATACTTTCTGGGAGACAGTTTATCCAAACTGTTATTAGGAAGCTTTCGCTAATAGCGATAAGATTCTGTGCGTGCGCATTCTTGTTGCTTCTTCACAGTGTAATCGGTAAATATGAGATACGCAGGTTGTGTAATTTAATTCAATGACTGTTAAGCTGATCACAGTGTTCGTACTCTTCTAGAAGTATACTCACCTTTAATAAGCAGCTGAAAAACTGAAACCATAAACATCAAAAATAGAAGCATTAATCCTGCAGTATAACAACGTGAATCTCTAAAAGCCATCTTAGATTCCTGCTGAAATAATTCTGTAACATTTGCAATCAGCTGAGAGAGAAATAATTGCTTTTAGCTTCTCTGCTGTGGAGTATGGATCTGCAGTGGACTATGTGGGATGTCAGAGGGAAACAGCCAGAGGAAGGACACAGAGGGGAAATGAAAAGTGTTCAAAGATAAATGAAAGTGTGGGTCCTTAAGTATCTAGTGTGTCATCTGGCAATAAAAATATGAGGAAGAAGGTAACAAGTCAATCTGCATAAACCAAGAGAACAAAAAGTAATCACAGGTAAAGGTAGACTTATGGAAATAGAAAGCCTCGAGGACAGAGGATTGGAAAGTGGATGTGGAAAAAGCCAGGCTATAATATTAGGAGGAAAAGTTACATGTTGAAAATGAAGGACCGGTTGCAGGAGACCTGCTCAGAAACCAGAAGCAGCTAAACCCATTGTAGGAATGGAGATGCTGTTTCAGAAAGCAGTGATTTAGTGATTTAATGGGGGGTGGGGACCAAAGCTAATAAAAACACCAATTACGTCAGCTATTTGGCTTGAAAAAGATGGATAAAGCCAGAAAGCAGGTCCTAAGCTTCCCAGATGTACAGCTTGTACTGAAGACGCTCAGAAATGCAGTAGCAGAGTTGGTCAAATAATTAAAATATTTTGAACAAAAGAATTCTAGAATTAAGCAGAATTTGAAAAAACAACACATAGAAGACAGTAGAAATAGGTATGTCATTCCCTCCACACGTATAGTCATCCTGAGGAATCCTTAGGTCACTGCGCTCCTCCCAGGGGTCTGGTGGGCCTGTTCTGCCAGGCCTGCGCCCTTCCTCCTGAGGCGGCGAGCAACAGCCGCGGGGCCATGGGGCTGCTCTCCTCACTCAGCACTGCTGCCTCCACACTTGTGGGGCTGGGCAGGGGGCTGCTTCAACGTCTGGGTGATAGGTAAAGTACTCAGATCTGCACTCATCATTCCGGTGTATACGCTGCATCATCTTTGCCAGATAACCTCAAGCAGAAACTTGTGGTACTTGTCCGAAAGGCGGCTCGCCGGGGAGCTGCAGTATGCTGAACAGATACAGGAGAGATGCATGCGTGCTGCAGGTCAGTATCGCCCTGGCATGGTTGCTCTAGGCACGGGCCATTTCAACTATGGAAAATGGGGGAAAAAAAAAAAATTAGAGCGGGAAAGAGAACTTCCTGAATGCTGTGTACAGCTCCAGTGGAGATAGGCTGGGGCAGAGGAGAGGAGGCTGTCAGTCCCCCCGTTGTGGGCACATGTAGTCCAAGGCTTGCGCTCGGCATGTTTCCATGTGCTTCAAGAGACTTTCCCCCTTCAGTTTATATGTATGTATATATATATATATATATATACACACAAACACACACACATATACCAGGAGCACTGGCATAGACAAGAGATACAAATGTCAGTGTAAGTAAATGTGTAAAAGGTGCTTAGGCTGGGGAGAAAATCATAGAACAAAGGAATCTACCAGTATTGGTCCAGTTCCAGACCTACTTGGAAAAGGTTTAGTTGGGGGAGATGTGAATAAAATTCTAAAGCCCTTGTCAGTCCTTAACCATGTTGCATAAATTATGTATAGCTGTTCAGTTACATTATTCTAATATTGTACAGGTGACTTGTACAGCGAGATGTGTTATGCAAAGGTTATTGTAAGTATCTGAACAAATACAGCAGAAGGAAACCTCCTGGGGGTGTCAGTTGCTCCAGAAGGTCAGATGTCTGTTTTCTTTACCTAAAAAAAGGATTTAAGAGTTGGGTGGTACTACCTCCTTGAGTTCCACTACTTTCTGAAGAAACTAGAAGGGGATAATGCATTGGGCCTCTTGGATTTCTATGAAATACAGACAAAGGAAGAACAAACTAAAGAAAATGTCTGACAAAACTGAAGACAAATAAGTTCATTTTGCTTATTTATGCTGTAACATATGAATGCCAGTTAAATGTGAAAAGAAGAAGCAAAAGCAATTGCCAAATGTTTTTAAAAAGGAGCTAAGAGCATATGTAGAGGAAAATTAACCATAAATGTTATCTCAAAGGAGAGGGCCCACTTGGAATAAGCATATATATGGCAGTTATGTCTAAAATTTGTTATGTCGCTATTGTTTTGTGAAATGACAGAACATCTGCTCAGTCACAAGGCACCAGTAAAATGCGGCTTTATGCCTAAAGCAATATGCCAGTCCCTAACAAAAAATGTGTATAATAGGCTAAAAACAAAAGTGCATTGTCTTTCTCAGTTGTAGTAATTTCTGACCTAATAATGGTTTAGAAAGGATTTCTTATTTTTATTTTGGAAAAAAATGAATGGAAGGATTGAGTCATTTATGACTCTTTTCAAGATTAGGCTTTGCACATTATTTGTGCATAAGCTGGCAAAATGCTTTGTCTCTGCAAATCTTATTTATGTCACTAAAGCACTTTTTAAAAGGCAACTGCTTGTGAGTACCTTGAGAAAAGCTCATGCTTAGCTTACAGTTTCTAAGTACTGTATATAATCAGCCATTTTTTGATCACTGTGAAAACACCAGCAAGTAAGATATGTGTGCTCACCTGATGCGTGGACAAAGTCAGCTTTCACCTCAAAGCTGTCTTTTCAGAGAGGAAAAGGATTCGCACTGAAAGCCATCATATAGAAAAATAATTAACAAGTCCCTCAGGAAACAACTATTACATGGGATTTGCCTCTGAATATTCCAAGCACACAACTTTTAAGTGGCTTTATTAAAAAAGTGTATTCTTTTAGATTTTCATTTTGTTCACTGACCTGAAAAGCCTGAAGCTGTGGCGCAAAATATAACTTCGAAACCTATTTTCTGATTAAATTAGTTTATTATCCTGCAGCTTGGGGTCATCCCCTCAGATATACAAGCGTACATCGTCCCTCAGAAAATAGACTAATCGATGAAAGGGATTGAAATTGGCACTTTTATCTAACAGTTTTCATGGAGCTAACCAGTTCTTATTTAATTAATGTGTGGAAGTATTCAACTGGAACATGGCTTCATGAAAAACCATGAGAATAAATTTGTATTCTAGCACATCTGTGGTCAGAGTGAGAATCAGGGTTTGACTGATGGTCGAAAGCTCAGGGGCTGCGTGTCACATACTCTTTGAAGCCTCTGAAGTCTGAAGGACTCTTTTATGTGACTGGGAATGTGTCTGCTACATCATCAGGTATTAACAGGGGAGGAAGCAACCATTCTCATATGACTTCTTTCTTCTCTGTAAAGCCATGTGTCAGCAGAACTTTTGTTTGGTTTTTTTAATGTCACTTAAGGTTGGCACCTTTGCTGGAATAAATAAAATGCATGAGGATGGTCATCTGAATCTGCCTCAGAGCTGAATAGTAATATGTGATTTTTATCGTTCAGCTGACTCAGATAGAGATACTAAAGCTTTCCCACATAAAGACTGCATAGTTTCTCAAAAACCCTGTAGAGGTTTATGAACCTGATCCAAATCCTGTTGCAGTTGGGAAAATTCCTGATTTTTCAGGAATTTTTCAGTTGATTTTTAGCTGGTCTATACAACTCTTATTGATCTATTTATATAACCTTTTCATGAGTAAAAAAAACCACCATCTTTCACATGCTCAAAAACTTGAAGACTTAATTTTTAAGCTGCTTGTTTTTCTGGAATCTTAAGCAGTAGATATCTTCTGTGTTGTGAAGGTAAAGGTACAAGCTCCAGTGCCCAGCCTGAAATCCATTGCAATTGTTTAACCAAAGCATCAATTCTCATCATCAAGACACTGGACTCCCAGGCTGGAACTATTGTGCAGAGTTGCTGGAGATGGCTGGATGGTATTATGCATCAGCAGGAGGAGTATAAGTCAGCAAAATAAGGCTTGTTTAAGAGTGGTTTATAAGCAATAGTAGAAATGACATTACTGTTTGCAATCTCTGATCTCCCCTGATAAATATGGGCAAGGGACTGTGACTCCTTCTACAGTCATCTGTGAGGAAGCTTAAAGTTTTAGGGGTTGGTGGCAGAAGCTAGGAGGATTGTTGAGGCTTTTTGACCTATCACGGGTGTCTCTGAAGTGACCTTGAACTTTCATATGACCTCCAGCCCCTGTTGGAGACCTCTCGGTTCCCTAGCCATTAAGGTCATTCCCTGTCCACACCCATCTTATGGACCTGGCCGAGTATAATAAAAAGTGAAGGTTAACGGCTTTCATTATGATCTTCTTCTAAAGCTCCACCATCCAGGTCCATCCTGATGCAGTCTGTGCTATATCAGTGCAGTAACAGGCCTTTGAGAAAGGTTTCTATGATTCTGTGAAAAAAGGAGATGGAGATATGCTGGCGTACACTTTGCTAGTGCATTAAACCAGTGATATCATTAAAGACATGTGGTGGTGGCCAAAGGACACACGTCCCTTCAAAATCTGGAAAAGAGAAGGGTGCTGGATCGCAGGTCACTGTGCAGTGGTGACATAGCCTTCTTAACAGGGCTGCACTGTGTGGGGTGTGGGTGGAGCTCCTCGCTGATGTAGCTACAGTATTTAATCTCCTGGAACGGGCTAATTTGTAGAAGAAACATTATCTCTGCAGAACATGGGGCTCTGGTTCATCAGTCTAGGTGAATGGTAGCCAGAGAGAGAAAATTCTTTGCTGGAAAAGTTATTGGAAAAGGTTGGGAAAGGGCATACAAAGTGAAAGGGTTTGGTAGGTTGCACGTGAGTTGACTTTGAGTTGTAATGTTGAACACGTATGTAAGGGCTCTGTGTAATTTGATGTCCCTCTCTCCTGGGAGGCCAAGAAGGAGCTGGGTAGACCTTCATTAATATGGGCAGGAGATCTGGGCTTCGACTAATCTCTTTTTGTAGGGAAGGCACTAAGAACCCAGAAGCCTGCAAAATGCTGCAGTGCACCATGTTGAAAAGCTGAGCTTGTTTCTTGGTCTTTGTCCAAGAAGGTGGTGGTGCACATTTGGTTCAAGTATTTACTTGTTTTGAGCAGAGGTCAGGATTGAGCCATGAGCACTGAATGAAATCAAATTTTTTGAAAAGAAGGAGTACCTTAACAGGCAGTAAACGTTTCTGCTTCGATTGGCAAACAATCCTGAAAAGCCTTTATTAAATTTTGCATCTGTTCTGTTCACCATTTAGCCATTTCTTTTCATTCTGAAGCATTATAACTAAGAATGAATGAGTCTTCTCTAATATGGTCAGGACACAATAAATCTGTGAAAGAACTGAGTTATCTTGCTCCCTCATGGGCAAATTTTTCCAATTGTTTAACAAAATGTTGGTTTGTATTGCCATGACATCACTCTTTATGCCTGTGAATAATGAGGCTCAGCATTAAGCAACTTGTTTATAAAAAACTGTCATGCAGTAACAATTAGGCAGTGTTTAATGCACTTCCACACTAGAGTCCATACCCTCTCCTCCCACTTACTGATCTTCCCACTGCAGTGTGAAGTTATTTGTGTCCTCAGAATGAGCAAACAGATCTTTTTAGTGAAAGGGTGAAAAATTTCCTGAGTTCTACCATATAGAAGTTGGCATCTGTTGTTCCATAGAACAGGATCTCTGCTGCACTGATCCCAGCATTCATCAGCCCCAGAGTGGAGGATGGCAGCTCACAGTATCTGAAGAAGAAGGAGACTATCACACAAAGCTTCCCGCTACAGAGAAATTGCTGCATCCATCATCACCCTTTCAACCCAGTTAATACAGTTGTATTAGCCCTGTGCTTCAGTTCCTCCCCCAGCTCCCAGCCCACCTCCTTTCTAGCGTGAAATGTATTTGAATCTTCAAAGTAGCTACATTTCAAAATACATTTTCCTCAGTACCAAGAATAATCACAGTCCTCTAGAATAAAACAGATCACAAAGCCTGAAATGGATCCGCAGTACTTTGAGGGGGAAAGAATACTTGTGCTGAAGTATATTGGATAGATCCAGAATCTGACCGGCTCTGAGAAGCATTACAAAGTCTTTCCATTTGGTTAAAATATTTCCATGTAACTAGAATAACAGGTCTTAATCATACCTCGTCATGTCGTACCAGCAGAGCTAACACGAACAAGGTTTTCCTAACTCTGAAAAGGAGACGAAGAAGCTGCTGCTTTTCCAGACAGTGTTCATATGCATTGTAGGTTGAGTTTCAGCTATGTGAAAGAAGTGGTCAGAAATACTGAAGCAGGTCTTTCCATCACTTCAAATCAAAACCAACACCCACACCACACCCACAGCCCCTGCTGCCCAGTGTAATTTCCCCAATGTAATTTTCCAACAAGATTCAGAAAGTAAATTGGTAGTCACTCACAAAATGGAGAGGGGAGGTGTGAGGGAATGGTAACTTGATAGTAACCAGGGCAGCTTAGCCAGGTTGTGAAACATCCACTCTGAGTCAGGGTATTTCCCTCTCGCTGGACTGTGGGGGAAGCTGAGCCATTGGGGCTTCTCTCTGCAGAAGCTGTCCCACCTTCTCCAATACCCTGAAGTGTCCTTTGTGCAAGCAACCACAAATACAAGCTGTTAAGGGGAGGGTGGCCACTGAGGAACGTGGAACACCTTGGTTCTGAAATGCTGTACAAAAATGGCACAGCTCCAACCGCAGAGCTGCCATGTAGCTCAGCGAGTAGGTTTTCCTCTCAGGTGTGGGGGACACGTTCAGGTTTCTCCTAATCATCCTTCCTTGACGAATGCCTTCTAACAGAATGTACTAGTCTAAGCCAGGTACTTCATTTATTTCCAAGTATTGGTTCTTTTGTTTTTCCCCAGATAGGCTGGGTTTAGATTAACTGAAAATGAAATGGTATTTTTCATTGTTTGGAACTAACAGTGAACTGAAAAATCATTTATTCCCACCAGACTAATAGTACGCAACTGTTCCTCATGACAGGAGGAGAGTTATCTAAAGATCAGAGATGAGTTTGAGGGGCAACTATGTTGTTATAGCAAGAGTGAGCTAGTATGATACATTTAGATTTATTTTAGAAAAGGCTTTCTTATTCTATACTCAGTCCAAGAAATAAATTTAAAATGAAATTTAATTAACAACTTGCAGTTGGTACAGGCATCTTAAATAGACACCGTCTTAAAAATCATATCCAGAGGCCAAGGTTTCCAAGTGACCAAGCCCATAATGAAAAGTGGCAAATACCCTCAGCTCTTCAAAAGTTGTCAAGTATATTGTGATCTTCAATTGTAAATAATCCAAAATAAGTACTCAAACAGCTGGCAGATTGTACCATCATTAACCAGTGATTTCCAAACTCTGGTTTGCAAGAGGAAAAGCTACAGGACCAGAACTCCCTGTGATGACTGGTAGATATGGTGTTTCCAGTTAAAAGTTTGGTGACAAGTGTCCCTGGCCATCTGCGGTGGAGAAAATTTGATAGTGTGGTCTGTTATTCCAAAATATTTGGATGTCACTGCCGGAAACAACCTCCAACTTGAAGAGCTGTTCTTGAAAGCAAATGAGAAAGTGCTTGTTGCTTTATATACCCAGCTTGGTCACCAGAGGTAGGAACTGTGTAAATATTCTGACTATTGTTGGGTTTTTGCTTCTTCCGTTTTAGCTGGATGCTGAGAAGGCAAAATTAAAACTGGAAAGATGGGCTTCCCGAGATGCTGGCAGTGGGGGTGGAAGAAGTGAAGAGATGGAGTCAAGCGGGGATTGTGATGATGAGGATGGCTGTCAAGGATCCGGTGACAGGATTCACACAGCAGGTAAATGCAGTTTCTATATGCACATACAGAGCTTAGAAATTCCTGAGTGTCACAATTAGGTGGACAGAGCTAAGACTTGCACTGATGAATTACTGTCAAAATCCTACTAAATTCAAAGGATTTGAATCTTAATCTGTGAAGAGCTGCAGTAAAAACAGAATGACACAGACAGTAACCCAATATAATTTAACACTTGGTGTGCAGATAAAAGACTTAAATTTAGAGTGAATAATATCTGCAGTGAAATCTAGATCACAGAAGTACTGGAAGAGCCTTTCTAGATAATGTAGGCTCTTCAACTAAATAGAAAATTAGTGTCCTTATAGACTGTGCTAAGTGTTAACATAAATATTTATTTGTTGCATAATGATACTGAAGGATGATCCAAACAGAGATGTCTGAAAGTATATATTCTTGAAAAAAACATGAAGTATTGTTTTTTTCTAGGGATGAGCTGCTGGTTAAATAAAATTTCTTGATAGTCTCAGATATGCATTATTTATTTATGAAATTACTTGGATAATATATCATCAAATGTAGATCGGGCATCAGAATCTGACTTACTTCCACCAAAATACTGGTAATTTAATGTGTAATTAATTCGTTATTATAGTAAGTCAATAAGAAGTAAGAAGTTTCTAAATACTTGACATAATTGGTTTATCTTATCTGAAAGTTCTGGTTCATTTCAGCTCATCAAAATGTAACTTCTTTAATTAGCATAGTGGATGTAAATATAATTCGGTTTGGATGTGCAAGTTTATGAAATACAGGTGTAATAGTGTCGATTGATAATGCTCATTAAGATGGCTGGAACTCAGGTAAGTTTTAAACTGCTGCTTCATTCTGCCGAGATACACACGTGCCTCTTCCTCGTCCCTTTCCTGCATAGAGGAGAGCGGGAAAAGGGATCCCATAGCCAAGTGAGACTGGCAAACAAGCTGCAATTAGTCTGCAGCCAAGACTTCCCTTGTTCCTGTTATGAATATTACTTCAGGAAAAGTAAGCTTAAACAGGTACTTGGAAATTTGTGCAAAATGTTAGATTTAGTTTGCCATCCCGGGTTCTAAATACCTGAAATTTAATTTGCATTGACAAGCTGTATGATCGAGATACATGAGGTATTATCACAAAGGGGCAGTATTTTTTAAAATCATTAAGTAATTGCAACTAACAAATCAAGTAGAGATTTCCACCATCTACTCACCAATGGCTTTGAAAAGAACAGCTTTGATACAAGGTTATTTTAACACTATTTGCTTAACTTTTTTTTTGTTTTATTGTTTATTGTATTATATACATAAGCAATGAAAAGACTGCTGGATGTTTTGGGCCGTGGGGATTTGTGAGGGTAAATACTTTCATACACTTTCCTCTCTGTGTGCAATAATATGAACAAAAGCCAGGTGCTAACTACTCTTCAATGAACAATTAAGCTATTAATACACTGTTTGGGGAGGATGTGCATGCGTGCTTACACGGACAATGGCAGATTTCAGGTGTTCAAAAATAAAAACTTGAATATTTTCAAGATTTGACTTACAGCTGGTTTTAATAACAGAAAACTGCTTGGTCTCTCTTCTTTCCTGTTTTGAAATCTATTTAATTAAAATATCTTATGCTCATATCATCCTGGATTTAAAAGAGTTATATTTATATAGCTGCATGTTTCAGAATTTAGTATGGTTTATATCCAATTAAAAAGGTAATTACAATTAATTTTAGAAAATGATATTGATTGAAAATGGTAAGAATAAGTATTTCATTGTGTGACAATAGTAATGCTGTTCATAATTAGCTTTAAAATATTGTGCACTATACAAGCCACTAGCAGTAAATCTGTTTTGCATATCTGGATACAATTAAGAGATAAAATGCAGTAATCTCATTATAGAGCTTCTTTGCTTTAATAGAATGTTAAAGAAATAAACAAACATCAGATTACTTGAATTTCCTCTTGCTGCATGTCTGTAGGACAGTGTTTCTAATTGTACAGCCTGTGGAGTTGTTACATTTCCTAAACTTGAAATCTGCCAAGTACCTCTAACCATTGCTTTGTAGAAGTGGGACATGACAACATTGACTGTTCCTTGCTTGCTTGAAGTACACGGTGAATTGAGAGGTGAATTAAGGCTAAATCCCAGACAAAACCCTCATTTGAAGCTTAGTAAAGTCAGTGGGAATACTCTTGCTGATGACAGCAGGTTTGGATGAAACATAAATGATAGCAATAAAATGCCACCGATCTCATCACGTTGTTGTATGGAGTCATACAGTAGAACAAAAGGAAGAAAAAAGGAATAAAAGCTTTTCAAAACAGGCTTTTTGGCAGAACAATCATGCTTTTAACAACAGGTCCATGGAAAAGAGAAAAGAGAGGGAAGGATTTCAGTGTCAATCTCTAAAATGCTGGATTCAGAATGTAGTAAAAATGTACTACATCTGTCATTTATTTGAAACCTATATGAAAATAATATTTACAATTTATGCGTTGAGAGCATTGCAAAAGACTCAAATTGCTTTTAAATAGTTTCTGAAAACCTACTGAAAACTCATTCCTTTCCACCTCCCATAAAGAAAAAATTACCTTTTCATTAACAATAAATTGCCAGGAGTTTGATCAGTATCTAGGTTACCATTTATCTTCACAACTATTAAAAGATCTCCCAGACAGGGTACATTGCCAGCTCTCCAGTTTGCTTTTCCAACTTCCTAACAGAGGGGCTGGCCCCAGGTTTTCGATTTCAGTGTGTACTGGGTAGGTAAACACACAAGTGATTCTGTGCTTGTAGATTCCAGCCAGGTCCATTGTACGTATCCTTTTCCCCCTTTTTTTGGTTGGGGATTGCTGTCTGCATATTTCAGCTCATCTTGATAGTAAAATCCTGTCCTTTTGTTTGTCACCTTCTAGCCTTTGAGAATAATTTCTGCATATCAGCTAATAATTTTATTTTATGTCTTCAATTAAGATACATGGCTATTATTTAGTGCGCTTTTTTGTTTACTTTGTTACAAATAAGTCTTTGCTTGCCAATGAGTTGTTATCTACAAAGATCACCACTTACTCCTTTAATCATAACAGGCTTACTTATCTATCCTGTATCATATGTGTTTATCCAAATGATTTCATACGAAGAAGAGAAACAAATTCTCAGGAAACCAGCGTTCTCTTAGGAAATTATGTATAGTAGAAGATACTTTAAATGTCATATTCCCACAGACCTTACCAGTTACAAGTATCTCTTGTTGGGGAAAGCTGTGGAACCAGCACTGTTTCTCAAGCAGACCCACGTGTTATTTGTTGGCAAGTACCAACTTTTTAATGACAACATGTGTTAATCATCTTTGAGCAAAGCTTTGTTAGGAGAGATTTAAGAACAGGAAAGCAAGCCATATCAATCGTGAGCACGGGTGGGGAAGTCGCTCTGTGATTTGCACCGCTTCAGTCCTGCAGGTTTCTAGGCAGAAGGGCAAAGCAGCATTGTGGTCTGAACCTTGCTTAGCGCTGCGTGCTCACGTTAGCAGTCTTACATCAACTTTGGTCACAAAGTGAGTCCCCTGGTGTAAGTGCTGCTTCTTAAACCCTTACTGGACTGTGAAGGGGGGTGGTGTGGAGAAGAGCAGGGATTGCTCAGTGCCCTGCAGGACCGAGCCACAGGAATATTTACTAGGAGAGGGATTAGCATCCTGCTGTTCTTGAAAAGACATAACTGCAACAGATTTGTGTTGTGTCTTGCCTCTGCTGTTCAGAGAAAAAGAAAGATGTTTCAGTCTGTACAGTGAAAAGTGGCAAGTTAGTTGGTGCGAGGGATTTCCCGTTCCCAGCTGTGCTGCAGAGCTGTATGTTGTGATGAGGCGCCACCCAAGCAGGACAACCAACATTAGATCTCGTTCGGGGAATTCATCAGGTGATTAGCCATTAAACAAAGTTTAGAGGAAATTTTTAGACCACAGGCAGGGACTTGGGTATAGTGCAGGCCCAAAGACACCCATATGGAGCTTCAGGCTTTGAAGGAGATGTGGAGCAGGATGTTGAAGAAAGCTTGTGCTGACACCGCCTCTTGGCACGGGTCCATGTGCACACCCATCTGTGGCTGGGATGGACACAGGTATTCCTGGGCTTGCTCTCTAGCATGTACCATTGTACTTCATAGGAAGTTGTATGTTTTGCGTAGCCACTGTAAGACAGAAGTTAATCCAAGCTTGTTTGTAGAGGAGCCTGATACAATCTCATGCAGAGTCCTAGGGAGTGTAGCTGGTGCTGGACCACAGCTGTCCCCTTGCTGGCAAGGCAGACAAGCAGCACGGGTTAAGGAAAACTCACATTTTAGCCAGTCCTTGGGTCCATCCTCCACTGAACAGACTAGACAAAGCCAAAATGTCTGATGTACACCACTGCAGTCTTTGCACCAGATTCACCCCTCTGTGGGTATAATCTGTATATGGGTCAAAAACCTCGTCCCTCAGATGGGGCATGTATTAACCCTGTTCCTTCTGACATGCCTTGAAACTTCAGATCGTCGGGAAACAGAGACATGGATTTTAATTTTTCCCTGGCTGCCTGCCTGCTCCATAGAGAGATGGGCTTCTGCTTTGTCCCCATCCCAAAAGCAGTGGGTTTCCATGGAATAACAAGAAGTACTGACCCTTAGGCACAGCAGATTTTAGACAATACTTTAAAATCATTTCTGTTGGTGCAGGCACTCGATAAACAAACACATCCTCTGACATCCCAGCCAGACTTTGAACACGACTATGTGTCAAATGTGCTTTATTACGGTGATTTTTGCCAAATGCTTATCTAATCCCAATAACAGCTTTCTTCTGTGCTTCTTCTCAATTCTTTCATAAAGCTCCCTCCCTTTCATAGGAGTTTTCTGATTCAGCCGTCTCAGTCAAACGAATATCTTGCTTGTCACATTTCAGTGCCCAGGTGGGACCCTATAACAAATTTGCTTTGTTAACACGTTCAGGTGACATGATTCCAACCCTTGGCTTTCTTCTTGGCTGTTTAGACACTCCACAGCTTCAGTTCATCTTTCTGCTCTAGAAGGAGAATCGGAAGAGATTATCTTCTTGTAGATTTCTTCCTCAGGGCATATGAGAAGGATTTTTTTTTTTTCCCCAGAATGCCTTTGTAAGTGCAGACAAGTAAATTTTCTTTTTTCTTAATGTCTTTTGTCTGATCTGTATCTGCTCTCAACAGCTATGGAAAGATAATGTATTTTTCTCACTGCTCTTGAATGTTTTCATTATCAGTTTTTTCTTTTTGAATATCAGGATTCTTTTATCTTTTATTATGTTATCATTCTCCTGGCTTGTCTGTCTTTTCTAAGCACCAATATTACTGTATGATCTGTCATTTTAATCATACTTCATTTCCAGTCACCATGTTACAGGATGCACTTACACTTGTATTTATCCAAATATGTAATTGTCCAGCTGCTGATTTTGTAATTATTAGTACAAAACATCAATATTCTGCGATCATAATAACTGCTGGCAGTCAGTCACGCTCATCAACTCCTCATCGCCACACGTCCTCACTTTCCTCACAGATGATCCTAGCTCACAGAAATACTGCATTTTCTGTCTTCCATCTTCCTGCCTAGAGAAACTCACCATCATGCCTCATCCCCATCCCTCTGCCTTGCATAGCCATTCTTCTATATCCTTTGTTGCACAAGACATTTTATCTCCAGCTCTGTTTTTAGAGAACCTACAAACTCCTTTATTGCCCTTAGTCTGAATGCCTCATTCTATCCACAAAAGAGCATAGTAACAATTTCAGTCCTTATATAAGGTTGATTTTTAAGAAAACTTGGTGGATTTAAAGCTTTTTATTTGTCATTTGGGGTGGTAGATAGAGATGAGCCTCTGTCAACAGGAGCATAAGCAAACCCTGCCAGAGGACCTTCAGCATGGCTGGGGAGAAGCGGGAGGTAGTTCCGCAGCTGCAAATGTCTGGCTTTGGCTTCTGTTGAGGAGATACAGTTCGAGAAGAGACATGGGAGCAAAGAACACCAAAGAAACCTGAATATTCAGGGTGAAAAGTACAGATGTTGATTAATGCTGACTGAAATAGGATCTGGTCCTGACATGAGTTACTTTGGACTCATGATGGTGTCACACTGTTAGCTCATGGGCACGCTTGGCTAAGCATTTCTCTGGGGGACAGTGACATGTCCTGCAGCCTGCGTTCTCTGCAGGTGGGATCAGATCAGAGAGGGGGCTTCTGAGAAGGGGATAGGAAGAAAGAAAGAAAGAGAGAAGTTTCCCCACCTCTCTGTCCCTGATTAAATCTATTTTATAATCCACCGACACAGGGATAAGGTATTATGTGTCACTTTAGTGTCCTTCATTACACAGTATAATTTAAACTGAAATGCATATGAAAAGAGTATAATCATTCCTAATCCTTCCTCAACCTCAGCATTTACATGACAGTTTGAGGGGTAAAGGAAAGGGATTTTAGCTCCCTCAGATTTTCACTCCTAGGCCTGAGGTGACAGAGTTCCCGGTAGCACCAACTCTCCTGGTAGGATCCGTACAGGATGGGAGGTTTTGCCAAGTTGCATAAGTGCCTTTCTGCATGACCAGTAAACGTATCCCCTGCAGGAATTTCTCCTAATGCTGATCACAACCCTAGCTAGAGGAGCAACAGACCTAGTGCCAGCTCTGTGGCTCTCTGAACAACTTTGATACCTTCCAAGATGTAAAAAGGTAATTGGGGATACCTAACTTCACCATTTCACCGGAGAAATGTAAATTACAGCATATTTTTCATCATTTTAGCACTGTTTAGACAAAATTAAAAGGTAAAAGCATTTGAGGTGCTTAGGGTATAAAGCCTTCCAATGTGCTGTTCTGTAAGGGGAAATTAAGCACTGGAGAGATCAAGATAAAGACGTTTGGGGCTTAACTGTTTCCAGTAGTTCTATATGAGCAGTCATCAGAGACTGCATTGTAGATCACTGAAGGGTAACACGCTTTTACCAACTTTCTATTAAAAATATTACCAGTAATCTGTGTTCTTTGAACGCACTTATTACAGCAGAACAATTTTTGCTGACTGTCAGCAATATTTTATCTCGTTACTTTCCACAGGAGCAACATGATGTTTACATACATTTCTGAGAAGTGTTGTGAAAACAGCCCTAAACCGAAAACTCATTGATCAGATTTTCCAATGAATTTCCACTCAGTGGCATTTCTCACATTTTAATAAAATGGACTTTTTTTAAACAAAAAAAGTCATGAAGTTGAATGGGCCCAAACAGGAGTAACATAGTCCGACAGACAAAGAGCATGAATGAAAAGAGACAACTTGGTATGTGATGGCTAAAGCTGTGAGAAAGACAGGATTCCTAGAAAAAGTGACTTAAACAGATGAAGCAGAACATGCTTCTTGCTTCAGGGGAAGAGCAGTCTGCAGGTAGATACTTTGATCCCCCACTCAAAATGCCGACTTCCGTGAAAGTCATTTGCAAGCATGAGGCTGGCACCCAGAGTTTAAAGGCCAAGCTAAATGGAGAGTAAAACCGATCCTCCTCAAGTAACTCTCATGAGCTGTGTGATTTAGATCCTTCTGACAAGAAATTCACTTAAGAGCTGTAATATCTCGGTCATGCCAAGTAGCGATAGGATAAATGTGAAGGCTAAGGCAATTTGCCCCCAAAACACCATAAAGCCAAAATTAATTAAGAGGAGTTAACAATGAAAGGTCCTTCAAATTACTTCAGAATAGATAACTCGTATAACTTAATGGAAGCTCAGTTTAAAATGCTAATGCCATTACGCTGTAAGTTATCGAAACAATCCTGCAAGCGTAAGGAAAACATCCACCTGCGAGTTAGTCTCTGTGCCACACGAGGGAACACTCACCTGGTCACAGCTAGGTGACCATCATGTTAGTGCCTGCTCCACGTGCTGCACCTCCGCCTACCTCTCCTCTCCCGAGCCCTCGCCCGCGCACCAGTGCAAGCAGGAGAGTAAGGAACTCCGTGCAGTGAATTGCTGTGCCTTTTAAACCCCGTGCTGGTTTGAAGCATTTGCCATGCTACTTTGGTTTGGGTTTTAGTAATATCCAGAGCTCTAGCTATGAGAAGCAATGCGTTTGCACGTGGGGATAGTAAGAGCAAACCTAGGACCATGTTTATTGTGAAGGTAAATTATTCCAGGTTAATTAAGGTAACATTACGAATTACTGCAACCTTAAAGGCTCTAAGAAACCCTCTGTCATCTCTCATTGCGTACAAGTGAAAGGCAGACAGCGCAGCTGTTTGTCAGTGGGAATAGAACTGAAAGTCGCTGACAAATAAAACCCCAGTTTCTGTTTCTCCCTGCTGCCGCCTTTCCTCGTTTTTGATTCATGAGGAAAGCCTAAGCAGGCGCTGTTCTTTTAAAGGAGGAAAAGAATTGCTTTGGTTTGGTTTTGCTCTCTCCCTCTCTTGAACCAATATTTCTTGGGGATGTTTTGTCTTTTAGGGAGAAAATGCCGCGAGTACATCAGGTATGCATTTTGAGGTTTTCTATTCCTTGATTGTCCATTTTAAGGTATAATAATATCCCTTAAAAGAGTGCTGTTGTGCCTGAAGCCAACAGATATGCCATCAGAATGTCTCAGCTGAGAAATTTAGGATCAAAACAATACCCTGAAAGAAAGCACAGTTCAGTTTTACAGTAACAGAGAGCACAGTACAAATGCTCTGTGCTCTGTACTCGATTTACTACAAGAACAGAACTTCGGGCTGAAGCATGCGACATATCAGCAGGATCATGGATTTATAGGGCTAAATCTGGCTCTTTGAAATCAAGGTACTTATAATAACTTAAACCAGCTGATGATCTTGCATGTAAAGTACCTTCCATGAAAAGAGTTCAAAGATTAGGCACATTATTCCTCTGCAGATGATTTTGCATCTGATTTATCCCACAGTGTCTCCTGTCTACTGGACTTTACAAGTGTGCAATTCTGTCCTTCAATTCTGAAAGCAGTTAAGTAATGTTTCCCTCAGATGTAACACTTTCCAGAATGGACAGAAGAGTTGACACCTTTCAGAAGTGTTTGTGTAGGTTCAAGGAGGCTATAATGCCATCTGCTAGCCCCAAACCCAGCGGCTGGATGTAATCTGCAGAAGAGTGAAGTTAAAAACCTATTTGTTTCTGTATGACATGCGGACTGTGGAGCGTGAATAGAATAGAATAGAATCATTAAGGTTGGAATCTGTGTGAACAGGGTGAAGTATCTAAATTATGGATTACTAAGGGTCTTCATCATAGTTCTCAGGGGTGGAAACATCGGCCAGATACAGGATCTTACAGCATCTCTTCTAATACTGTTTTCAGTCTGGTTGCCTCCATTTGCCTCAAGCAATTGCCCCTCGTGTATATTCGTATCAGAAGATTTTCTTTTTCTGACTTACATCTCTGTTCCTAGTTCAGATTCCTGAATATCACAATCAGAAAATGTTTTCTATCCTTATCTTCCTGTCTTTTAGGATTTAGACTGATTTCCTAACATACTTTCATCCTTAATCAGTCTTGCAACAAACCCCCCCCCGCCGGTGCTTGTTCTTCTGTGAATGTCTAATAGTTTGTCAAGCCAGATTTGCATTATTTCTGAAATAAAATACCATAAGGAGCCAACTAAATTTTGAATACGATGAAATTATATTTTGAAATTAAGAGGGTTTTTTAGAATTTTTTTATCACTTGAGGTATCTTGCATCACATTACGGTTTGTTCATCTTCTAAAAGAACAATCCTGTCAAGTTTGCAAATTAGCCTTTGTTTCAGCAAGATGTGAGTCCATTTCCTATTTTAATGCTTTCTGAGAGGATGCACATTCTCGATTTAGTTCAGATTTGCACAAGCAAATCTATCTCGCACAAGCAACCTACCTGGGTAGTAGCATTCCCCGGAAAGCAGTGAGACCCAGTTGTCTGGTGCTGTTTAGAAGAAATGTAATTAGCATTTTGGAAGAGGTGAAAACAATAACTGTATTTTCTGGTCAGCAAACATCTACTTTTGAACAAGCAGATAGTATGGTTTCTGGCACTGCGCAGATCATAAACTCTCATCTGGAGTCCAGGTGAAGCATGAATGTTAAACAGTGATGATCCAGTAGCCTACGAGGGTAATGACTACTCTTTCAAACTTCATTCAATTTAGCTGTAAAAACCGTTAAACATTCTGAAAATCCCAGTTTTAGCCCATTTACCATTGAGTTGTTGTCCACAGTTAGCAGTTGATTCACAAAGCAGGGCTAGACCAGTATGGGCAATGAAAGCCCCTTTGAATCGCTAGAAAGTAGATCTGCTGAAATCGATTGGGGGAGGAGGGAGATTCCACATGGCCAGGGCTCAGCCATTATTTGCACAGAGAACCTCAGAAATTCTCAGCTTTCAAAACTGTTTGCCGTTCATCTCAAATTAAAGAGATTAAAGAGAATTTGCCAATTGCAGTATTGAAACTGCCAAGCAATAAATCACCATCTGATATTTATAGCCCAAAATTAAGACTGGTGACTCAGACACGCTGCTGACCATTTAGTAGTGAAGTCCTAATAATCCAATCTGGAGCAGCAGGGAAAGGAATAGCTTTCTGATGTGAAGTCAGACAAGTAATTTCCTATTTAAAATTTGATTAGATAAAATCTTTTGAACATGTGCTTGTAAAGGAACAGCCTGTTTAAATATGTATACTGCTGCAGCACATGCTGTACGCTGTTCCAACCGAAGCCAGCACAAAGAACGTTTGCACTAACCTGAGCGTGCTGGGGGAGGCGTAGCGCCCAGGGCTAAGCTGCATCAGGATAAATCTCTTGCACAATGGAAACATTAGAGCTGATGGGGGAAACGCAGTTTTCATCCTATAAAAAACCACAAACTTGCTTTTGTATTGAAAATACAAAAACAGATGATACAAAATACAGCATCATTTCCCAAAATCGAAACATTTGGTAACGTACACAATTGGCAGAAGATGCATTTGAGGGGATTGTTTGTAGGTTTTTAATACAAAAGGAAAAAGATATTCAAGCTGGAATATTTTGCCACCTGCAAAAAAACGTACAGTTGTTAAAGCCATCTAGTAAGCATGGTATTTTCAGCCAGCAAGTTTTTCCTGATCTAAAGGCATTATATTATAGCATTCAGGAGAAGGAATAAAGGCCAGAAAAAACGAGATAGGGAGTTTGGCCCGTTTCTGACCCAGTAACCATCACTGGGAATTTTGCCTTTGACTTAATGCCATAACAATTTGAGCCAACAAACGAAGGGTTACATTCTGCTGCCCTCATCTGCGCTGCACAGGACTGTATCCCGCAGTAGTGATGCTTATGCCTAAGAGGCTGCCTGCAAAGTTACTGCTCGGGATGAACTGCAATGATGAGCCTGGCCTGTGCCAAAACACAGAAAATGACATCGTTTCAGGTTAAAGAACAGTGACACTGTCTTTTTCTCATATCCTAACTTATGTAATTTACAGAGGTCACGGCAGCAATTCAAAATCAGCTATTGATAATAAAGCATGCTGTCAAAACTGGGATGCAGTCCCATTTCACGTTAAAGTACAGAATCCCAGTACAACAGTGTAGCACAACTGTAGCCAAGCTGGAACATTTTATCACTCGTCATAAAAAGTACTGGCAGAATAGTCCTGGGAATTGAAATAGTCGCGCTATGTTCACGCATTAAAAATATTATTATTTCTGAAAGTGACCAACTACTTCTATTCACTGGAAGTTAGTTTTGCTCTTTCTCTCTTCATGGATCTCTTCATTTTTTGTTGAAGCCCCAAGGACTATGTTGTTTTTTTTAGCCCATGATGTGAAAAACATATTCTTGTGTACCATGTGGTCAAGTAAATATCTGCTGTGTTTGTGTTCATTCATTGGCCTTAGGTGGGGGAATTTTTCCTGGAAGTTTCTTGCCTTACCCCTGAGGGAGGGTGGCTTTTCTGCTACACTCCTCCTCCCCTTGCCAGGCATTTCCAGTCCGTTCTCCTAGCAGAATCTGTTTGCTGGGGTTGTCGACAGGGATGCTACTGCCTGCCACAGCTCTCCCCCAGCATCGTCTGTGCGGGATCACCACCATCCATGTGGGTTTCATTACAGCCTTCCAGCTATGAACTGGTGCTCCCTGGGCTTTGCTTTCCCAAAGCCGAGAGAAAACCCTGAGCATCCACAGATGCTCCTAATCACGAGCCTTAGAATCACATGCAATTCCTATTTGGAGGCTTTTCTCACGGTTGCAGAGCAGTTCTTTGATTGGCACTGTGACATCTTTGTATGGGTTTCCCATCAGTCGAGGACATGCGTGGCGTAGCCCTGTAAGAAAGCCACACAGCTCTCCAAGAATCTCATCTACTGAAGTGCAGCCATTGCATGGACAGGTTTGGTAGTTGTACACAGAACGACTGACTCCTCCTCTCCCTTTCAAACACACATACACACCCCAAAACACTCGCTGGTGTATGTTGTTCCCTGTGGTCTCCTGATGCCGTGGGCTGGAGGATGGGAGGTTTTTGTGGAGCAGAGTGTTTCCTGCTTAGGTCCTTTGGTACTGAGAGAGGATTCCTGCCCTGGTGAGCAGCATGGGAGATCCCTCTGAAAAAGCATCTCCTGTTCCCAGTGAATCTGCTGGATATGCAGTCCTGCTCACTTGAGTAGCAAAGTACTGTCTCCAGGCTGTTTTAAGGCTTTGACTCACTTGTCATAAACTCCACATGGATATCATGAACTGGAAAGAGCTTAATCAAAAAAACCCCACCCACTTTAATCATATTCCAAGGTCCTGTGACATCTCAAGAGATCCTTGACAGCTTGTCAGTAAATGAAAAAGATGTGCGGCACTAATGGGGACACAGCAGTGGCTCAGAATCATACCCGAATGCACCACCGGGAAATGCCCAGTGGGAGTCTCCCCATTAATCCAAACCCCCCCCTGAGAAATCAATGTCCACCCATGAGACTAAAAAACCTCAGTCCTTTTGATTTAATGCAGAAGCCTGGGTACTGTCAGCTGAACTTCCTGCTTTAAACTCAGTTTGCATATCCTTTGTCAGGCAAATTTGCATAATCTGTGTCACAACAAAAAATGGAAGTGTGTTGTATCAAAGAAGATTTGAAATGAATTTTTTAAACTGCAGATAAATCATAAATTTATTTTTGCAAACTATATGAAAATATATCGCACACTGTAAAGAAGCCTACTCAAAGGAGCAAATACGCAACCACAGAAAATATTTCTGTATCTGTACAAATACACTGAAACCCCATCAATCTGCAGAATACATCAAAACAAGGTTTTGTAAGAAATAAGCAAATTATAAATTCCTAGAGTGACAATTTTCTTCCACAGATTATGCAAACATTATGTATGCTTCAAGTAAAGTTGTATTTTATTAAAAATGTAACTCATGATAAAATAGATGTAACATTTGAATAGCAATTTAGAATTTATATTATTCTTACCTTATAAAATGATATTGAAAAAATGAATTGAGCTAACACAAGTGTATTCAATATGCATGAAATTTCTATTTAGTGTGTACAATGTGGAGCAGACAGACGGTAGCCATTCCCCAGTGCTGTAATTACTGTGTCACCATTTGTAAAGCGTTTATGTAAAGTACAATACTTCTGACTAACCATGTACAAACTCTCTGCACCTTGTTAAAAATCACATCATTGATTTCAAAGCCTTTATATTATGTTGATATTGATGAGTGCGACGTAATCCACCCCTACTTTTATTTTATATAACCAAACACAATCCATTACCTCTCTGTACGTGTTCTTTTTAGGCAAACTTATGTATTATACACACTACCTTAATATTGTAATTTTCAAAGAGCAGCAGACTATTACAAAAAAGAAATTGTTCTTTTTTTGTTCCCTCGTGCTGCAAAGAAGGCTTGAACACTGGCACAGGCATGTCTTCACTTACGGGTTCTTTCTCCTTTTTAGCAGATATGTGCATTGATTTTGGTGGAGATTACTTTTCTGAGTTTGCTGTATTTCCCTGAAACAGCCTTACTGTTAGATCTTTGCAATGATTCCTTCATACTGACCACAGCTGTTTGAAACTAGATAAACACTAACAAGTTTAGAAGGTAAATAGTCAAAATAAAAATTCTTCCCGAGCAGCAGTCAGGCTCTCTACTCTTTCCATCTTATTCATGCATCACACACGTCTCATTGATTTCTGGGATTTGGGACGTGGTCATAAATTAACTGCTGAGACAGAAGGCTTTCCCTTGCTAATCTCTTTGTTGGGAGTGGCCTCCCTCTTTTGCAGGAGCAGGCCACGTATTCATGCCCTTTCCTGAGCTGCAAGGCACATCCCAGTGTGGATGTCGTGCAGCGGCTCCTCGGGCAGGTCTGCCAGCAGAGCGTTGGCAAGGGCAGGGGGTAAGTGCTGGGAGGAAGAGTGTGCAAGATCAGAGACCCAGGGCACGTCGGCGTGCATGCCCTTGGCATGCAGTTGGGACCTCCCTCTCCCTGTACTCTGGTCCCACACAGTCACGTTAGCGTGGCATTAGTGATCCTGAACGAGTTGATCTTCGCCCTCAGCAAGGCTTAATAGCTTGCAGTCACAGCATGTCTCTACCTTGCGTTTGCAAAATAAGCAGATGTGTAATCTGTTTTCTCCTGGGGTCTCATACAATTCATGGTTATCGTAAATGTGTTATACGTAGACTACATTAACACTGCTGTCTAGAATGTAAGGCTTTTGTTCTTGGAAGGTGTTAAGATATTATGAGCTTAAGGAGATTTGTCCTGAAAGAAATTTAAAGAAAATTGCCCAGCGTTAATGCCTTAAAATGCCCATCATCAAATGCATGACTGCTAAACTCTCAGGTGGTATGTGGTAATGTAATAATTGTTGAATCTGTGGGAAGCTCGCACCTTTTTCTGGAAAGTACCACATTAATACTCTTTTTTAAAATTCTTTATTAGGCTAAGGTCGTGCGCATGTGTTATTCGGTGCTAAGGAAATCTAGTTGTTATAGGTTGTAGATAAATTTAATTTGCTTATTGCCGTATTTTAACTGAATACTTTTTAGGAAAAAATATACAAACACAATGAAATTAAAGGACTACAGATTAATAATACAGTGCACCAAGAGTGATATTTTGTTTAGCTTATTTTTAACACATTTCTTAGAGTTGAAGACTTGAATACTATAACTGATCAAAAGTATCGTCTCAGAATGAACAACAGGATTCCTTTCCCAGGAACCCAAACTGTGCCGACAAATTAACAAAGCCTCCACATGAGAACTGGTCAGATACTTTTATTATTTAGCTGGTGAACCAGCTGTATGCACAGTACCAGCTACAGGGCTGCAGTCATCTTCTTTTTCCTGGTTGATCTAATAGCTTGTAAAATAAGGTTAGGGGTAAATCTCAGGAAGTGGAGAGATGCATGTGGTTAGGGCTTTCGTGGGGGCTTCACTTCCGACAGCTTCTTGGGGAAGAAACTGATTTGATCTGTTGGCCAGAACCACGTGTGGGAGCGTATGTGGATTCGCAGCATTGAGAATGGCTGTGGTTTGAACACTGTCTGAAACTATGAAGGCTTTCAGATTGGGGGTGGGGGGTGGTCTATATTTCTGTTTAATTAAATAAATCACCTTTGAGCTGACTAATAAGAGTTTGAGATTAGCTCCTTAGCGTAGCTGGGGGTGTTAAAGACCGGAGACATTTGTAAGATCCACAGGGTAGTTCTAATTCGGTGCGGAACGGTCCCTTGGGGTAGGAAGGGTTTGTATTCTCTCCAGCACCAGATAAATGAGGAGCCCCTAACCCAACGATCCTTCCAAAACAATGCTCTCCTTCGCCTGTCAGCTAGTAAGAATCCTATGGAGAACTCCCACAGACTTTGTTTCTCATAATTCCTCATGGAAATTGGTGAGAAATACTAATAATGAGAAAAAAATTTGCTAACTTTTCTTTTTCAAACCTGAAGCTTCCCTTTATTACAGTCAGTCAGAAAATTCCAGGCTATTAATATACCAAGATATGAATACAGCTCCCCAGGATCTGTCATCTTAGTTAACATCAGCTAAGTACCTGCCCTTAGTATTTTCGTCTTTTGAATATTTATTTAGAAAAAAAAAAAAATACAAGTTTTCAATACAGTAGTATAGTAGCAAAAAAATTAATTGCTGTATATAATGAAGAACATACATTGGTATTATGTGCTCTATTGAAATAACATTATCTCCAACTTTAAATAATATTTATTTTCAAATTTAAAACAGGTCATCTTTGAAGATGAACAGACATGGCCCTTTGCCAAAAGAACAATCAGATTTTCTGCAGCAGAATATATAGAAAATCATAACAAATTTAATTACCTGTACCACTGCTAAAGGCCCTTCAATCTTAGCACTCTTGAGATTTAGCAGATTGTATCACATCTTCCTGATTAACAATTCTGACTGAGAAATGAAACATTCAGACTTACTGAAATAAATAAAAAAATATGATGCCATTTTAAAAGAAGACACTATTTGAACAGCCTCCATTTACAACAGTGTAACAGCTCGCAATAGATGTTTAAAATTCAGTATATTTTCTCAAATTATATGAATTATTTGTTCCATGTGAATAAATATCAGCATAGTTTTAACTTTCTCAGATCTCTCATCTCTTCAACCTTTCTTAGAGGTCAGTATCTCAGACTTAGATGATGAGGATATTAATTATAATAATAATAATTTTCTCTCAGGAAAATTAGACAATGATTGTTTGTCACAATTTCTAGATTTCAAGAATCCACGCAGTATTCAAAACCTCTTTTTTTTTCTCTGAAATTCCTGGGCACTTTTTTCATACAAGTACACCTTAAGATCTCAGAAGTCTCAAATCTAATTTTTCTCTAAGGGACACGAGAGGAAGTCCCAAGTGCGGGAGCAGGTCGCCTTGGCAGGACAGCCCTCCTGCTCGGAGCTGAGGGAAGGAGGCAGGACAGGGTGTGCTGCAGAGTGCATGGGTGTGGGGAGAGAAGCGGAACGTTTCAGAGGGAAAGGCTGGTTTCTGACTGTGAAATGTAAGCCCCAACTTTTGCTTTCTGTTCTTGATTGACATTCCCTTAGTACTGCTTATGAGTATAAAAGTTAAATACTAATTTTCTGGCACTATCTCAGAAGCTGTCAGCGCCTTATGATTCAGACACTGGCATTTTTTATAGGCAGAAAAGAATGTATTCAGCGGGGGCTCAGGGTGGGAATAAAATCACCGCTGTCCCTTTACCACTCATGCAGCTGCGGTGGTTCAGCCAGCCATGTGTCCCCTGAAAGCTCTGCTCCTGAATTCTTCAGCGCCCTTCTCTGAGCTCCTAGGTGCCCTGTGCCACAGCTCCGCAGACAGCAGGTAGCGTTGCCTTTTCTCCAGGAGTGCCTAGGCTCATGCTCCTTGGCTTGACTGACGCCCGCTTTCATTAGGCGCTCATTCCTGGAAGTGCTGCAACCTGATCACGCATAGCACCGTATTTGATCACGGTAACTCTATTTGAGCCTAATTCTCTACTAATCCCTTGCAAGCCTTCAGTGCCAATCAGAAATATCTTTCCAACATCCTCCAGACACCAGCCTCTCCCTTGGTTTGAGAGATTCCAGTTTCTAAAACCTGGTAGTATGTAATCAACAAAGGAAACCCCTCACCCTCTGCCTTCAGTGCCAGCTCCTCCATTTCAGACCCGACTGGCTCCAACTGCCACAAAACTTGCCAAGGCCAAGCGCAGAGCACGGACAGAAGTGGCTGATTAGGGCAGGAGCTCCTCTTAGGCTTGCTAACAATGACAGTGCTCAGGGTCATTTGCTCTATGTGATGGAAATTTAAGATGAGAAGAGAAAAACCATCTCATTAGTGTTGAGAGAACACAGGATGCTAATCTTATTGTGCAGTGCGTGCGCCCAGCACACGGCTCGCAGAGACAAGGTCTGTGCTTGGGAAAAACTAAAGCAACTAGTTACTTAGATCTCCCTCCTTCACAGTTAGGGCTATTTGTATGCTTAATTTTAGCTGATTAGTTGGATCAAGAGCAGGTAAGAACAAGCTTTGTCCCTTACGAGCTTTCTTTTGCATCATACCAGGTTTTCATAGAGTTTCTTTTTGTTGCAGGGAGAGCATCACAGATCATTTTCCCTGATGCCTGCCTGCACAGCTCCCTGCCCCTGGGAAGCTGTTGTGCCCAAGGGACTGATTCTGCTGCCACTTACTCTGATCTGAAGTGGAAGAGGTGATGGACAGAGGGGGGGGGAATTTTTTTCTGTTCCAAGGAAGCAGTCAGCCTCAGGCACTGATAACTCTAGGGCAAGTCCCATATTCAGCCTGCTATCAGTGCAATGTGGTATCTGGTGATTCCACGTCAGAAATCAGATTACCCTTCCAAATCATCTGCTTTTCTAATCATTCTGAGGAGTGCATTTTACAGCTTCTCATTAAGCTGCAACTCTGGCCCCAGGTCTGGCTGTGGCAAGCCTGTCATAGTGTGCAGGGTGCTCACACACATGTGCACGCACATCCCCCAACCATTCTGTGTGTTTGCATTCATGTGGGATCCCGTTTAATCTCCTCCTTTCAGTCGTCTTCAGCATGTGCTTATCAGCTGAACTAAAGCCTGTTTGCTTTCCCAGCTTCCTGTTACAGGCTAGGATTACTCTAAAAAGTAACGCTTGTTTAATTAAGAGTTTCCAAACTGTCACTGGAGTGACAGATGCAGTAACTGAAATCATCCCACCCCTCATTTCTTTTCCTCTCTTCTCTCTAAAACACCCAATGCCAACCAAGAAGAAAATTAGCAACAATAAGCCTATGAAAGGAAAAAAAAATAACCAAAGAGAAAAGCAGCGCTGACAGGTATGTCAGCCCCATAGAATAAGCTGCAATATATCAACCCATCTTAAAAAACCTAAACACAGAAGTCCTCCCTGCTTCATTTGTGATCCTATTCATAAGTGTCAAGTGTCATATTTATTGCTTTGTCATATTTGAAGTTGTGTTTTTAATATTGAGAAAATGATCATAAAACCTATTGCAATACTTAAACATGGCTATGAAAGTGAAAAATTGATTTTTCCATAAAAGTAGATTCTCTAGTGGAATTATGGCCCTGGTGAAAATGTACTCCATTTCAGCGTGCTTTAAGGTGTGCTTCTTGGATAGCGTGGTAATGGTATACCTAGATATTGTCTGCAGGCACTGGACACAATCCCCTGGGTGTGCAGAAATTAGATAAGGAATAATTCTTCTGTATAATAGTATCCCTTGTGTAGTCTTCTGTGCAATACAGTGAAATTAATTCAGCTTCTCTCTATAGAGCTTATCTTCTGTCCCAGCATTAGAGTGTACTTCTCTCACATTTTACCTGGGCAACAAATATTTTCTTACTTCATTGTGTTAGAAAGTCCAGCATTGGTAATTTACAGAGCACCTTTGGTTCCCGAGTCAGCCCATAACTCCATGTATATTTTTGCAACATGCAAGCCCTGGGTTAAGTTGAACAGGAAAAAATAAAGATGCTCCAAAGCAAGCTAACCTGCCCGTAGTGTGAGGTGAGGGTGGTTGTAGGGTACATCTCAGCACTGACCAGAAGCTACGACCCCCATCCTTATGAGAGCTTCTGTACGTAACTTTGGTTATTTCCAGTGTTGTTGACCCTATTACTCATCGGATTGTAAGTTCTTTTTGTCTGTACCTTTCTAAATTTAACCTTTCCTTTGGGTTGTTCATGACTGCTGTTAAGGCCTGAATTAAAAGAGAAGAACCTCTACTGCTTGCTTCAACCTAAAAAACTCATTGTCCAGTGCTGGAAATCTGATTCACCTTTCCCTCTTTGCAGAAAATATCTTTAGACCTTGGCTGGCATGGTTTGTACTAGAGAAGCGTTTAGCAGTGTGGTCTGTCTCTAGCAATCTGGCCTTCTTCAAAACTTTTTTAAACAAATCAGTCTTATGGGTTTCTACCCTTATTCCACTACAGATACGTTCTGCTCTCAGCCAGCATTTGCTGTAGGCTTCAATATAATCACAGTTAGACCTGAAGTTTTGTACTGTTTTGTACTGGTTTTGCACACTTTTTGTACTGTTTTGTAATGCTCCTCACAAGCAGAGCATGCGACGTTGGGCCATTTCCAGCTGAGACATTTCAGCCTGTTTCCAGTTACATGTATTCACTGGTATAATCGCAAAGCTGAAGGAACCTATAGCAGTATACCGAACAGCTCCTCTTCTACTTTACTGTTCTCTTTCTATGTATACACTTGCAGAACATTTTTGCCATGTGTTTTTGTATCTTTCACCAAGTCTTGGGTTGACTTTTGCTATCCCATGCTCTACCTTTGCATTCCTTGGTCGCGAGAACCTACTTAATCATCCCCTTCTCCATTCTCTGTAAATGCGCCACTTATTTCTGATGTTCAGCTGGGGTGATCTTTATCCCTTGGTGTTGCCAGAGGCTCCCGAGTGACCCTGGGCTGCCCATGAGCCTGTGCAGAGCCACAGTCACCTCACGTGAGCCCTGTGCTCATAAACCAACACTGCACAGTGCTCACATCTTATGCTTTTGGATGTTTGAAGCACAGAACCTGATATTTGCTCTCTTAGCTTCTTAGGCCCAGGCGGCACCAGCAGCCCTTACTTGCCCTGAGCAGCCTCACCTGGGGGCCCCCACTCCAGCTGTGGGCCCTGGAGCCCCATTTAAGCTCCAGCCTGAGCCTTCAGTAGTGGTTTGGGCTGTGTTGTAGCTGGACCTGCTTTTGATTTGATTTGGCTTTTCTGGTTTGACCTGGGAACCTTTGTTACCTTGTGTGTTGCCTGATGATCATTGCCTTATCGATGGGATGCGTTACTGCCATCACCCTGTTCTGCTCGCCTGGCTCCAGTGCTGTGGGACCATGCCATGGGGTAAGCTCGCTGCCCTCCCCCTGCCTGCAAAGGGTGGGAGGAAGCTTGAGAAATTTGCACTTACTCCAAAAAGCAATCTTGCTTCTCAGATGTGTGCAATGGTGAGGAATTACAGCATAATATTCAGAGTTGCGTGAAGGAGAGAACCTTGAGGTCTCTTTTGTAGAAACAGACAAAAACACTGGGGAATGGGGAGCCTGGAGAAGTCTGTTTTGTTGACACAGAGCACTTTGTTTTGGTAGCTTCTAAATGGGCAGTTACAGCTTTGACTCTGCTGATGTTTTATAACTACAATTATCCTGAGTTTTGAGATGAAAGGTCATTTTGAGCAGAAAGTGTGTGCGTTTGATTTTTTTGTTTTCTAAGGCAAAAAAACTTATCAAAGTGCTTGTGACCAGCATTGCCATTTAATCAATTGTGTTTCACTTTGCTTTTCAGTTGGCTTTGACTGAGCCCTAGCTATTCCGCTTTCAGTCTTTGCAAGCACTACATGCCCGTGGCATATTCTTTCATCGGAATGGATTTCAGTGGGGACGTACCTTGATCATGCAGGGCTTCCCATCAATCTGACACTTCTCCTGGTAGAAGCTAAAGATGAGCTGAGTGCTGCAGTGGGCAGTATAAATGTAGTGTAGCTGACAGTAAACAATGACAATCTCTCTTCTTGGCACTACAAACCAGCAAATATTGTCAATTTTTGCTCCATTATATCTGGAAGGTTCTTTGATTCATGTATGTTCCGGGTACTCAGTGCCAAAACAGCTGGCCTGGTGCAGCTCAGGTGGGTGTCTCAGCCTTTCCCTTAAGGAACATTTTGGCAGCCCCACTCACACAGTATCCCATGGTCAGAGGGTGACCGTGGCCTCCTGGGGGTGGGTAGGCAGCATAGATGTGCTGCAAAAGGTTGGGTGTGCCAGGAAAGAACTGCGTAGCTCTGAGTGTATCACACAAGGCAGGATGTTACTGGGGGCCTTTAAAGGTGAGAACAACTGAAGTGCATTTGACTTCCCTAGTACATCGGCACTTGTGTGCGGGATGGCCAGTTTGCAAAGTCCTCTCCTGATATTTATGGTATTTCCTTCCAAACAAACACAATTTTGTACTACTTGGATAGTCTTCTCCAGCCCACCTACTTGCATGATATCCATTACAGCTCTATTGGAGCTCCTTAGTCTTTCATCTCTTTTTCCTCATTATGCCCCCAAGACTTGTTTTCTTAATTTTACAGCTGGAGAACTGGAGTATACAGTCAATGGGAAATAGGCCAACCATTCTGCATGAGTTATGTTTTGCATTGGGTTTAAGTGAGACCTTTTAAAATATAATTAAAAGCTTTATTGTTGCTTGATTAATATGCTGCTCTGTTTATAGTATAACGCCACATTATCCATAATGTTCCTCAGCCATTTTACAAATATTTCTGTGCTGTGTTTATTTTGGCAACTGCTGCCAGATGTTGACTTATGAATTCTTTCCAGCTTTTTAAAAGCTGCATTGCTGCTTTGTCTAGAAGATGCATCCATGCCAGGGTCCCACGACATGAGGGACTGCATCATCACTTGCGAGGCGCAGTGCACCCCCAGGCATGCCACGCTGAAGTGGTGGGGAGCAGAAAAGGGGTCAGGGCGCATGTTCCCTGCCATTTCCCAGCACCAGGATTGGCGATACAACCAGGGTCTCCTGATCCCTGGCTGCCACCTTGCTGTGCTGATGGTCACTGAAGATTTCTAATTGAAGGGGGAGAAACGCAGGAGAGAGGGTGATAAAGGGAGCGGAATGACCCACTTAAGAGTATGAAACAAACCTGGGAAGGTGAACCAGGTATTTAGGCAGGTGCCACACCCACCTTTGCTCGGTGTTCACAGAGTTAAATGCTGTAGAAATCCAAAGGAGCAGCAGGACAGCATAGTGTTCTCAGTGTTGTGTGAATAACATGCATTAGTTTGAATTCTACAGAATGTACTTCCATGGAAATACATGGGTTTAGGCCAAGCTTTTGAGTGATGTACATTGGCAGGGCCTGCACAACTAGATACAAATCTGGTCCAAAACTTGTAATTTAAGGTATATATTAGACGTATGACTACAAGCTTCTGAAGATTTTGGGGGAAACAACTGGTTTGTGTTGCATTCTGTGGCTTACATAATTTTGTTTGGTGCTCTGCATGCCAGCTTTGTGTCAGGAGTTTGAGCCTCATTTGTACTATGTGAAGGATCGTTTCCCTTTGGAAAAGGGAAGGGAAAAACAAACAAGCAGTGACTTAACTTCCATAGATTTTTTTTCTGTAGACCTCTTGCTATAAGCTTCAAGACAGAGAATCTATCATAACTGCTTTCTGTTCAGATCTGGACATAGGAAAACTGTCTGGAAAGCCTGAAATATGGGGCTTCTGCAAGTATTGATACTGCTCACAGACTCTGACACCTTTTAAATGACCTGTCTAGAGCAGATAGGAAACTTGAGGCTGCCAGGCAAAACAAATGGGACAAAACCAACAGTGCCCCTCCTAGGCATCTGCACTTCCATGGAGAGGCTGTCACTCTTGGGGTTTCAAGGCAGAAACTGGCCAGGAAGAACTGTTAGCATGTACCACCCATCCCGTGGCTTTCTGACACTAAATCAAGCAGTGATTTTCCTTGCAGTGTTTTTTCCTTCCTACTGCTTCTGGTAACCATCAGAACTTAGAGTAAATGAAGAAGTCTTCTGCTGCAGTGTGTTCATTTGCAATAGGCTTTTCCACAGAATGTAACATTAGAAAATATAATTTGATTGTTGCCAATTAACAGACTAGCTGTGCCCCTGGTAGTTACGAGGATTAGCAGTCTTTAATCTGCATCATTTGAGACCTTTATATTGCTGACAGGCTGCAACATAGAGGACCAGATAGCTCATTTGTGTGCTCTGAAGCACTTTTAAGTTAAGAGATCATTGTGCTGTTGAAATCAGGTATGTAAAATAAATCACCTAAGGTTTTGCAGGCCATAATTCAGTGAACAAATACCATAACCCTCGTTTTATTAGAGCAAGAAACTGATTAACAGACATTCTGCAACATGCCCAAAGGGACCGGAAACCATCTCAACAGCAAATTTAGATTCCTCAGCTGAATGTGCAGACCACAGTAGCTCAAGGTTAAGGATGTGGCCCCGTAAGCAAGCGCAAATGCTGAAATCCACCATGATGCTCCATTCTTGGAAGTCTTCCACCAGAGGACTGTGTAAAGGCAGATCTCTTCCCTCTCCCATTCCCAAAAGCAGTGGCATTTTGAAGTGAGGGTGGGAAGTACAGCCAGGGAGCTGCGTGGTTCACCAAGAATCAGATTTTATTCTGTCCTTGGTAGTGTGAGGCTTCTGGCACATGCCATTCCTGAAGCTCTGTCCCTCCAGGTGCTCTTTCCTTTAGGCCCTTCCCTGTCCTCTTTGAGTTTTATATTGCTAACTTATCCCGGGTTTTGTCTAAGTTAGGCTAACATTAATAAACACCAGTTTGTTCCTTTCCTGCAGTGGTTTAAAAAACAAAAACCACAGCACAAAATCAACCTAAAATAATCTTATCTTTGGCTTGATGTGTTGTAAGCAATGTAACGTTATTTAAGGATCCTTTAAAGAAGAGACTAAACAAATCACCGTTTCCTTTGTATACACCCTTCAATTATATTATACATAGCCCATCTTTTTTTTTACCAGTCACTGTTTTTGTTGTTGTTGAGTTTTTTTTAAAGACTTCCTCTTAAACATGTTTAAACAGGTTGTGGTCTGAGTTTTGGCATCGACCTGAGCCCGGCATATGGCGTTGCATGTACGTCTGCAGGTTTTGGAGCTGTGCAGGGGCTGAGCTCTGCCCTGGCCAGACAGCCAAGGCAATGCCTTCCCTCGGGCTGCAAGGGGAAAGCTCCTCACCTGTGTTTGTTGGGAGGAAAGAGTATGTCCCAAAATACTAGAGGAATTCTCTTCAGCTAATTCCTGAAGTCTGTCAGTGAATGGGATGCCCTGTGCCTTCTTCCCATCCTCTCTGGCAGTGCTAAATTAGCCCATTAGCCCCCATACCTGTGAAGGTATTTTCTCCACAGCTGAATCATTTGTGTACAGGCCTCTGTAAGTGAATGGCTTTGGAAGGGGGTGGGAAGAGGCAGCTGTTGTGATTTGTAATACCCAGATGGCAAGGATTTGTGTGTTTCCCTTTCTTTGACTTGCTAGCTATTTTTCTCTCAGAGCTCCTGAGATCTGAATAGAGAAAAAGGATGCCCAGCCATTTTTTCAGTGTGCTACTAGTTTGCGTATGTTGTACATTTTCTTCAAAATTAAGTGCATTCCTGTGCAATATTTCCATTCCTTAATTGGGTTTACCAATTGCTAAGGTGAAGAAATGTGCTCTTTGGTTTGGAGGACAGTTTACGAAAACAGTCTGTGCAATGTATCTTTTAGCATGGAGGCTGGTTCATGGCATCTCATTCAGAGCTCGGCTTCTCTAAAGTAACAGGGCTAAAACTGTCAATATATGTTATTTTTTCCAGATATTGGGTAACTTCTGGCATCTGAAGGAAGGTTCTTATTTTTTGTTATGATAAACAGTCAACATCAGAGTGATACACAGATAATACAAATGATGATGTTCTCTCTTTCACTCAAACCGACTCTATGAAGCCAGTTCCAAAAGATACAACCATTTTAACTGTCAGTAAGAGCTCACTCTAGAGACTCTGTTTAAGAAGTAATGATTTTATCAGATATGAATAAACATTACTGTTTTGGGAAGATATCCTATGAACAAAGCTAGGCTTTTCTCTTAAGGCTAGTATTGTACAGAAGGTCTTGCAACAACAGAGGTATTACTTGGTATTTGGGGAAAGGCTTTAATTCCCATTTTCAAAGTCTTTTGAAGCTACTTGTTACTATTTTGGGACTTGGTCAGTTTATTTTAGGCATCTGTGGATACGTTATGAGTTCTTTTGCATCCTTCTAAAGTGCATTTGCCCTCTTGCTTGGCTTATGGTGCAGGTTTTTTCTGGGGATTGTGTCAACTCAGGAATGTAAGTGACTGTGTGATGGATGCTGTGGCCAAGGCTTGAACATGCGACTAATCAGGACCTGTTTCCTTATCACTGACTCTGGCAGCAAATGAGGCTGCTTTTTCCTTGCCTCTGCAATCTCTCATTGGCAGTCACAGTTGCTGAGAGCAAGCAGAGATTGCTGATGTGTTCCAGGCTCAGTCTGCAGCCTACGCTTCTAGCCAGAGACCAGACAGGCAACTCTGCTGACTCAGAAGAAACACATTTAATGTCAGAAAGCCTGAAGGGAAAAAGACTGAACTCAAAGCACAAATCAAAGAGTAGTATCCAACACTGTTGGTCTTGCTGTTTTGTACTCCTCAGTGCGGATCCTCCAGGGCACCCCTTTAGGGTGGGATGGCTAGTATCTGCCGTGTTAGAAGCTGTGATATTTCTCATTGCCATTAGGATGTAATGGCATCACACATAACTGCATAAGTGAAACACCACAGTGAGCTGCCTGTATACTCTAAGCCAGAGTTTCCAGTGTGTGGTGCCTGGCCCTCAGGAGAGAGGAACCTGTGAAGGAGAGGGATGCTGGATCCCTAGACAGTTTCTATGTTAAATTGGTGCTACCCTTTTTGAATAAACTATTCCAGTACATTAAAAACAAACAACTTTATAATGATGAAGAAAGTTAAGAGTGTGGACTCAGAGCAAGATGCTGAGTAGCCAGCTGGGCTGTCCTTTTAGCACCAGAACCGTTTTCACTCCTATCAATGAAGAATTATTTAAAGGGTTGCTCTTCCATTGTTTATAAGATACACCTTCCATTAATTAGGGAATTGCATCCTTGTGCCAATTGAAATTAAACTACCAGCAAACCAAAGACGGTTTCAATTGGGTTGGAAATCCTTGTATGCCGTGCTGGAAGAAGCAGTGTAGAAGCGCTGAGAGCGATGTGGCTGTGGGGTCAGTAACTGAGGCTTTCCTTGGGCTTCCATGGGAAAGAGAGCAGGAGGTATTGTTTGATCTCACCAAACATGAGCTGCCAGGACATCGGGCTTCTACTTGAAGGTAGACATCTGTGCTCCCCTCGAGGGGTGGGTGGGGTATCTGCAGGGGCAATTTACTTCTCACTCTGTGGAAGAAATTACCCCAAGGAGGTGTCTCCTGCCTTTGGCTACAAGAGCGACGCAGGGCAGGGCTTACACTGCTATCTGCTGCTTTGCTGGCGGATGGTAGGGGAGAGGAATGCCACTCTCCAACCAAGAAACAGAGATCCTATTGACTGTATTTGCTGGTTGCTGGGAGAGGAGTGAAATTCATCCTGCAAGGTAACTTGGCTACGTTCCTAACAAAGACAAATAATTACTGTCATTTTCACAAGACGTGCCCAAAGGAGAGAGGAAAAGCTCTGCTGAACAGGAATAATTTTGAGGCCAATGCATATTGCTGTTGGGAGTGGATTGTTCCAGTGCATTGACCAGAGGCAAAACCATGTCTCCTCCTACCAGTGCTTAAATTCTGAGTGCTGGAAAGGGTTTTGACAGAAACAGGCTATATGTCCATGGTCACCATGATGATTTTCCTTGTTTAGCTCTTTGTACCAAAGAAATTCAATTATCGCCTAAGAAAACATTTGGTCTTATTAGCTTAGTTGTATTAGCTGAAATTAATATTATGATGTATCTTGGCCAGGGTCCTGTTTCTAAGGCATTGAGTTGCTTCCTATAATTTAACTCTTTAAATACTGTCAAATATCCAGCAAATATCAAAAGAGACTCAAAATTGGGGCCATTATGACAAGTATACTCAACAGGAATTTTAAACTCATAGAAAAGAACGATTACTGTCACGGAAATGATTGTTTTCTTCACGATGTGTTTTTAGTCTGCACACCGTGTTGGGGACAACCAAATGTGTGACTGTGACCTCAGTTCCCAGTGTGAAGTGCTGGAGTCAGCGCCTCAGCCGCAGGGCTGTTTCTGGGGCTTGCGTTGGAGAACACGACCTTGAAAACAGGCAGCAAGTACAGAACGATGCGGTGATGTCTGCCTGGCCTGTGGGCACGCAGGAGTGCTAACAGCAGCGTGAGCCCCCCCGTTTGTCTTGTAGGGTCCCCATTGTACAGAAGCACAGACACCTGAGGATGATTCCCCTTCCCTCTTACAGAAACAGTTAGAGCCTTGCGAAGGAGTTTGTACACCGTGATATCTGCCTGTAAAAAAGGGGGATTAGCCGTGCTGGTGTAACCCTGTGGTGCCACTGTGATCGTGTGAGGGGCTCTGTCCAGTCTGTCTGTTTTCGTGTGAATTGACCCCTGTAACCAGAAGGGGTTTATCAGCACCAAGGTGGGTATAGAGCGGATTTCAGAAATAGCATCTCTCTTTCGCAGTGTGTTATATGAATGGTGGAGGAAAAAAAAGCCTCTGAGTTTTGTCACAATCGGTGGTACTTCTAATAATTTAAAAGCCTGAATTACTTACATGTGGAGCTAAAATAGCTCTAAGTGCATTTTTATTGCCTGGCTCTGGAGCTGCCATTTACAGGTTAACAGCCCTAATGCTTTTAAATAACAGGAGAAGGAGTATATGTAGTGCGGTGTTAGAAAATGATATATGTCCTGTTATTCGGACACAAGTAGAGCACTGAAAGCCCTATTCTGTTTTCTACACAATATTTTCTTTTGCAGGCCCTAGTTTGTTTTAAATAACTTCCGGTGGACTAGTAAACATTGAGAGGCTTTGAATCTGTAAAAGTAGGGTTATATAAATCTTGTGATTAAGAAAATTAAACTGCTCATGTATAACGATCTACTGCAAATACAAATATGCCAATTTTGTGGTCTATTTTAACATCCAGAATTAGCCTTACACTTTTGTGATAAGAAAGTTATCATTGCCTTTCTTTCCCCTCCTCTCTGACTATTTTATGTGTTTAAGAACCTGACGTCAGGGAAATAGTGCACTGGAGGAGCAGAAAGCTCTGGGATGTTCTGCATGTGGGGGGAAAAAAGAAGAGGTGTTAAAAGTAGCAGCACATTGGGTTTTGTTTTGTTTTTTAATTATTAAAAAAAATGGAAGATTGAAATTCACAGACTACTTAACTTTCTTTATATTCATAAATACCAGAGTATTTCATTGGAGATAAGGGTGTGATAATCTCCCTTCAGAAGATAAGACGAATGAGGCAGAGGCGAAGTGGCTTATTTCAGTTCACACAAATGTAATTGTACAGGCAGGAGAGATCCCAGATCTCTCCACCTCCATCCTTCATTACTGGGCTTCATCCTGCCTCTCTTGCGGGCTCCTGGCTGCCCACAACAGCACAGGGGCTGTGGAGAAGAGGCTTTTGTGCTCCTGACTCCAGCACACAGTGGCTGATGTGTGTTATACTCATAAAAAGATTGAACCTGAACTTTGAGTGCTAGCTATCTCTTGGTATATTTAAAGAGATTCACTGGTCTGTCCTACATGTACCTCTTTTAAACTCCTTATTCCTCTTCAGATACAGAGCTTGTTTCATACTTCTGGCTGATTGGAGGTGCGTTGCTTTTAGGCTTTAACTGTCCCCCATAAGATTAGTGAATAATCAAAACCCTGGAAGTCAAAATCAAAAACGTTCTGTATTAAATGTTCTGTGGTGTCTCATGTACTAACCTTCTGTGAAGGGGCACCTAGTCCAGATTCTGCCTCCTGTGGTGCACCGAACTCTCTCCTCCTGCTAAATGACCTGTGCTTTGGGCTAGACAATGGCTGTGGTAGTTCATTTTCAAAGAGGGGCGGGGGGGGGGAAGAAAGTCTGTGTCTTCCACCAAAAATAATCATTTAGCATAAAATGCTGACTTCAGTCAATACCTATTCTTCTTTGGGTTTTTTTTTCAAAGCACTTTTTATTGAAAAGAAATGGCATCCTGAATCTATAGTCCTGGGCTCTTGAGAAATCTTGTCTAATTGCCTGTTCACCTCAGCTTGCCGTGTTTAATTCCTGAAAATATTTTTATAGGTCTCTGAATCAGTATTGTGATTTGGGGTTTTTGCTTATTTCTTAACATGAGAAAGTGTCTTAAGCTGTGAATTTAGCACTGCATGTATACTGACCGAAACAGAGCCTAGCACTACGCTGTCCCGTGTGAGAACAGGGGATTATCTCAGAAGCAAGCTTTTTCTTCTGTCTCCTATTGCAAAAAGTCATTTGTACTGAGCTGATGCGCCAATCTTTCTTCTCTGTAGTGTAATTCCCAAAGTATTCTAACCTTCCCCATTTCCTCCAGCAAAACCTTAATCATGATGTATTTTACTTTTCTGTTAGCCATTAGGTGCATAATTGTTCTTCTTTAAATCATATTAAATTATCCAGCTGATTACCTGCTTCAGCAGATTGTCTGGATCATCTTGCATATTACCTACCATGAACAGCACCAACCAAGCCGTGCGTCTTTCTGCAGCCCTAAAGCAAGGCACGTGCAGTTTCTTCCAGAAAAGTATGTTGCAGCTTTTTCAGATTGCCAGTCATTTATTCAAACTCAATATTTTTTAATGACTTCCCTTCAATTTTTTTATTCTTACTCTTGAAGCCATATATTCTTAACAACTGCAGAGTTAAACCCATAGAATTCACTTTCTTGTGCACAATGCATAGCTCACAGAGGATGCTCTGCCAGGGAAGTGTTTGGGTACACAGGGAAATGAGCTCTTTGGAGACCGCAATGTGATTTTTCACTGTCTTGTGACCTTTTTAGTGTCTTGCCTGCTCTCTTGCCTAATATTTCTGACCCACCAGTTGAGAAACAATATCCTGGACAGTTCACACAACCAGTAAAGAGAATTTTTCAAGTTTATTGAGCCTCAGGGCATATCGCATTTGACACTGTCTTCTGTGATCTTCTGCTGCTCGTTATGGAGAGAGCTTTTGATCATGAATGCATATAATATTCCTCATAAATAAGTTGGGGTTCCCTGCACTGAAAAACCTTCAGTGGATGCAGTGTAACCCTCCTGCCAGTCAGACTTCTACCAACACTCCTCAACTTCTGGCTGAGGCATCACTTGGTCTCTGCGTCCAGTCACTGCCATACCAGATGAGCATTTCAGAAAGCTGTCCTGCCGTTAAAGCATCCCCCATCACCTTCCCACCATTATGCTTCATTCATGCATTCATTTTTCCTGTGGCTCATCCCCCGTGTTGAGCCAATTTCAGTGGGGGAAGTGAGGTTTTATGTGTAAATCTGTTGTTGGTGGTAAGGATCCACGTAAAGTTTCTCAGGCAGGGGAACCACAGCACAGCAATACCTGCTTGCATCTTCCAGTCCTGTGCAGGCTACAGGTGATGGACTGAATTAAGCCATCATGCCTTAAGTGAAGAAAGATAAAACAATTCACGAGGGGCAGAGCACACACGGTGAATGTTTTATTTATATGCTACCTGTGCTGAGCTGAGCAGAACAGGTTGGGATTCTCTTTTTTGCCTTACACCTCAAAATCTTACTGTGGCTGTTACGGAGCGATGAGGCAGCACAGAGATAATGAGCTGGGCCAAATTCAGGTCTGGTTCTGCCAGTGGTACTGCCTCTGTTGGCTACGGTAGAGTTGCACCAGCTTGTGCTAACTGTGAAGTTCATTTTTCTTCAGTAATTTTCACTGCTTTCTGAAACAACGTTGCTCAGGAGCCTTTCCCAAACCTATTACTTTATTTTCACTGCTTCTTCCGCCTGTGCGCTGACCAATACTTTAAAAACCCTTCCTGTTCAGGATTTGGTCTATACCGTGACCCCCCCACCCCCCTCTCAGGGACAAGCTGTCTCAGTTAGCTCAGTCCTGTGTGGACTGTGCAGAGTGAGTTATGCTATGGCTGAGCCACAGTTGAGTTTGACCACAAATGGAAACTCCCGGTGTTTTGGTAGTACCAATGGAGGCTTCAGGACTTATTCTTCCCAGCTCTGCCATAAACAGCCAGACATCAGAGGTTCCAGTAGCATTCCCTGTCCCAGCCCTTGATGAAGTAGGAGGAATGCTACTCTTTGTCCCCACACCTAGCATGGCTGTCACTGCCTCAGGCTCCCACTTGGCTGTCTCTGAAACCTTTCTCTACCTAGAAAATATCATGGCTCCATTGGCACGAGTGAATTGTGCACCAGGATCTTGCCTTGGGACTCCTAGGTGATATAAACTGCGGAAGAAAACACTTTTTTATTTTATCACACGGGGCTTGTTCATTGCCTTTTAATAAACTTTTTCTCACCTTACATGGATGGGAAAATGTGCAGTTTAAATTCTTTATTCTGATAAAACGTTACTTTTTTTTTTTTGTATGTGTGTAAGTGTTCATTTGTGGTTCTGAGAGTAAACCTAAGAAAACAGGCAGACAGAAGGAGGCTCTTGCTGGGGTCCAAGCAATGCAGCAGGGCCCTGTACCTGTGTGAGGCACCCGTGTTAGCTACAGTCTTCACTCATGTTCTAGTACCCCAATTTCAATCTGTGCAAGAGGCAACTTGCACGTGGTGGTAACGCCCTGGGGAAGCAGAGTATAACCTGGGAAGGGAAGCACCACTGTTCCCCACTGTGGGTGGGGCTGACTGTGACTTAAGAACAGCAGATTTTGTCGTCTGTTCTTGTTGAAGTGTAAAAGCCGATTTTCTTTCTTTACCTAGGGCTTACTTGAAACTTTAGTTAATTTTGTGTTCTGTCAATATATTTACAATCAGGAATACCTTACAAAATGCTTGTTCATCTTTGCAAGGTGTTCTGAAAGTTCAATAGAGAACAGAGATTGAGAAATGATCCATGGTGCTGTAAAAATATAATCACAAAAGCTATTAGGAGGATATAATGTACAAAGAGATACAGGGTGCCCAGAGAAGCTCTGGCTGCCCCTGGATCCCTGGCAGTGTTCAAGGCCAGGTTGGATGGGGCTTTGGGCAGCCTGGGCTGGTGGGGGGTGTCCCTGTCCATGGCAGGGGATGGGACGAGCTGGGCTTTGAGGTCCCAACCCAAACTATTCTGTCATTCCTTTAATTTAGTTACTAATGAAAATGTTTAGGTTTATGCCTTTGTGCTCTTGCAAGCCACGGACACTATGTCCCCAGCCTAAAGCATGTTTTCATAATTCTACCACCTCTAACTCATCCACAGCTGAAAAGGCTGAAAAATGCCTAAGGAAGAAAAAAGGAGGAAAAAAAAAAATAAAATGTTTGAGCTCACTACTTACGTTAAGTCAGTGTCAGCGAAAGCAGCTACTCTCACCACTTCCTTCCCTGCAGTCACACAAGTTTCTGCAAAAGGCAGTAGGATATTTTCTGAGTTGCGACTGCGGAGATCTGTTGTGGAATCCACACTGAGATCTGTGCAGAACTCGCTGCAAGTTCTAGTCCCGAGTTGGCTGATTTTACTTCAGTAATTTTGTTTCACAAGAGTTTTAACCACAAGGAAGACTATGTATTATTTGCTGAAGTTTTATCCAAATTAGGTAGCAGAAAAAAATGTTCCAACACTGACAAACGAGCACTCAGCTCCTCTCCCAGGTGCAGAATGGACACTGCAAACCCTTTAGTAAAATCCAGGACTGCTAGTCCTGCACAGTGGTATTTGTGGTACATTATTTCTAATTATTTTAGTGTGTCTGTGATTTGTGTGTTTTCTGGAGGGAAATTCTTCAGCTCCCCTGGTCATTAGCCTGTGCTGGGAAGTGAAGGACCTGCTTCTTGCTGTGAGGAACAGTTTCCAGGGTTTGAGGCAGTCTCACAAATGGTTACATGTGTTTGCTGGTTCTGCATGCTCAGAGATTATATGCTGTAGAAACTGCATTATGGATCCTTCATGGACCGTCTAATGCCTTCCATATTGAGTAAAATGACTTTGGTTTATGAGAGTTGTTTGTTTTAGAAAACAAATGGCACTAGATGTGTGGCTTCACATGAAAACCCTTGCTTGTATAGGACGGCCTGTCTTCAACACCGCCAAGCAACCTCTGCTGTGGTCAGACTATCGGAGTGGTAGTGTGTTCGGGTCAGACAGGGCTGTGCACGGAGTTTCCTTTCAGCTACAAGCAACCATGGTCAAGGAGTTCTATGTGTTGAAAAGAGTGAAGTCCGCTAATGCGCAATGAGAAGGTTATTTATGCATTTACTGTTTGTGGTGGATGTGCTTGGGAAGACAGAAAGCCTGTGTTGAGAACATTCTATTTATAATTTAATCCCTTCCTAAAGGTTTCTGTGCCCAACTGTATGAGAACCATGAATGTAAATTCCTTTGTGCAAGAAGCAGTTTAGTTTTCTCTTTCTGCCTTGTGTATTTATTAAGTCAAATCTGTGCACATTCCAGTAGTATTAAATTAATCTCTTTGCAAGAGGAAAATTCATCCATATTCTAAAAATACTTAAGAAGTTTTATTTTATTCTGTTATTTCAGTAGATAAGATTGCTTCCTATCAGCAAGAATTCAAGAAGTAGCCCAGCGTAGGGTAGGTTGCCTTCATAAATTATATCCTCCTAGGAGGAGGAGAAAATCAGAAATAATAAAAGAGCTTTAGCTAGGGAGAAAGCTAATAATGTCATAACCTCATGATTTCAAATATGGAAATTGTTTTACAATGTGAAATTCATTATTTGTAACATTCTCATTAAACAGTCCAACAGTATCATGAAACAACATAATTGATTTTTCCCTAATGAGCCATCTACCAAAAAAATATTTAGGCAAAAATTGTCTGTTGGCCTTCTAAAGAGGTTTTTAAACGCAATTTTGCCTGCTATTCAAAATAAGGAACTTCCATTTAAAAAATATTTTCTGAGGTTACAAGATTAGCTGGTGTTATATCTGGTGTTATTAAGTAAATGTGTCATTGTGGAAAGTAAAAGCAGGCTTCTTACTACTGGCAGCTCTCTACATCAGAAGCTGGAATACCTCTCCCCACCAGGCCCTGGGGAAAAGGAGCTTTCCTGGGGTGATGCTCAGTCCTGTGCGCTCCTTCTGGGCAAGGATACCATCAACAGTGAAAAAAAGCCCCATGTCGACTTCTGCTTTAAACTGTGTTTTAGAGCTGCTCTTAATAACACTGCTGCACATCCAGTGGTTCCCCATGTCAAGATCCAACTATCACCCACGTGTCTCCATGAAACTACTCCTAAACTGGGATGCTTATTCCTAAATCAGTTCTCAATCTACAAAACCTACTGGAAAGATCCAGTGCCCAAACCGTACAAAGGGCGTGAGCCTGGAGACCTCTTAGCAGGGTCGAAGAGTCTCCATTACCTTGACCCAAAGTGCTAGGTGCTGTGTGCAGAGCAGGAAGCTTTTCCTACCCTGCAGAGCAAGTAAAGTGCATACCCAGAAGGCAGAGGGACTGTAATAAGGCTAGCAGACTTCAGCAGAGCTTTTTAGTACTCATTAAGATGCTTTATAGGCATTTAGGTTTGCCATTTGATATTGATGAATAATCCTGTAGCAGTCATTAGTAGAGGAAGGGCTCAGTCCAGAGATGACGGCCCTCTGACACCTCACTGCTGTTCCTGCTGAGGCTACCACTCACGGATCTAAAGAGACTCAATTTCTTTTTCCCCACCAAAATAATTTTGAAGCTTGGGTAAGATCTGCTTCCAATAGGCTGGAACCTCACTACTTTAGACTTCTTTAAAAATTCATACACTTTGATTAATACTCCTGTTTATTGATTAATTTTGGAAGTGTTATACTAAATACCTCTACAGTGCAGTGGTTTTGTTCCATTATGTTTCATTCACTTGCTGAATTCCATGTTTTACTGCTGCTGAAGTTAGCTTACAATTGATCCTATGAATATCTTTTGTACCAGGTTCCTTGAACTCTCTTGCTGGCCAGCTAATGTCTGGAGGACCACTAGAAAAAGTTAGAAAAGTACTGCTTGAAACCCCCTCAAATAACTTCAGGCATTGCTCCAGTAGTGTCCAAAGTATTGCTCATCCAGGCTGGCTTCCCTCACCGGCACTGTGCAACCCTGTCATACCACTGTACAGGCAGCACAAATGAGTATTTCAGCAAAATGGTGTTTCTGAAGGAAATTCTCAGCGTACCAGCCACCCGCACTCTCAAATGCTGTAGCTTTTATGCAGCCGTATTCAGCAGTGGCCTTGTGATTATACTGAAATAAAATGTTCTGGTTAAATTGTTTCATCTTTGAAACAGTCCGACACTGAAAACCCTAGGGGAAAATGAGCATATAATTTCCTCGCTATTTTAAACCACGTAAGCACCAAGAAAAATAGTATGATTCATTTATTTTGGAGTATGTTGATTAACTAGCAATTAAAGCTTTATAGTATTTTCTTTATGGAACAACAAAGGCCAGTTTAATGCTTTTACTTTAGTTTCGGCTCATTGGACTGGCTTCATACCTGGTACAGGCAGATAAAGGCTCTGAACGCATATGAAGTACCTGCATGCAGCTGAACATGGCCCACTTAGCTCAAAAATATGATGGGTGTTCACAGAAGGAACTTTCATTCATTCACAGCATCTGGTTCCATTACATTCAGCCCAATCAAGCCATGAAATTGAAATTAAACGACTTTTGATGGTGGTAATATTGTAAGAATGAAAGCAAGGCTGGGGGAAGGGAAAGAGCCGCTTGGCAGAAGAGGCTCTTAGTGAGGACAAGCTGTATAAAGTGCCTTTAAATTGTTTCTCATAAATGACTGGATGCACGGAAAGATGAACTTGGAGCTATTTGATTTATCCAAAGCACATTTCACCTGCCCCTTAGAATCTAGATTATGTCTGCATAACGCAGCATTGCAGCAGAACCTCTTCCTGCAAAGGCTCTGATGCCCACTCCCAGGTCTCTGGTGGGTGACACACAAACACCCCCCACCCTGCAGCATGCCCTCCACCACCCCTCCACGCTCCCCTGTGCCGCAAGTCCTGCTGTCACCCAGTGTTCTCCCCACCTGTGGCTGCAAGTCCTGCTGCTGTCCCCTTCCTCGGCTGCCCTGGGGCAGCAGCCTGGAGCGAGGGGCTGGTGGGGAGCAGTCAGCAGGAAGTGTGTGGTGTGAGCTGGGCAGGAGGATGGGGAGTATGGGATGGCAATGTGGAGAGAGCAGGAGGAAAAAGATGGGTAAAGAATATGGGCATTATGCAGGACCAGGATCAAATCAGCATCTGGAAACGGGCTGTGGCCTCTCGCCTGAGGGCTCTGCCAACTTGTGTGTTGCAGTGGGAGCAGGGGGAAGGTGGGGTTTGTGTGTGTGGCTCTTGAGAAACATCAGGTGGTAGAGCAGAGTGGTGCACTGTTGCTTTCTACTTTGAGGTCTACAGCAATCTCTATGCTTGATGAAAATCTTGGTGCAGCTTCTAAGCCTCTGTATTTTTGCTAGCATTACAATAATTACTCAGTGTGCAGCTGTGATTTTCCAGTGACATGTACGCAGTGGGGGAGGTACGTAGTGCAGACGTACTGTAATTGCATTATAGTGTAATACACATGATGTGCAATGCATTATGTGATGTATTTTATGTGATTTGTACATGCAGCACATACATGTACTGTATACATATTACACAACTATATACACAATATACATCTGTAAGTATTAAGGTTTGGGAGGCAGAAGGTGTTCCCATCTCCCTAGACAGTCCCTGATAACATCAGGGCTCCGGCATGCTTTTAGCGAAGCTGTTAACCTGCTTAGGACAGCCGTCTGAGTCACGTGGAACGAGAAGCTCTGCTCAGACATACCTACACCAAACGCTTGTAAAAGTGCTGGGAAATGTCGTTGGACCATTTCCCAGGCTGGGCTGCTAGGTCCGCAGGAGGACTGGACCCCACTTAGGGAAACAGGGATATGCTAAAGGCTACGGAAACACCACCCCGCTTACAGACGTGGCTGCTGTTCCTGCTCTGCAAAAGTTGTCATAACTCTGAGTGACAACTTGGCGCCACAATTTTCCTATCAGTAACGTGGTAGCATCCTCCTGTGTCTGAGGGTGTGTTTTCAAGATGTAGGTAATGGAGATCACCAATGTCACCCCAAAGTCACTGTCCCAAACAGCCTGCTTAGGGTGCCCCCCCAAAAAAATGGAGAGCGTGTGCCCTTCCATCTCCCGGGTGCTCGCTGGATGCCAAGCACCAGTTCACAGCCTGACTCACAGCCCACAGTGACAGCGAAGAATTGTTGCCCTGGTGTCAGCACGTTCCTACTCTTGTGGCCAAGCTCTTGGCAAGGCACTGGCGTTGGTGCAAGCTTGAAATGAATACCTTGCTTGCTTTCTGTTGAAACAAGAGGAAAAATACAGGATAAAAATACAGAAGTGCTAATAAAGCTACTGTAGCCTTATGTATTTACATACATAGAAACTTCCAAAAGTTTTTTGAATATTTCTTGATGGCAGAGTTATTGGAAATAGTTGTGAACATCTCCCGGTAATGTTGCTAGAGCTGTTGGCAGGCACCCTGCCACACAGGCAGCTAGACGCTGAATGGATACTCTTGCTACATAGGACTAGACACCCACTGCCTTCTGCCTCCTTGCAGCTCTTCCATGTCCAGTCCAGGTACAAAATCAGTCATCTCCTCACTGCACCCTTGTGCTCCCAGGAAAGAGCAGAAGTCCAGCAGCTGTGCAGGTACCAATGGGGCTCCCAGCACAGAAAGGAAGGGCTGCTCAGGCCCCTGGCTGGTTCCAGGGGGTAGAGAGCATGAGGCCTTGATACCTCATCAGCACCAGAAGCACCCTGCAGATGTCTCATGTGCTCCTGGCAGCACTGGGCCGGGCTCTGTGCCGCTGTCAGGCGGGGGAGCTGAAGCCTGGGTGGCTGTACAGCTTGCCCAGGGCACCCGGGCAAATCACCGCTCAGGGAAGGAAGCACATCTGTGGGCTGCTCCCTCATCTAGTGCTGAGCTTGTTGCAAAGAACAAGTGCTTCATTTGATTTCTCTAAATACCTCATTGCCTCTAATGATAAGCTGCGTTTACCCGGCAGTTTCCCTGGTCCTGAACCAAGCTGCGTGCAGCTGTCGTGTTTCCTGTTTATGCTCACTCACCAAGTTAGTCACTTCCACAGATTTTTTTTCTGAACGCTTTCACTGTTGGTTTTTTAGCTGGCTAAATATTTCTGTGATTGGAGGGGAAGAATTTATTCAACATTAATCCACCTAGGCTTACGTGTATCCACCTCAGGATGGCTGGTGGGCTTGCTGCCACGCAGCTCTTGAGCAAGCCAGCTCCTGCGCGCTCCCATCCGCAGTAAGGGCTGCGGTGCTCGCCTCAAACCCTGATACTCCTTCTCTCTTCTTCAAAGCACTATGGAAGCAAAATACCCATAGGTGAAAATGCTGGATAGTCTAACGCTGTGTATGCTGCTCTCTTGGTGAGTCAGGACTTTATCGAAAATTTTGATAAGTATAATAAATGATGGAGAGCTGTAAGACAGGAGAGGGTGGCAGTGTCTTCCATGATGTGTTGAGTTTCTCCCTTTTAACAAAGGTGTGTTGCTGGTTTGGGGGAATGGGGTGTATTTATTTTTTTAAATTTTTGTTTTCCTGAGTGCATTAGAATATACCATTTATTTTTCTAGGTTAGTGGGTAAGGTCCCATGCAAGTTGTTCCTGAAAACATGCTTGCTTTCCTTGTCCAGGAACAGCGTGCCTTTCAAGTCTGTATTTAGCCTTCTCATAAACATGGACAGTTCCTAAAACCCAGTGTCTTTCCCTTTACAGAGCCAAGGCTGCCAGAAACCACTCCAGAGAAAGCAATTTCCTTTACCACAGCGTTTCTCTAGCCTTGCTATTTTTGGAGGCGTTTTCAAAGGCAAATGCACAGAAAGCAGCAGCCGTTTCAGTCGCACACACTAAAATCAAGTTTCCTAATGTTAGCTGAGAAATGAATTTTACAACGCATCACTTTTACTGTCATACCTGAAATGAGTGATTTAACTGATGACTATAATTTAAATCAAAATATTGCAGGCTCTGTTCTGAGAAAAAAGTGGGTGAGATATAAATGAGAAATCTAGATTGAAACTCTAGACTTTGTTTTCTAATGCTAATTTTCAAAATAATGAACATACTTCATCTTGTTATACACGTTACACAACATTAATCCCCTGAGGCACGGTCCGTTGTGCCGGTGTCGCTCGACTGGTCCTGACAGGGCTGCCACTCCGTCGGCTTCCAGAGCGAACGGGCGCCTTGCCAGTGTGGGTTTCTGTGCGAACACAACCTGTGTGCCTGGAATTAAACAGGCCTTTTCCCACGTGAATACATACCTGTGTGGTTATGAAAAGAGGCTAGTACAGAGAAGAGATCAACTAATAAGACTGGAGATGACTGGTCAGGCAGGGAGTGTTCTGTGTTTGAATAACAGCTGTCCAGAAAAACAGTGGGGGCAAGGCGTAATGCTCTGCAGGGCTCTGGTTAAGAAAGGCACCCTGGGGGGGGACGCCACCTCCCTCCTGACCTGAGGACAAAGTAGTCATCTTGTGCACGGTGGCATATTCCTTGTTCTGTCCGGTCATGCCAGCAGCAGGCACGTTCCCACACCCCCTTCACCGAGCAGACGCGGATCTGGCAGGTCTGCTGTGGGTACTGGGCAGCTTCACAGCCGGCTGAGGTGCTTTGTACAGTTGCCCTCTGCTTCACCAGCAGTTAGATTTACGGTCCTTATTGCTTCAAAGCATGGTGCTATGATTAGCAAACTACCTAGGCATTCCCTGGGCCTCCCACCTCCAAGAGACACAAAAGCGCAGGGGAACACCTTGAGTCCCGTTCAGACACGTAACCTTGGATCCTAAGAGCTAACCTGAAACTGTATGCTTCAGTGAGTCACGTGCAGCAGCCTTGTGCTGGCTTTTATTTGGTTTATTTATGGGTTTTAACAAATAACGCGTCAGCAAACAGTTGTGTAACTTGTCTGTCATATCGTGTTTATCCTCAATCAGAGGATATTTTGAAAGAAAGTCCTATCAAGTCAAGCTTGCGACCGGCTGCATGAACCTGAGTGCAGCTGAAAGATCCCCGGGCTGGCGGGTGCCCGTGGCTGCCCGGCCGCAGTCGTGCAGTGAGCATGAAAATCGGGTGCCTATGGAAGTCACAAACTAGATCTGCTCTTTCTGCCATTACGTTCCTTCTGTGTTCTGTCCTGATGTATCAGGAAACCACCTTGGTTTTTATATGCTTCAGAATTATGGGATGTATTTCCCTCGTGTACATTTGATGACAGAGAAACTGAAGATTTCATTGATCATTTAAGTGTGTATTTGCACAAGACGGGGAACACTTTCAGTCTCTGTTTTGAGGTGTGCTCATGCTGACAAATGAGGCTGAGCTACACTGAATGCTTCCAGAGAGAAGGACCCAAGTGTCCTAAGCTTTTAGGTAACTTAGGGCTTCTCTGTCTACAAAAAATACCCAGATCCCTGCAGCTGAGTTACGTGGATACCCTGTTTCAGAAGGGAGCTTCTCCTGAATAACTGTCCGCAAACGGAGCATCCTTTGGGGGAGTTTTTCTGGCACAGCTGTCAGAGGATCCTGTAGTCTTCTGGTGGCTGTAGCTGAGCTCTCCAGGGGGTCTTGTGTCACCTCTCAGCTGGAACCGGTGGGGCTCTGTGAGGCAGTGCAGGATTCTGAAGAATCTGCAGGCAATCTGTTACTTTAGGATACTTAGTGCTGACATGGTAGCCTTAGCAGTAACAGATTACTGGGCATAGATATACACTAGTCTATCCATCTGTTAATTATCTTCCCTGATCCACTGAATTGGTGGAATATTTTTCTCAGTCATATGTTAAAGCATATATTTATGCTGGAAGGGAGAAGGCAAGATAAATCATTGCGGTGCTTAGTTCTTTGTTTAGAAGAAAAGAAGGGTTTTCTTTAGTTGTAAGTGTCTTTTCATCATAGAATGGTTTGAGTTGGAAGGGACCTCAAAGTCCATCCAGTTCCAACCCCCCTGCCATGGGCAGGGACACCC
>VWZZ01000332.1:470133-617481 GCA_013399095.1 Psophia crepitans
AGAAGTACTCCAGCCCTCTGATCATCTTCATGGCCTCCTCTGGACTTGCTCCAGTAATTTCTTGTTGCCCTTGACATCCCTGCCCTGGCCAGATTGAATTCCGTCAAGGTTTTACCTTTCTTAACCTGATCCCTGGCTGTGCAGACATTTTCTCTGTATTCCTTCCAGGCTACCTGCCTTTGCTTCCACCCTCTGTAGCGTTCCTTTTTGTGTTTGTCCAGGAGCTCCTTTTTCATTCATGCTGATTTCCTGGCATTTTTTTCCTGACTTTCTTTGTTGGGATACGTTGCTCCTGAGATTGGAGGAGGTGATCCACATTTTAATGTGATATAGGTTGAACTGTGAATTCAGAAGGGAAAAAAAAAAAAAGGCAGAAAAAAACCCCAAAAAAACCCGGGACTTGGTTTGGAGTCTGCAGGCTTTGGTTGGCAAAATGTAAAGCTCTTGCTCTGTTCCTGAGCAAGAACCAAATGCCAGGGTTACATGGAGACAGTTACAAGGTTGTCCCCCTTGGTTGTTGCTATCTGGAGGCCAGATCTGCATGTGAATTTGCAGCTTCCTTCAGAGGATGCCATCCCAGTTGCACATCTGCTCACTGACTCTTGACGCACAGAAGTAACAAATGATAAAAAAATATTTCAATGATGACTTGAAGGTGATAAGGAGGGAACGGAGAAGTGCTAAGACTCATCGTTTCCCAGCTATGCAGTTTAATTATAGTCCTTATTCCCTTCTGGCTCTGTCCCAGAAAAGGAGGAAGAGCTAGGTGGGGCAGGCAGCCTGGGAAGAGGGGCAGAGCAGGGTTCATGGTGCACTCCATACTGTAGGTCTTTAAAGACACACCCAAATCCCTATGTGATATGGTGAGAAAAGGAAGGCTGATCTGTTAGGATATAAAGGGATAAAGACTTCTGCAAAGTGGCCAGGCTGGGTGTCAGGCTGCCTGGGGTCTCACTGGGTCAGAAGGAAATAAAACAGCTCCCACACTTGCTTGGGAGAAGCCCCGAGTGCGAGACGTCCGGGTGCAGCACGGCTGCCTGGGTGCACGCTGCAGCCGGGTGGGCAGTGCCGCTCGTGCCAGCACTGGTACAGCCCCCACCAGCTTCTGTGGAAGTGCGGGAGGCAGCACGAATCTGCTCTTCTAAACTGAAGGTCTTTGTGTGTTAGTGAAGGAAATGCCTAATATCAAAATAAGCTGAAGATTACGTTAACCCAGAAGGAAGAGGTTTTGAAACCAAAGCCCTCAGAAAAGAGACAGAACTTATGGATCTCTGTGCAACTTTAAATGCACCCTGGTCAAAAGCATCCCTGGGAACCCTGAGCTCTGAAGAATATCACTGACAAGGGAAGTAAGCTAGATCATTGCTTGAAAGGAAGGTTCAGTAGTGGCACAAGCCCTTTGTAATTTCAAATTTGAAGTCTCCTCTGGGAGAACAGTAACTACGGAATCCAAAACTGTCAAGGCTTTCTTGTTTTGTTGTTTTAAAGCAAAAAGCTGTATGCCTCATCCTTTCTCTATAACTCAGAGATGATTAGAGAGTTCCTGTGAAGTATCAAACTGCTATATTCAGATGATAGAAAAGATGTGAATAAGCATATCTTAGAAGAAACATTTGAGCTTAAAAAAAAAAAAATTAAAAAAGGATGGTAAGAACAAATCTGTCAGAGGTAAATGTGTGCAAGTAAGAATTTTACCACCTATGTTAGAAGCTGGATCTTATGTTCCTTAAAAAAATAATAAAGAGTATGTTTAATCATTCCCTGGAAATGAGATCCCTGCTGTAGCAATTAATTCATGAAGCTGCCAAAGACTCGCAGGCCTGTGGGAGCCAGGCTGGTAGCCGTGATTAATGCGAACGGCAGGTGTGTGCTGGGTTTCCCAGGAACCAGCCGTAGGGGAGGCATCACAAATTACTTAACCCTGCCCGAGCGGGCTTTGTCAAGAGACCCCCTATGAACAGATAACAAGAGGAAAATTGTAATTTCACAGCAATTCAACAGGTAATGCCAAATGCCTCTTGGGGAGCTTTTTGCTTCAGCAGAGGAAAAGCGTTAGATATGATTGAAGGGCACTCCCCATATTACGGATCTGAAGCGATTCAGAGAAGCCATTCAGTCAGTCGATGCCAAAGGAATGACCCACAGCTGCTGGGCCTGGTTGGGTAGCTGCAACTGGGGGCAAAAACCAGAGGAGCTAGTCATCTGCCCTGGTTTTCTCTTGATGAGTCTTCCATGGAAGATGCAGTAACATCAGGAAGTTCAGGAGGTAAATCGGCTGCTCTGTGAGCTGCGCTTGGTAAGCCAGGCTTTGTTAGAGACCCAGCTGGAAGCCTGGCTGGGCTGGGTTCAATAACGTGTGTGCAGAGCTTGGCTCTAGGAGTTCGGCTCTCCCACCAGGAAGGAGGGAGGGCAGGCAGAGGGCCTCGAGTCGTGATTATCATCTCATTAGGAGAGAAATAACCGTTCAGTTTAATGAGGGAAAGAGGCGCTTTGCTGATGTAACTGCAGCGTAACTAGGCTAAGGGTAGCGCTACTTCTTTTTGTGTGTGTGTCTTATGGACACATGTACCTGTGCTGTCTGACTTGCACATTAAGGTAAAAAAAAGCCCAAATGTCCATTGTTGTTATTTAAGATTAGATGAATGAAACAAAGTATTTCCTATTTGGTATGGCAGATCCATAAACTAGGGGGCGTTTGTTTAAGAAGTTTAACAAGCGCCCCAACTCCCCTGCACATCTAAGGGGGATACATCCTGCAGTATGCGAAGGATGACACCAGACTGGGTTCCCATTTATGCTGCACAGACCAGTTAGGGTGCTAGTACCACTGGGGAGGGACAGGAGGAATATCATTTGGTGACTGCTGGTGACACTGAAGTCTCCCTGGCACACAGGAAGGTTTCCATCCTCGAAGATCAACAGCGTATGGTTTGCATTTACCCTGTTTGCTGGGGAAACACCAACATCAGCTGAACATCACTCAGTGATGTGTCTCACAGCGCCGTGTGCACATCCCCTCCTGGCCCTTTGTGCTGAGCAGAAGACACGTGGCCCCTCCCTTTTTGAGGGGAAGCTATGTGGAGTTTGAGAGGCAAGCTGTAGGGCATGGCCACTGCAGGGGGCGGGGGGATCTCTGTTTCCAGAAAGCAGAAGGGATTTGGTTTACTCCATCTACTTCCATGCTGTGATACACCTTGACAGAAAGGAGGAGCTCACCTTTGAGAGAGGGGAGCAGGGAGGGAGTGTTTCTCCTGGTTCTGGTGTGGGGGAGACAGGGGGGAGACACTGAAATGTACCCTTGAGCAGCTGAGAGAGGCCTCAAAAGTGAGAGTAGTATGGTCAGAGCTTGGAAAGAGAAGCAAAGTCACAAAACTGAAAACTTTGCTAGGAATTGGGTAGTACAGAAACTGATCGCTGCCAGCGTGTACCTGCCGTTCCCTTTCTGCCCGAAGGCTTTAATTCACCGTATTCTGCTTGGCTAAGACATCTTCTTTTAAAAGAGGCTACCCCGTGTCACCACAGACACCAGCAGGTTGTGTAGCTCCCCGGGGAATGAAACCTTTAAAAAGACTTTGGGTGTTCCTGGATTGCCCTTGGAGGGAGCAGCAGCAGACCAAGGCCGGCATTTGAGGGTGAAAGGCAGGGTCCCCACCGATCCATGACAGGACTCGGCACGTATTGTCTGTGTCATCATGTACTTCGCATGAAGAGATGAGTTTTCTCTAATTCATATGCTAAGTAATTTGAGGAAGCCATCTAGGATTCCAAAGGTTGATACAGATCTGGCTTTATGGTGGCATAAAACAGGCTTATGTATAGTTTTGTGTTTAATACACATTTTAAATGTGCTGTCCTGATGGAGCACTAGCCTTTTTAGTCAATCTAACCTGAAGGGAATTGGAGAATTTATAATGATATTAGAGGAACGCTCAGTTTTAGTAAATTTTTCTTAAAGCATCAGCCAAGTAAAGAGGCTGGTTCCTAATTAAGCTCTTTGTGTGCCTCTGAATTCATGACAGCTAAAAAAATTCTGTTAGCTCACAGATTAGATTAGAATTGTAAAAATGAAATAAAATGCCATCTAGGTAAATGATCCACTACCACAGGTGTTGAAAAACAATCCTGAGTACAAATGGTCTAGGCACCAAATAATTAAATCACGATGACAGATGATAGTTTAATAAGGTGATCGTTATGAGCCTTCTTGGTAGGCTTGCAATCTTGAGTGCTTCTAACAGCATTGGCTGGCACATTTGGAAGGAGGCAGCGCAGAGGACTTGAAATGAGATTTCCATCTGACAACTGTCAGTTTTTCAGGGAGAACAGTGTCGTTCGCTTCCCCTAGTACCCTGCGTAAAGCTGCCTTGTCTGTCTGTACATCAGGCGGCTTCTTTGCATTATTCTGTGATTATGTAGCCTGACTGGGCTTCAAATGTCTCTTCTCAAGGACTGTAAAACAACTGGCTTCCTCTCTCCTTTGGTCAGATTTTTAATAGGTTAAAAGGCCAGTGCGTAACAACTACGAATCAATCCCGTAAGTACTGAGCACGTTCAGGTGTGATTCTTGGGGTCTGTGAAAGTTGGCAGGTTGACGCTGCCTGATCAGAAGAAGCCCCATGAAATGGCAGGAAGAGACGCATTCGTGTTATCCTCAAACACGGAGTTCTCACACTGGATCGCCAGCACGCCTTTCCTCTGAACTAGGTGATCTTGCATTAAAGAAGGGGGAAAAGCAGTTGTCCTTCAGGCAGGTATGTTGTCTCCCAGTAGATGTATCTGGGGTCTGAGTACCCGTCTGTTTGCTGGAGGCACTGCAGCACCACAGGCAGCAGCATCCATTAGAGAGCTGATGTCTAGGCCAATGCTATGATCAGATCGGGGCAAAGGGTGCCCTGATGTCATCGTGCTGTTGACACTCACTCAAGTGTTTCCTGTTCTTCCTAAGGTGGTTCACAGAGTGCAGGTGACAGGGCAAAAGGGAGAAACCTGGTCTCACAGTCCAACCCTGACCTCATAATGACTTTTTCTTTTTCTTGGGGGAAAAAGTCAAGCTTTAAAAAACCCAAGGTATTTATTTTGGAGTCTCATGTAATTTCTTTGCGTTTGTGACGTAGCACGTGTTCTGACGGAGGTTGGCTTACCTGAGCAGCAGTGCAGATGGGCAAGCTGAGAGGCAGCTCTAGGAGGTCAATCAGCTTGCACTAGGCTAGCAGAGTAGCCGCACTTGCAGCATCTCAGGAAATAAATCACTTGCTAAGGAGCCAGTTCAGGTTTAGAAGCCCATTGTTTCCCATCAGAACGTAAACCGAGACAGGACAGGTTGTAGCAGAGGCAACTTTACTGCCATAAATTAAACATAAGAGTGGTTTGGGGTTCGCAGTTGCTCTCCTGTCTGATCAGTGGAAGATGAGAATGAGTTAGAGACATCACAGAAAGTGTAAGTCATGGCAGAATACGGCTTCACTGCTGAGCTTTGCTTTCACTGGAGGATTTATTTAGATAGTCCTGTTGCCTCTCTTGATCTGAATTTAGTAGGCATAAGTGTACAACCTTGAACATGAAGGCAAATGTTGCAACCAGTGGAAAGCCTTTCCATTAGAGGGTGGAATAATTATTACTGATTTTCATGAGCTGTATTGATTTGAGTTGTAGAACTTATTAGTTGGTATCTCTAACACACTGTAGTGTTAAAATTCATCAATACAGGTCTCATAAATGCCGATGTGTAACAGCAGGTGCTGCTGTAATTTAGTGAATCATTATAATTTCTATTTAGTAAGTCAGTTGCCATCACTGTTAGTGTTTAATTTGTAAGTTAGTGCATCACGCCGCAGTATGAGAGGAATGAGGCTGCAAACACATTTTCAGTAAATATGATATAAATACCATGACTCCTGCTATTCAGTACATCCCATATGTTAGCTGTTGATAACTATGATTTTTCTATAAATACAGCATTGTACCCTGACCTTTAAAAGGATGAGATGTAAAATTGAGAAATTTACTGTGTTAAATATCTTTTGAAAGAAAGTGAAAAGGAGCTGAATTTAGGATTGAGCAAGGGGATAGGTTATTAAAGATAATATGTGCTTCTCTTAATGAGTTCTTGGGCCTTAACCTGGGTTAAACAGGAAATTCTGGTCTCGAGCACGCATTTGTCCAGGAGGGGCACGTCTCCTGATGTGAGCAAAAATGTCAAGTCTTGATTTATGTGGTTTTGGATGGGATTTCAAGAGCTCCCAAGTACATGACAGTGTTGTCATCCCAAGGTAGGACTGTAAGCCCGGTGAAGATACCGGCCTAGTGCATGCGTGAGCTGAGGTGCCACAGCAGCTGAGGTGCCACAGCAGCGTACCTACAGCACTATGGGCTTCGCCTGCCTCTCCCCTGAATTGGAGAGAAGAGAAATTTTGTGTGCCCAGGTCCCAGGAGGTGCCTTACTTCAGATGGGGCCACTGACATTTTTTTGAGCCTGCAGCAACATAATCTGTCTTGCAGCATGTTTTAAGGCGGTTGTGGCCAGCTCTTCGCAGCGAGGCTCTCAGCATTGCCAGGCTCGGGGGCTCTAAACGAGTGCGCGAGCAGTAAACGAAGGGTCACAGACTGCTGGAAGTCAGAAAACGCCTTTCCGCAGACAGGCCTTGGGGAAACGCTGCCTCTAGTGCTCACAGCTTAGTCAAAAAATCCAGTGATTCTTACTTCTGTGTTGGAAAAGAGACTTTGAGTGGTTTCTCCAAAGCTTTTGGTGATTGAAAGGTGTTGCTTCCCCTTAGGAGGGGGGTCTCTACATGTGCCTGGTAATAGGAGGAATCCCAGTCCGGCATCCCATCCCTCGTGAGTGGCAGTGACTGGGTCCATTCCAAAGGAGGCCGCTTACCTTTCCTTCCTTTCTGTTCTCTGTCCCTTACGGCTGCTCCTCCCAGAGGAGGAGCAACAAATATTACTAAAATACTACTGTCGTTTTGCAGGCGAGCTCCTTGCCGTGCCTAATATCACAGCATTTTGCCAAGGTTAAACAGTACTCCACTGGAATTAAAAATACCTGCACCAGGTTAAGATCTTATCATTGAAGAGTCAAAAAAATGCTGAATTGTTTGATTCTGACTGATTCAGTTAAAAATACCCCCCTCCCAGTGCGCCTTCTGATAGGTAAGCCTGCCGATTTCACTACGTGAAATGCAGCTGGGGCGGGGGAGTGGAAATCTCCCATTTCATTTGCTGCTTTTCTGCCCTCAAGGCAAAATTTGCAACACACAGTATGGAAATGCTGGTTCCAGTGACATGTTTTATACCGCTACCCAATCTGGCTACAATTTCAGTATAAGCATCACATTAGCAACTGTTTCATCTCCTGAAAATATCTCCTTAGTTTTTTAAACGTAGTTCCTTGAAGCTTTCATGACAGTTCAAGTAGGTATCATTTCTTCCTTTCCCCGTTCTTCCCACCTCCTGCCATCCTCGCCAGCTTGGCAGCGTTCCCTTGGCCCTTTGGTGTCCGAGCTTTCTCTCACTGGTGTGAAATTACAGCTCAGCCTGTTTTCTCCCAGTCCACGGGAGGCAGGAAGAAACCTCGCGTGTCACGACTAGGTGGCATTTAGCACATTGAGTGTAATCAGCTTCAGCTCTTTTTGAGCAGGCGCTGGTAGATTTAAGAAGTCAACACAGTGGGAAGTGTCTTACCCACAACAATCTGCCTGCTCGGAAACAGCGAGTTGGGCTTTATTTAATCTATAGCTCCCTTAAAGTGGCAGGGCTGGTAAATGGGATGCTCGCTTGTGTCGCTGCTGCTTTAAAGCCTCTCGCTGGTTCTGCTCTGTGGCGCTGTGGGTCCAGGGAACTGGGACTGCAGGGGTAATGTTATTGCTGGCAACTCGCACGTCTCCAGGGAACTACTGTGGGTTGTGCTTTCAGGAGACCCTTAACAATTCCTCCCGTGCCCTGGAGGCACCGATCAATACCTGACTTTCCCTTGCTGGTGTCATCTGCGCAGGATATTGGCAGCATCTCTTAGAGCAGGTGCTCATTAAGAAATACCCGCTCAGACCTCCACTCGCACAGCGTTTTGTGGTCCGCATAATTCCTTGTGCTTAATGTATTCCAGGAGAGCAAATGAGATCGTAGGCTTGGGCAGATGTGCTTGTGTAAACTCACCCCAGAGACCTGGCTATCGGCTAACCTCCGCTCACGTGGTCGAGCCGTGGTTTTAATTTGCTGTTCGGATGCTTATGTGTACATGGCCTTTTTCAGAAGTAAAACATACAACAGAAAATTCCGTGAAGCTCTTGTTGAGGGTACAGCGTGAGGAAGTAGAAGACAAAGGATGAGGAGGATGGATTAGGAGAGGTTTGAGATGTGGTTTGGGGGAGGAAAGGGTGGCAATAGGATCAGAATCCTATTGTGTTTCACAATTTCCACAGCGGTCATATCCCCAAATAAGCCAGGCCACATACTGCTCTTAATTATAGTGCTTTCAGGCAACAGAGAACTGTTGAACTCTGACAATGCCGACTCGAGGAGTAAGGGGGTTAGAACGATTAAAGGAGTGGCCAAGAGACGTCTTTGAGTGGCATGTGGAACGGCAGAGGGGTGCGTGAATGTGTTTCCGTGGGATGGCAAATGTGGGTGAGCAGGGTTTGCTACTGGCAGGAGCGTGAAGGAGCAGAAGGCACGTGAGAAGGTGGAAACAAATTATGAAAGGCAGGAGAGAAGCATTTCCTTCAGGAGGCGTCACTGCAGCTGGTTGCAAGGTGCATGTTACAATGTACAGTACAAAGCATCCAATAATATTTTTCACGACTCATATTGCTTTCCCTGGCAATTCGTTTGCTATTGGGAATCGCCTGTCTCTGGGGGTCTGTACGTTTAATGCTGGAATAAAAAAATAAAGCTTCGAAAGTCAGACATGAATTCTGCTTTATGAGGCCCCTCCCTGAAGGAGCTGCTGTGTTTCTAGTCTTGTTTGAAGGCCAGATGAGGCAGTGACTGCAGTCAATCGGAAATGCAGATCAGGGTGATCAATGTGTTCAAACATGTTTATAAGGTCACGTTTGGTTGTGTTAAAGTACGTTTTCTCTGAATGAGCTGGGTAATCTCGACTCTTCCCTTTTTTCTTTCCCTGTGTTATCCACAGGTTTTAGTAGCAGTAATAACTTATGTGTATCTGGAGCGTGAAGGAAAGTGTTAAAAATATAGGAAGATGAGTAACAATTCATTAGGAAACCCCATTATAAACATCTCTTAATGATTCTCCCTCTGGCAAGCTAACACTTGAATTTTTTTCAGTTGACTTGTTATTAATGTGTTTTTAACCAGAGCATTATGCTGCACTAAATCAAACCTCACATAAAAACCAAAACTTATCACAATGATGAAATGATCGTTATCAGTCAAACACGGTCTTGTCATGGGGTGAAACCAGGGGATTTCCTTTGCTGCATGTTTTTTTTTGACAAGACCTGCTTTCCTTAAAAAAAAAAAAAGGCTGGCATTAATTGCACTTCCCTGCGTTGAAGCTTCATGGGGTGCATTGCCAGCGATCTCACAGGTGGGTTGCAGCACGGGGGTAACACTTGTCCTCGTGACCTAATTCGGTGTCGGAGCTGACCCTGTGCTCTAAGGACAGACTACACAGATTATTATTGTCAGAGCACATCTTTATTGTGCTGTGGAAAATATGAACGTTTCCTCTTGTCTGTCGTTATCACATGAAGCAAGAGATCCCTCGCTGAACCGGAGCGTGTGCTTTTGCCGTTTTCCTCTCATCATTTCTGGTATCTTCTTTGGCTGCCATATAACCCTATCGATAGCACCTCTTATTCTGCATTGGCTTTGGGGTTTTGTAAACGTGGTACACGTGGAAGTAGAAACAAAATAGAAGTGGAAAACAATCTGTGACTCGTACCTTAGCAATTAAATATGTCAAATATATTTTATGTATTTTATTGTACCTGCCACTGGCTCAGGGTTGGCTGCTCCTGTCCCTGGCTGCCTGAGCACTGTCTTTGACTTTTTCCTCTGTCTCAGCTATGCTGTCCTGCAGATGTAACTGAGTGTTGGGAATCTGCACCCCAACAGACCATGTAGTGACCTGGGTGTTTTTTCAGAACCCTCGAGCTGTTTGTTTTCCCAGTAGGAGCAAGGCACGGCGAGTAAAAAGGGTTTGGAAAGGCAGTCTGCGTTAGCCTCTCCATGTATTCCTGCCCCGTTCCTCCCTTCCGTTAGTTCCGCATAACTGCGTGCCCCTCGTGCGGTGAAGCTTGACAACCTGGAGTGAAGCCTTCCCAGTTCTCCCACCCCGTTTATCACACTGCGTACAGATGCATGCGCTGGCACAAGTGGGGACCGTCTGTGGGGATGCAGCGCAAGCGCCGGGACCCCTGGGGCGGCTCTGCCCCCAGGAGCAATGCTTCAAACCTGTCACCCGGGCCCAGGAGACTCCGGCCTGTGGGGAAGCCACCGCTTTACCCGTGCGGTGGTGCCTTCCGTGGTGCTGGTCTTGGGTGCGGGTTTCGGGGCTGTGTATGCAGTAACAGGATAAAATAGGGGTGCAGGTACTGGCTTCAGTGGTCCTACGGGTCTGTCTGAAAAGAGGCTCTGCAGTGCATCTCCCTTTGTTTACTGATCAATAGATACTTCTTGGCTTACCGTTACGTCCGCTCCTGGCCCCAGTGGTCACAGATCACTAACCTTTGGGTCGTGCTGCACAGCTCAGCTGCGTGCCCAAGGGGTTAACGCGCCAGGAGCTGATGGACGTGGATTCACTGCCACCGGCAATAGGCATTAACACTCACTGCATTGGTTTTTGGATGGGTTTTTCCTAAAATGTTGACCACTACTAGTTTTGATCTTCTTTCATGAGCTGTTTCAGGTATCTTGCCAGGAGGTGTGTGCAAAACAACTCATTACCTGTTTATCAGTGCTGTGGCACTGGTAGCAGCGCCGAGGGGAAGGAGGTAATCCTGCTACTACCGCTCACGAGCTTCAGATCCGTCCCACTACCAGCAGCACATCTCCTTTTGGCCAGTGCCTGCTGAAAATCACCTGCCTCAGGGAAAAGGCATTTATCCTTCCCCCGATCCAGACCCAACCAAAATTACGTTTGTGTTTTGGAAACTTAATGCAGTGCATGGACAACTTCAGGGCTTAAGAAGAAGAAAAAAAAAAGTCAAGCTGGTTTCAGAGCTTGATCCAGTTGCTTTTTTATGAGGAGGGTGTTCAGTCGGTGGGGTTTCTGTGTGGAGGGTCCTCGAAACATTGCCAAGAGCATTATCAGTGTAGTCCCATGTGAAATCCCTCATTTTTCATTTTGATGCGTTAAAGACCTCTTCTCACTGCCCACTTCAGGAAAGCTGCTCTCTCCAGGCATCCCGGGTAGACAGTGAATGGCGGGACAGTCCCTGCTCCTGAAGGTAATTCAGAGCTCCTCAGCTAGGACCTGGCTCTGAACTACCTTCTGGAGGCACCTTTGGAGCTCCACCAGGCTCTTGGGCATCCCTGGCCCTCTAATACTGTAGGTATTTCCTGGTGCAATGCTCCTTCTTCTGAAGTTTAGCTATGCTGAAATCATGGAAACTGTTGGTGATTATGTAAAATACGGCTTCTGGAGGTTACAGCGTGAGCTCCCAAATGTGAGTGAGGAACTCTGCGGCCAGTTCATTGCAGGTAGTTAACAGGACCGGTTACCTTCGCAAAGCAGGTGGATTTCCACCCTCTTTCTAGTATTAGAATGACAGCATGGTGTATGCAGGCCAGAAACATGTCCTTTGTAAAGAACTATTCAGTGCAAATCGCCATATCCTCTGCTGCTAGATATTGGTGGGACTCATTTGGAAGGCAGAAGGGGGAACTGTGAATTCAAACTAAAAAATAAAAAGAGTCAGTGTTTGGACTTGTATTAAATATTTTGTCACTTGTGCTAGAGAAAGAGGTGGTAAATTTTCAAGCAGAGATTTGCCACTTTGCAGAGGAAAACCAGATTTGACTCTGAAACGGTACGTATGGGACAATGTGATAGCGCAGCCGTGGTGGGAGCCGTGACCGGGGGAAACCTGATCTGCAGTCCAGCACAATTAACAAAGTATTCTGTCCTTCATACCTGTCTATGTTAATTATCTCATGTGGGTCTGTTTACAAGCTGTTTGTGTTTCCGAATGGGACAGAGTGTAAGTAAGGACGGAAGTGACCCCGATGGCACCTTGTCCTGGTGTGTTCCATTCTGGCGCAGCAGGGCGTCACCTGTTAATACGGGGCATTTCACACCTCGCTGCTGGCCGCATTAAAAGTTTTCATCCTCTCTAATCCCTTAGTAAATATTAATGTACAGTATTCACTAGTATCTGTTGATTTCATTTACGTTAGCCATTCTTCTTTGCAATTCTTTTTATTCCCTTTATCCTACGGTGATTCTAATCAAAGCCAAATCCAGTTGTTTTAATGATCAGTTTTTATTAGTCCCTCAGGCAAACCGCACTGCAGAGATGTCACTGGACCCCAATAATATATGCCTCTGCAGAAATGATTAATTTAACTTTTTTGCATATTGCAAGAATTAAAACCATAATAAATCAGCAAAGGTTTATTATGCTAAGTGATGTATGTAACCTATTAGCCATTTTGTTTGTTTTAGTTGTACAGTACTTGTCAAGTTTTCTTTAAAAATCATCATTCATGGTCCTGATCCAAGGGCTACTGGAGCTGACGTATCGGTTGCTGTTAGTTTTGTAGCTGACTGATCTCAGCTGCTCCCATATGAGACTCCTGATAAGGGGGAAAAAAAAAAGTTAAACCCAGAATTCTGAGACTTCAGTGAACCCAAGACTGCAGCAAGTAAGTCTGGACTTTCTTAATAATGACACTTTGCTAGGTCTTTTGTAATCAGTGAGTCCGCACATAAAATTATATGTATTAGGGGCTACTCGTTTCTCGTCCCTCTGCCGTGAAGTGTACTGCGGATAAGCCGCTTGGACCAGCAGCTGCCACGTCGTCGCTGCTGTCAGTGCCAAACGCAGGAGCTGGCTGTAGTCAGGGGACAAACACCAAGCGAAAAGCTGGTCCCTGCCCCAAAACCCAGGCTCACTCAGCTGTAGGAACTCCTGTTGCGGCAAATAGTGCTGGCAGCAAGAGGCAGAGGACGAGGGCTCGTCCAGGGCAGCAGCGCGCTTGGCAGCGATCTCGCCCACGCTGTTTACGAGGCGTTTGAGGCTCAGCTGTGCCCTGGGCACGAGGCGGCCTCCTGGGCCAGCGGGTTTGTTCCGAGGGAATGACTTTGGCAAGTAGAGACTGGTCATTCAATTAAAAATACCAGTGGGTAGATTGAATAAATATGTTGCATCTTACATGAACAAACAGAGAGTCATTCCCTGAGTCACAGAAATGGGTTAAAGGAGCCAAGACAGGCCTTGGTCACCAGCCTGCCTAGCGCAGCGACCGTGGCCGGGAGGGGGGATTCCCGGCAGGCAAAACAGCAGGAGTGATAACTCTGTTCTTGATACCCTTCTCATCCCAAGTAGGGCAAACAAAACACTTTAATTGGTTTGCAGTTCCAAAATATTTCACAAACACCAGACGGTGGAAATGTTTCAGTGCTTCCGAAAGGTCCCAAATCCGACTGCCAAGAGGGAGGCTCTGCGGCTGGTGCCGCCTGGGCGCGAGGCAGCCCGAGGAGCGCAGCGCGGAGGACAGCATGTTTGCTGCCTCGCTGGGACTGGCACAAACCCAGCCTGGCTGGCAGCAGGTCAGCAGCTTGTCTACCTAGCTGAGGGCTTGCTTAGAGGGTTTCGCTGGTATCTGCGTGTTCTGTGGGCTTGGTTTTTTCTTATAAAAAGCTTTTGTTCAGTGGTGTTTGAGAAGCCCTTCTTGTCTTTGCGTGCTGCTCCCAGCTGCTACAAACAGTGGCTTGTCACAGCTGGAGGGACTTCTCCAAGGGATGGGGATTGAGGCCCTGCCTGTCTACATGGCCGAGTGGCTGAGCTGGAAGGTTCACCTGTGAAAAGCAGGAGCAGGGAGGAAGCAGGGTCGTTCCGTGGGTCAGCGGGTGGCGCAGGGGGAGCTGAGGAGGAAGGGAGACAGAAGGAGCAGCACAGGACTGTCAGAGGGAGAGGACCTGGGCTCTGCTACCCGCAGTCTGGGTGGAGACACGCAAAAAAGACTGGCTGGGTCAGGGCATGAGATGTCTCCAGGAGCCCTGGCAGCCACCCCTGGGCTCAGTGCAGTTGCTAAAGCCAGGAGTGAAGCTGAGTTGCAGGGTTACCCTTCCCCAGCCCGTCAGCAAGGGGGAAGCCAGGGGTAACCCTGCACCTCTGCTCACTGCAAAGGACTGAAAAGCATCAAAAATGCGAGAGAACTCGGCACTGAGCTAACCCAGGTGAGCTTTCCCCCCTGAAAGGACACTGGGGGAACCTGAGGCTCTGCTCCTCCAGGTCAGAGAGGGGCAGTTAAAAACAGAACAGCTGAAGGGAGGAGGTGAGAGGAGATAGAATTGGGGACACTAGTACAAAGTCTCGTGAATAAAGACCTACTGTTTTCTACTCAAAAGCAGAAAGTAATAAGGGCTTGGAGAGACAAAATGAGTGAGAAGCAACGTATATGACATCGAGGGGTTTTTATTGAATCAAAGAACTTTTGCTGAATGCTGAGAAGCAGAAAATGAAAAACCAAAAGGCTAATCAGAAATTATCCTTTATTCTAGGCTTTTTTCAACTTTGGGAGCTGGCCTATTTCACTTTGTGGTATAGCATCTCTTTTAAAGAGACATCTATTTATAATTTTAAAATTATCAGCAATTCCTCCAGTGGTTCATTCCTCTATTAAAAGTGTGTGGCTTTCGCCAGCCTGAATTTGCCTGGCTTCACATCCTGCCTCTGGGACGGTTACACCTTTCCTAGGATGAAAAGTCTCCTCTTATCAGTTTCCCTTTCCCCAAGTATTTACTTAGTGATCAGACATGCCTTAACCTTCTCTTTGATAAGCTAAATAGATTGATCTCCTTGAGACCGCAGTGTAAGATGTGTTCTCCCATCCTTTAATCAATCTCACGACTTAGAGCCGTATCCAATTTATGAAGCGCTCTCCTGATGTGTGAACACCAATGCCGAACGTAGTATTTTGCTGGCAGTAGCGGCAATAAATGTAGTGGTAATATAATTTATTCTGTTTTCCCCTGCTATACGCCCAAAGCACTCTACTCCCTGCAGCCATAAAGCTACTTGGCAAGCTCATGCTCAGGCCACAGTCTGCCAGGATGCTCCGGCCAGGCTGCAGGCTGTCCCCCCGCATGCGGATGGCTTGCTCTGTTTACCTGCTGTCAGGCTTTTCAGGGGACCCAGCACACGCAGGGGTTGGTGGCCTTTCTCCCCAGTGTTTAGCCTTTGCCTTTTATCCAATAAATGGTTCATGAAACAATTTTCACCTTGTGCTAATCACTGGCTGCATACAATTAACCAAATATGGGATAAATATGGGATTCACCAACGTTGCTGTGTGCACAGCTCTTCTCATTCTATCAAAGAGCTTGTTTTCGAGCATAAAAAGATTCCAAAGAAGGAAGCATTTGCTCTGTCAGCAGTTTCTCAAGACTTATTTTCTTCTTCATATTTTGTAGCTGTCCAGAAAGGGTTTTCACAGCGATAGATAGAGCTGCCTGAATAATCCCTCTGCGCTTACCATGCCACATGTGCCGTGGGAATTCCCAGCCATGTCCGCTAGAGAAATCCCTTCCCTGTAGAGCAGAGTGCGGAAGGAAGGGGTTGGGCGGGCTGGCTGGTTGGCTTTCCTTTGTGGGAACTGGGGCTGGGGCAGGAGGACGGACAGCTGGGGTTGGAGGGTCTAGGTTAAAAGGTAATTATTTTTGTAACAGAATTAAAACCTGAAACACATTGAACTGATTTCTAATACAAACAGGATCAGCATTAGCTTTTAAAGGATTGCTATTATCGTTTCAGGCCTGCAATGTGATTTAAACTGTAATAGATATCGATTTCTGTATTAGTGTTCTTGCTCCTTGTATTGCATTTCTGCTGCCATCTGCTAAAACAGGAATGGCATTTTTCACTTTATTGACTGGACAGTGAGTTGGAATGCTGTATTCCTGCACGCTCTGGATCACCGAGACGACTACAAGCTTACAGGGAGAAGGCAGGCTAGGGACAATTCAGCTGCTGAGACACTTGCATTTTAAAGTTCTAGGTACCAATTATTGAGTGTATATAGAATAAAAACTCTGAAGGGACTTCGTTCTGCCTTTTCCATAAGTGACTTTTACTCTAAAGAGCAGCACAGCTACTCCACAGGGCACTATTATTTAAAAAAAAAAAAAGAAATAATTACTGCAGTGTCCTGTGCTGGTGTTCTTAAACCAGCAGGGGTGGGATTTCCCAGGGCAATCAGCTTTGGCTTAGTTGAGCTCCCACTAAAAGCAGTGGTCATCTCATCCATGCAGGAAAACCAAGTGCTATTCTGGTGCTGGCAACCCACAGATCTTCTTCCCCAGACCAGTAGCTGACTGGATATTCTCAACCTCCTCATGGACCCAGCAGAACCAAACTGGCTCTGAGACTTTCTCTCCAAGATCTCTTCTTTCTCAGTTTCCACCTCTCTCTTTGTTCGGCACTGGTCCATTGTCTCTTACCTTGGCCAGAATGACGGGAGTCCCCTGTGAGGCAGCTCCCAAGGCCCAGGCTATGGCTCGAACTGGTGGGCTCTCCAGGGCCTTCCATTCCCTAGCCACGTGGCAGCTCCTGGCTAACACGTCGTGAATGCACATCTTCTGACCGCCTCCCCTCTTGCTCCTCACCCTGGGGACAACTTGCAGGTCATTATTTTCTCTTCATAAAAGTCCTTAGTGTGCTGTGCCTAAGGGGGGAAACAAAAAGCTGTCCACTGATAACCAGCGTGCCTGTTGGTCCCTTTTCTGGCACAGCCAAGCTCTGTGGCCCTTAAAGGGACGCCCGTCCTCTCTCCCCTCGTCTTTGCAGCCCACTCTGCAGGCAGGTTGGCCACCGCCCCTTCCTGCACCCGTGGGGGTTTCCCGCTGCTCGTGCACAATAGCTGTAAAATGGTTAGCAGGGAGCTGCTTTAGAAATGAACTTTACAGAATGCTGTTCAAAATCGGAATATTCTGAAATAAAGTTGCTTCTTGATTATGACTTTTCCCAGAAAACTGATTTTGCCTAATGATAGAGAACAGTAATAAGCAGTACTTAATTAGCATAAATTAAGTTTAATGGGAACAAATTCTGCTTGTGCCAAAGAGTTAAGAGGTGTTTAATAGAACTGAAATTCTGAGAGTTCATCTCGTACTACCTGAAGGTGCCAACTACATTTTAAAGTCCGTGTTCTCTAGGGCACTCGGGGGGCCCCTGTCAAGGATGCAGCTGAAGTTTGGTGGCCTTTATTCAGGGAGAACTGGCCCAAGTTGTTCAAGTTCCTGAAACAAGCTTGTGTAGGAGTCCATTTATTTATTTTACGGTAAACACAGACATTTCTTTCAAAATTTAGAACCAGAATATGGGAATATAAGACTAGTTCAACTTTTGTCAGAGATCTGTCTCACTGTTCTGACAAAAACCTCCCACCCGAGTGTATACTTGAGAGTTCCCTCAGTGTCTCTCTCAGCTTCCAGCTCTCTATCAGAGCAACTTCCTCAGCCACTTGCTGCCTCTATAGTGTTGAAAGATTTTATTATTATTTTTTCCCACCGTTCAGCCACTCTTGGTCAGGAATCACAATACACAGCAAAAGCCCAAACTGCAGACTGGACGTTAAGTCTTCCAGCTTCTGCCTACGTTTCCTGATCTCTGAACGTGCAATTTCTCAACTTCCAGTTGCATTACGGCATGTAGTTAATTACAAGGGTGAAACATTGGCTCTCCTCAGTTGGTGAGAGATGCCATGTTCCTCCTTGTGGAGCACGCTGGGTTGGGCTTCCCGGGTCACAGGGTGGCAGCAACTAGGAATTCTGAGAATGGCAACCCCCCAGTAGAAGCACACCTAACCAAAGTGTACGCATCAGGCTGATGTAGTTGACCCCACGTGTCAATGAGGTGCACAGAGAGCTGGAGGAATGCATTGTAGAAAAAAATTGAATACTTCAGAAATATCGGTCATGGGAAGTGTAGAGTAAAGCAAAGGAATTTAAATAACACGTATTTTGCATACGAGAATAAATAAGAAGTGTTTGTTGGTTCGTTGTTTTTTATAAAAATCTAAGAAAAGACTCTTTGTACTGAGATTCTGTTAACAAACGTCACTGAGAGGCCAGCCCAGCGGCAGCACGCCTTGCCCTGCGCGTCAGACCTTACGCTGCAGGAAGGCGTCTCTGCACCTCTAGGTGGGAACCCGAGAGTGAGCGTGAGTTGAGTGCCAGGGGAGCACCGCTCCGGGGCAGAACCAGCTTGTTACCTAACGAGCAACAGAAAGCAAGAGGATCACAAAGAGGGAATGTGGGTTTACTTAATTTGTCAGGCTGGTTTTGGGCAGACTGAGACTAAACTTGGCCTTTTTCTATGCTGTGCTTACCGAAAGCCTCTTGATCTATTCTGTGGTCAGTTCCAACCATGCAGCTTAAGTTCCTCCTGCAGCTTCTGCCTTTTATTTCCTTGTCTTTTTTTTTTGTCCTGACTTAGGCTAAAAGCTTTAGCATACCAAGTCTGAACGGTCGTCACCTTCCACGAGGATGGCTGCAGGAATCTCCTGGCATTACCACAGCTCTTCTAGCGTTCTCTGAATAAAACCCCTATTTGTTCTTCAGATTAGGAGCAGGTTTTTTTCCCCTCTGTGTTTGTAAAGCACATAAGCTTGGTGGTGTTTTGGTCCAGGACTTGGCCTTCTAGCTACTATTAAAGTCTGCTTTGAGCTCTGTGTGGGTAGTAAATAACTTGCCCATGTTTGCTGTGAAAGCTTCTAATTTACAGGCAAATACATGAGTAAAATCATATTTGGATTTTTAAGCAATTAAGTCAAACACAGACTGAGTGCTACGTGCATTTTTGCACCTCACTCTAAACGTATTTTTCAAATGAACGCTGTCTCCTCAGCTGCTTCCTCTGAAATCGGAGGAGTGCCTTACTGGAACAGACCAGGCTCCAGCCCTGTCCTTGGGGTTTGCGTGTGTCAGAGCAGGAGTGAACAGTGTGCCACGGGGCCTGGGGCGAAGGGGTGGATTTTGACCCTCTCTGCACTGGGCCCTATGAGAGGTTAACGAAGCTTTGTGCTCTAATTTCTCAGCAGAAAGAGTCCACAGTAAACGGCTCCACTTGGAATCACAGAATGGTTTGGGTCAGAAGGGACCTCAAATCCCATTTAGTTCCAACCTCCTGCCATGGGTAGGGACACCCCCCACCAGCCCAGGGTGCCCAAAGCCCCATCCAGCCTGGTCTTGGACACTGCCAGGGATCCAGGGGCAGCCACAGCTTCTCGGGGCACCCTGTGCCAGGGCCTCAGCACCCTCACAGGGAAGGATTTCTTCCTAATATCTAATCTAAATCTCCTCTCCCCTAACCAGAGCCCTTACAGGAGAGGCTAACGAAAATCCTTAGACAACAAGGATTGCTGTTACATTATGACAAATCCTTACAATATTCAGATATTTGCATGGTCTGTTGCTATAATAAGAGGACCCCACAGTCCTCCTCTGCATTTATTGTGCCAGAGTACCTGTGCTCCCATGTACCGGCTGGGAATGGAGACGCAGAAAATGTCTTGTTTCCCAAGGCTATAGGGAAACCTTTCAGGGACGGGATCCACCTCCCGGGAATTCCAGCCTGGGGTCCCTGCCCTGCCCTGCGGACGGGTGCCTTGTGCTGGGTGGCCAAGGGTCCAGAACAGGAGAGCTGCTGCAAAGTGTTTGGTAGCTGCTTCCAAAATGGAGCCTACGGTTGGGAATGTTTATCATCCCGCTCATAATGAAGCCATTACGCTGCAGTCACAACTCTGAATTGCAGCTAATAGATTTTCATTTTGTTTTCTCGGTTAAGTCATATTTGATAAATGCAGAAATGTGTAGGGAGCAGCTTATCTCAAGTAGACAGTTTCTTTTTAAATGGGTGGCTTGAATGTGCTTTGCATGAGGATTTTTGAAAAGTAAAAAAGGATTCTGTAGCAAATCTTTACAGGTATTAAATGGCAAACCCAGAGTATCCGTTTGCTGACTACAAGTCTTGTGCCTTTTAGGGATCTGTTAACTTGCAGCTGTTGAGGACAAATGTGAATTTCTTTGTGCATATGTGTATATACGTGTACTCATGTATTCACGTGTGCACACAAATTTTATAGTATCGGGTATGGAATTCTCTGCAGTGCTTTCTGTGTTGGCTTAACTGAATCTTACTAAAATTCTTTTATAGGAAACAACCCAAATTCCATCACCTGCTTCTCTGCAGACAATTGCATGAGGATATGATTTTTGTCTAATCGATTATGTTTTCCTTTTATTTTTTCTTTAAGTGGTGCAGGCTGGTTTGCACACAGCCTGATGTAGTCTGGGAAATGATAATGCCAGCACATGGTGTGTCATGGCACAAGGTTGTCCACTTCAGAATTACTCTGGAAAAGTTCTCAGCACAAGGTATCTCAACAGAGATTATACAGGGAGGTGGAGGTAATCTTAAATATTTTAACTTTTTATATTTTTTTTTAATCCTGGCTGGAAAAGTCTTTACTGTAGTAAGCCAGCATTCTCAGAAATACTGAAGCTAAGCCAGTCTCCCAAAACTATCCTGAGGAACCTTTTGGTATTTCCAGACTTTGTGGACAGAATACAAGCAGGCAAATCTGTGTTTTGGGCCAAAATTTCAAAGGAGTTTTATAGCTGCAGAAAGGATTTTCAGGAGTACCCAAACCAATCTGCAGCAGACCCCTTCAGCAACTGAAGGAAACGTAATAAAATCATAAAGAAAAACCTGTCCCCTTGGCATTTCAGAGGTGCCGAGCGCCATATCTTGGGAGTTAACTTGGCGTTCAGGTGGAACGCAGCCCAGCGCAGCGACTGCGCGTGGTGGAAGCCCTGAGCCTCCTGCCCACAGCCACCCCCTGTTCCTGCTGGCAGGTTTGCAGACTCAGGCCCTGCGTTTCTCTCCTGGCCCCGCGCCCAGTGCTCTCTGCAGAAGGCAAGTCTCTAAATGCCGTTAACTGGATCAAAAGGCCGAAGTGTTTCCGTCACAGCTACCTCTCTCTGACAACAGTTGCCCTATTGTTGGCAACTCTCGTCCCCCTTTCTCTTTTTGCCTCCCTCCGCCTTTGTCCCCTCCATTTGCCTTCTGGGTCTTCTCCTCTCACCCCAGTGTTGCCCACGTGCTTTCCCACGGTTTTCTTTCTCAGTTTTCTCCTGCCTCTGCCACTTGTTTCTTGCCTGCCATGGCTCCTGCTGCTGGAGGTGGATTGGGAAAGTGCACCTCTCCTCGTCCGGGCTTTGTGCTCTCTGTTCGGTTTTTCCTCTGCCCCTGTTCCCCAGGTGTAGGCTGTATGTCTGCTGCTGTCTCCCTGTCCCTCCCCACTCACTAACTGCCACCACAACTGCATCCCTAGCCTCAGGCTATCTTCTCCAGCTGACCTTCACCCCAGCCCAGCTCAGACATATAAAACAAAATTAGCCAGGATCCCGTATTTCGATAAACAAGCCAGCCAGCAGATCATGTAAACTGTGAGCTATGCACCTACAGTAACATGACCTCAGACCATTAAAATCACACACTTTGTGTCTGTTTCAGGATCTGTATATAAATGTTGTACAGTGAAACTTTATTGGAGCTTAGTGAACCAAAATCTGGTCTTGGATTTCCACAGTTCAGGAGTTAGTGGTTTGAATGCGCCGCAGGGGTTAAGAAGAAAGAATTAGAACTTAGAAACCAAGTTTGTTGAAACTCTTGGTGAATTACCCAAAATCAGTCTGTTTATCAGAGCATGTCATCTTTGTAAGACAAAATGATGGGAAGAATCCCACATCAAAGAAAAAAATGGATTAATCTACTAAGCTGTTTTTCCAAATGTTTTACCAAACACACACAAAATAGACCCTTGGCGGGCACCAGCATGAGGACTTTGCTGTGAACTTGAGAGCACACCTTGCTTACCTGAAAGTTTCCGCAGTCACAGACTATTACTTCACATTGCAGTTAAGTGGAAAAGGGTATATTTTAAGTTCGAGTGGATAGTACGAAAATTGTGGTGAATGTTTTCAGCAGGTTCTTCAACTGAAATTATATTTCTCTATATTTGTGATGACAAAAGCAAACAGCAGTAGCTGCAGTCTGAGGCAACCAGTTTCTTCACCTCAAAAATTGCCAGCAGGGGCTTGCAGAAGGGCACGGTTCGCTCGGGCAGCTTGGTGAGTCAGCTTCAGCTTTTCTGGCAGATGTGTCTGAACTCTGAACCTCTGCTTTCTAGGTCCCTAGGAACCAGCAACGGGGAGCAATCTGTTACAGATGTTTTGTTGGCATGTCATGTTTCAAAAACGTGTGGGCCTGATCCTGACAGATGCTGAGACTCTCAGGACAGCCGATGCCCCGAAGGACAGGCTGCTTTGCTTCCACCCCTCATGTGCCAGGCAGGAATATGTATGAAAGCGTCGGGCATACCAGGTGTGCGCCGCTCAGCCGCTTCGAGCATGTACTGTGCCGGTCTAAGGTTTTGGTGCTGCCGCAGTTGTGTTCAAACCGGTGCGTGTGCGTGCGCTCACTGGTGTGCAGACTCACAGAATGGCAGTGAACATTCTCTCGGTGGTAACAAGGGAGAGCAAGGTTGGCTGTTGGAAAACAAAGCACACTGAAATTCTAGGAATTGTACATTCACATCTAAGAAAAACATACGATCTTTGATCCAAAGCCGAGTGGCAAGAGTCTTTCCGCTGAACCCAGCGAGCATTTGAAACTGGCCTGAAACAAGTAAGAGGTGATTCAGCCTAAAACTGTCCAATTCTTCTTCTTTCCTCAATCAAAATGGGCGCTAAAATTTGAAGGGGGTGCAATTAAATGCTTTTTATTTCTGTGTGGCAGTTGACTTTCTGCATGCAAGTAGTTGTGACTAAAACATTTTATTATTATTTGTTTTGCACTTTCAGTGGAATTTAAACTTTCTTTGTGCATCCCTGTTTTTTTTTTAATTAATTCTTCTGTTTCATTAAGAACAGCTTACTGATACTCCCAGACTCGCCCATTAGCTTTCTAATGATGACACAGGAGCTAGTGTCTGCCAGTGGCTTCTGTCAGCAACAAACCCAAAGTAAACATGTCTGAGGCAGTTACTTTTTTGCTTGGATTTAAGTAACCATCCCCTGTCCAGTGAAGCACTTCCTTTTCACTTGCACATGTGTCTCCAGCACTCCAAGGTGGGCATCTGAGCCCAAAGCAACCTGTTTGCTGCTCTGGCTTTCTGTGAGGATCACCTTTCTGCTGATGTCGCTTCCACCAGTGGTGGAAGGGAATCCAGGTGCCGCTGGGCAGCTGCATGGTGCGACTTCCTTCCTAGACTGGATCTCTTGGATCCTTCCCCCAGCTCCCGTAGAGAGGCATGGCCAAGTTTCCTCTGCATCAGGAAATTAAACTGTCTCTTTTCACTCCCCACCTCGTAACTCTAGGTGGAAACAGCCTCTCATGCGCAGAGCACCCTCCTCCCCACACAAGCAGGCTTGATGGCCATTCGTGTCACTGAGCAAGGGCTCAGAAGGCGCAGCCATCTCCCCAGAGAACTGCCTAGCTGCAAACCAGCTGTGAAAGCCAGTGGTATGAGATGGCTAATGCGGTCCTGTCTCAGAGGGGAGGGTAGCCCTCACTGGAGCGTGGGCCATGTCACGATAGACTATTTCCACCCATGAAAGCCACAGAGAGGCTGTCTGTCCATTTATTTCCAGGCAATCACAGTAAGGTGGCATGTGGGAGCCTGGCTGTGTAAGGTTCCTCTTTTGGATGAGAGGAGGACACGTGGGACAGAGCTCCTACTGTGAGTGGAGATGTCTCCAACAGTCTGGCTGTAGGTGGGTAACCTCGCATTTCTGAGTGGCTCTTGAATACTGTGACAAGCTGTCAGGACATTTCAATTGACTTGGTGGAAGCTGATTCATTGCAGAGAGGTCCTAAAACTAGGAGACCAGCATATTCGGCAAAGCATTGAAGTGCATCTCTTTGACATTAATAGGATGTAAGTATTGACTTGAAGAGTTTGGTGCAGTAAGGATTGTAATTAAAATATGCTTTCTTCAGTAATGTGGCTTAGATAAAATCAAACTCTTAGACAACTTCAGTAAAGAAATGTTTCCCTCAATATTTGTAAATACGTGGTAGAATTCTCTTTGAGTTTAATGTAGGCGCAACCCTTAATTTATTTTGTTTTCAGTACACTAGAAAACATCTAAAAAATAAATTTTAAAGAGTGTTCTATTGCCTCAGTTCATTTGTTCAAATTTATCATGGCTTTGATGTCCTTTACAACAAAGAATCAAATTCATGAAAATTTTGGTGTATTGATGAATGTTTGCTTTCAGTTAGAAAGTAATTATTCCAGAGATAAACTTCTCAGCTAGGAGGCCTAGTACACATAGTAAATAAGCTACAGATACCTTTTCCTGTGTAATAGGAGTTCTAACTATATTGTTTTTAAAAAAAGTTGTACCAAACTTTCCATATTTTCTTGAAGTCTATGAAACTCCTGGAAAATTGGATTTTTCTCTCAGAAGTCTGACGGAGGCGTTGAAGAATCCCTCCTTACATCTCCCTACATACGGAATTACCTTTAACAAAAAAGATACAGAATTTATTCTCTGTTAGCTGAGAAAACCAGCTCTTTGATCAAATGCTAACACAACACTTGTGGGGAGATTCAGTAAGACCCCAGTCAGTCATCATCAAATGCTGAGAACCTCTCCTGTGCTTTTTCTGTTTTATTTTTTAAGGAGGAAAAGGAACACTTCTTAGATTTGTTCACAGAAACCTTTCAGTGACGGTTCCTCAGGACTGATCCCTTTCCGATGGAAAGGGTGTCAGATATACCTGCAGAACTGTATAGACTTGTCACTGTAGTATACGTGCGCCTACCAGTTTCAAAGTGATTTTGTTCTCTCTGCAGCCTTGTGAAGAAGGTAAATTCCCTTCCACAGTACAGGAAGCAGGAGTCGGAGATCACATTTGCTGGATTGCGCCTGTGACTCCGGGAGCTACCTCTGGCTGAGCCAGGGGCTCTGTGGTTCTTGTCTGTCCCCCACAATCCACAAACAGACCTACCTATGGGCAACTGTTAGACGCTAGTGAGACACAGCACGTCTCCTGTAGTCTTACTCAAAATGTTCACCACAGCAGCTGGAAAAGTTTTGACTTTATTTTACTAATGCTGTTTAATCATGTAATAAAGCAGAGCAACTGATTACTGGATCACAACAGTGGGGTCCATCCAGGCCACCAATTTCCCTGTCTCAATACACTCTGCCCTACAGTGTTTGGGGAGGAGCATTCCCTCAAATGTCCCTGCTGCTGTTTGGCTTGCGGTGTGAAATAGCTCTGGCTGTATGCGAGGCTGGTTTTCTTAGTACGTGACAGGAGGAGATGCTTGTTAGGGAGGTAATCTCTGTTGGGGAAATTCTGTGTTTTACTCTGAAGCCTAATTTCTAGAAAAGTGTTTGGGGGAGACAAGTGTTTCTAGGGACAGCAGGTCTGCAGTCCTTTTGCACATGTTGTATGGCCTTGGTGACATGTCTGCCCTCTATCAGAGGCCGATTTCACAGTCTCCATCAGGAGATCCCTAGCTTTTCTGTGATTCCCAGACAGCACAGAAAAAGTTATTGCCCAAAGATGTAGCTACCCAGATTTACAGAACTTCTTTTCCCATCGCCTCTGGGCCCAAGACTTGAGAAGAGAAAGACGCAAGTGCTCCCCTTCAAGGGCGATTACAGTCAAATCATAGCAGTAACAGTACCGAGCAGGGGAGGGAGCAGTGGGGCTTGGCGGCTGCACCTGCAGCCCTCTTACCTGTTTCATCCTCGGCTCCCACTGCTCCTGTGGTGTGTGGCATTGTGTAGGGTACTGCTTCCCACTTGGGGGTCAAGCGTGCAACGTTACACTCATCAGCAGTTAGCTCTGTGTGCATTGTGTTCTGCTGCGGCAATTACAAATCACGTCCCGTTAATCTCTGAGGTTTGGTGACACTATTGTTTCAAATGCCAATGTGAGTTATTGTATCCTATCAAGTAGAAAGGTATATATGAACTACCAGGGAGGGAACAATTGATGTCAAGTCAAAATACTGATAAGTTCATTTCTAATGAATGCTAGTCATCCAGCCAAGCTGGCTCTAGAGGGAGATGGCAGATTCAGGACAGAGTATAATCCCCACTATCAAATGGTAATTACGAGAGCAAATACCTGTCTGTATTCATTCTGAGCTAGATGCTGAGCAGGAAATGCCGCTGTGCAGAATGTTGCCTGGGGAATAGAGAGAACTGCAGGATCTCGTAACATCTTTCCTTAGAGGCGATAAAAATGAAGGGTCCTCTGTCTGCTTTTACAAATGTGTTCATTTCTCAGCCAGACCAAGGAAGAAGCATTCCAGGTGCGAACTGTATCTCTGATAGAGGTAAATAAGCAGGTATCAGTGCAGGTTCTAAATGCGGTTGGTTTGAGGTTCTTCTGCCTGGTGGCACATTCTCACAGAAAACTGAAACTCACCAGGACAGCCTATGGGACAACCTGTCATGCTGGGGCATAGTCTGGGAATGTCAGGGGTACTTTGGTATGTGCCCTTCTTCTCTCCACTGTCCCCCTTCTTTTCCTACTTAGCACCCCAGGTTATATTTCAAGAAGGATTAAATGCAATGGAGCTTTGTATTGGAGGGTTCTGAAGGTTTGTTTCCCCACAGAGACTCTTTTGAGCACACACAGTGACTACTTCAAGAGGGGGAAGAAAATCTCCTTTCAAAACTCTTTTATTTTTGAGGTTCTATTACAGGACTGGGCTCCTCTGTGCGCTCTTTTGTGCTCATGCGTAACACAATGTGATACCCATCAGGCTGCACAGAGAAGTTGCTGGGTACAAGCAAAAAGTGCCTTTAGCTTTCCTCTCAACAATGCTTTTAACTCTGAGCGAGTCAGAAGCCCTTACTTCTCCCCAGACTATTTCAGGCACTTCTCCAGTATAAATATGAGTAAGTAATTCATATTCTGAGATGCCAAGAATATCTAGGGAGGGATTTTTTCCCATCAAGCCTATCTCTTGATTTAGGCATTGCTCCCCACTTTTTTCCCCTCTCTTTGGTTTCCCACTTTGTCACCAAAAGAAGTCTTTCCCTCCACAGCCAGCTAGGAGGAAATAAGCAGATGATGATCATGGAATGGGGTTGGGTATGCTGTGAACTTCTGCAATTCCTTTGCTTTTGGAGTGGGACTGAGTGCAATATGCCCCCCCATCGCTCGCCAGGTGGACAGGAGGGGAGGGAGGTCAGACAGCAAACCCTGCCCTCCCCGCAGCGATGTCCCTCACAGGTTTGTGTACCTGCACCAGAGCATATGAACGACCCTGTGCTCGGCCGCCTTTTTTGCCCCCTGCACGTAGACAGATGAGCAACCGCTCATTTTAAGTATTCAGCCTCAGTGTTCCATTCACATCTTTTTAATAATGCCCTTTCTAGGTGCAGGCTGTGGAGTGACTGACAACCTTGGTTCCTGACTGTGCTGACAAACCCAGCTGCCAAATAACCTAGACCAAAGGAGACAGCAATAATATACCGATTTGTTCATTTGATTTACATTAGAACAGGTTTATAATGCCTGTAAATGATTATTTTTACAAGAGGTACATAAACAAGTAAAATTGAAATGACTGCTCTGCACGCTACTGCACGTTCCTAATGCTGCATTTGCACGTGTGCAGATAAATTCCTGCACTTCCACTGGCCAACCGCTGCCATAAAGTGCCTGTGGCTGTGCAGGGCGGCAGTCCCTCCTGCAGCGCGCGTGTGGGGGGGAACCCATTCCGTTCACTTCCACAGAGAGGGGATACTGATGAGAGGTCTGGGGTTACCCAGCTTCCCTATAAATCTTAACCACCTTTTGTCTTCTAGAGCAGATGATACTTAACATTTCTGTACGTTAACTGGAGTCAGACCACAGGTTCTCTTCTGTTTTGGATAGAGACAAATGCAAAGGTTTTAGATGTACGTAGTCCTTTAGGGTCTCTTTGTGGTAGTAAGACCCTGCATGCTAGCAGAGCTCCCTACACAAATACTGCCCATCCCAGATAAAGGCTGAGCTCTGTAACTACAGAGGTGTTACTGTGACTTATCCTGCCTGTCAGAGAGCTTGTGCTATTCCCTTTAGCACTGAAAAATGTTTGAAGCAAACAGGAAAAACGGCACTTTGATCAGGGGAAGCCATTGGGATGTGCGGAAAAGCAGAAATATCAGACAAAAAAGCAAATTGCGTAGAGATACCTGAGCAAAGAATCTTTATTTTCCTTCCAGAAACTTGAGGGTGATGAGTGTTTTATGCCCTCAGCCTCTGTCTTGGACAGCATCCGTGATTTCACGCACACAAAAGGCAAAACAGCCAAGATGTGCAGAGACTGGGGGAGAGAAGCAAAGCCAAAGGCTGACAGCTAAACTGGGCCTGCGCCGCTTGTGGCAACGGGAGAAGCCCCTTCTGCCTGTTTTGGCTGTACAGCCATCGGCACTGCCACCATCCCTTTGGTGCTGCAGTCAAAGCACCCCCTTCAGATCTGAGCTCAAGGAAGTCTTCTGTCACCTGGAGTTCTCCCTTTGTGCAGCACAACAGTAACCACAGTGTGTGACTGGGAGGTTCAGGCGTGCTTCTGGCTAGGTGTGTGGGAGCAGCTGAGAACGTTCCGGCTGCGCTGAGCACACAGCCCTCTGGAAAGCGTTAGGTCCCAAACTCTCCATTCTCTGTCTCGCACAGAATCTGGTCCAGAGTCACTAACAAGTGATAAACGTTTATGGATGATGTTTCCATCTCATAGTGATATTTACAACCAAGTCCAGCCCACCCTTCACTTCGTACCAGTGTGCCTACTTCCTGCCGCTGAGCTGGCTGGTGATTTATGCTGACTTGAAAGGAGAGATTTGATAGCTCAGCACAGGCCAAGGCAAAAACAAATAAATGAGTATCCGTAAATACGGGAACAGGGAAAAATATGAAGACAGCAGTAAGATTAGACATGTACCAAATGGCTTTAAAATGTTAATTGCATTGCATACTTGGTCAAGCATGAAGTTATCTCTACATAATCATTTGGAATATTTCAAGGATAATAATTTAACAATGTAGCAGGTGGGCCAAAAAGCAAGCTGCTGCCTCTCGTAGCCTTTGCAAACAAGGTTTGATGCGTATGTTGCAAGGCAGCCTCCAGATGCTGAGGCACATGCTGTCATTGGGTAACTTCATTTTTTAGAAGCAGCTTGGGTGGCTTTGTGACTGAGAGAATTTCTGAATTAAATAGCAGTTTGTAATAAGCCTGTCAAGTAGTGCTTCAGGAACCTGGTACCATTTGTTTCCATTGTAGGAAGTATTAAAACACCCCAGTGCCGCATGTACGCACACACAAAAATACCGATTTCATGAGACCTTCGCTGTAACCTTGTATCACGTTGGATGTGAAACTTCTAGGAGACTGCTTAATTTGGGGAAGGCTATTTCATCTTTTGCTCTTCCATGTCTGTTTGCTGACAGCTTTCCCCATTATAACACTGCATTTGATAGGTCCAACTTGTAATTTACTGCCCCTCACAAGAGCAGAAGCTGTTGTGTGTATCATTGAATACGAATTATTTTTGTTATAGAACCATAACATCATTCTAGACTTTCTATTTTTGATGCCCATCCTGTTCTTAGCAAGAGCATAGAATCACAGAATTGTTTGGGTTGGAAAAGACTTTTAAGATCATCAAGCCCAACCATTACCCTAGTGCCGCCAAGTCTACTGCTAAACCATGTCCCTAAGCACCACATCTCCAAGTCTCTTCAATACCCCCAGGGATGGTGACTCCACCACTTCCCTGGGCAGCCTGTTCCAGTGCTTGACAGCCCATTCAGTGAAGAAATTTTTCCTAATATCCAATTAAACCTCCCCTGGCACAACCAGAGGCCACCTCTTTTTGTTCAATTGCTTGTTACTTGGGAGAAGAGATCAAACCCCACCTCACCACAACCTCCATTCAGGTAGTTGTAGAGAGTGATAAGGTCTGCCTTCACCCTCCTTTTATTCAGACTAAACAACCCCAGTTCCCTCAGCTGCTCCTCACCAGTCTTTTGCTCCAGACCCTTCACCACTTTGTTGCCCTTCTCTGGACACGCTCCAGCACCTCCATGTCTTTCTTGTAATGAAGGGCCCAAAACTGGACACAGCACTCAAGATGATCAGACTGCATCACCGAGATCAGACTGCCAGGCCTGTAGTTCCCCAGACTCTTCATCCTGCCCGTCTTGTAGATGGGTGTCACATTTGCTAACCTCCAGTCAAGAGGGACCTCCCCAGTTAGCCAGGACTGCTGATAAGCAATGGAAAGTGGCTTGGTGAACGCTTCTGCCAGCTCCAGATCAGGCGTTCAGTTATGGTACACCCTAGGTAAATACAGTAAATGGTTGATCCCGCTCCAAATATTCCTGGTTTTCACTAATCCAGGAGTCCCAGTGCTAGATCAGGACACTGTTGTGCTTGGAGCTGTACAAACAGAAGAGAAAGAATCCCTCACCAAATATTGCGGGGTAAGAATCATGAGCTACATGTCAACTACAGGAGGGGGAGCCAGCATATCATCACTTACACAGTTTGGTTTTGATTGGGAGATACAATAAATTACCTTTTAGTAAATGCCCAAACTTAGGATGGAATGAAATGAAATCTGGCTGCATCAGATTCTGGGCTGAAGGATGCAAATGTATTGTTGACTCCGAAGGTAACTGCAGGTTCCTTCCGTGATTACCATCTGGATCATTTCAGCCTCTTCATGTCTCTGTTATCTCATCTGAAAAATGGGAACAGTACTTCATAGGAGTGCTGCACATTTATTGTTTGCAACATCTGTTAGAACTCTGGAATAAAAGACTTTTTAGAAATGTAAACCATTACTTCTTCCATTGATTTTTTATGGAATTAGTGTCAAGACAGTAGTACTTTGATTTAAGAACTCCGGGGTCCCTTGTTACCTGCTTTAGGGGGTCAAAATATTTGGCAGCTACTGAAATGGTTTTCCATCTGCCCAGGTCTCTTCTCTTTAACATGTGTATTATAGTGGTGAGTAACTGTATTCTTTTCAACTTATGTCATCTTGGATCTTTCTTCAGGCCAGACTGAAACACTCCTGCTCACAATGAGTAGTACCATACTCCATAAAAAGTCTCATTGATTTCAGAAGGGCTTTCACTGATATGTTGTACTATTCATTGTTAAATAAGGGAATAAATATCACAGTCTGGCTCTGTACAGTGAAAGCAGCAGTAACTGGAGGGTGGGGAGTGAGAATTACAGAGACAAGGAAACCTTTCATTTAAAAAAGATGCAAAGAAAACGTGATTCATCTGAATGTCTTAATTCTAAAGAAAAGCTTTCACTGGAAAATGGTAGAATATAGTATAGAGGCTGGCATCTGTAGTAAAGCAGAATTTAGAAAGCTCATTCCAAATAAGAATATAAATTACTTGGCTGCTGTATCATAAATTTTACCCCAACACGGGAATTCAACTGAAGCATGACTTTAACCACTGAAGAATTCCACAATTTAAAGGAGATGATGTTTCTGGGAGTGAGGCTGGGATTTGTTTGGGTTTTGTTGCATTCATTTTCCAGTCATATTTTACAGGCAGATCTTTTAGAAGTTGTGTAATACACTAGCAGTGCAGCTTCCAAAAGTATGTTTTTAATTTTGTGGGCTTAATGGCTAAGTAACAGCACAGTAACACCTGAGTCAAAACTATTTTATACCTGTAAACGTTTGTGTATCTGCTGGCTTTCTGTCTCCCTGCTTGTGCTGGGGTATGTTTTTGTGCCGCTCCATCCAGCTGGCACTGCCAAGCAGCAGTGCGCTGAGCTGGGGCCCTTAGGCAGTGCTCACGGTGGGGCTTCCCTCTGCGTCTCGCTACCCAAACCAAAGGGAGGAATTTAATGGATGAAGTGGGGGAAAAATTATTCAGACTTGCTTCACCGGTGCCTTGACCTTAAGGTAGTGTTTGAGAGCTCTGCAAGGCCAGGCACGGCCCTCCTTGCGCTTACAGTAGTAAGCAGTGTTTTACATCAAGTCGGCAGATGTAACTACAGTATGGTGCAAAGAAGCGGAAAAGGCCCCCACAGCTGCACATGCAGCGTGCTTTCCATTTCAAGAGCCAGATATTTTTTAGAAGAAAAATGAAACTCGGCATGCCCTGCTGTTTTAGACCAAAATACAAGTCATTGTGGGAAGCTGCAGAAAGCAGCTGTAGCTTCTCCTCCCATCGTGATGCCATCCCCACACCGTCTCTCACAACCTCCCTTTCTGCCCCCAGTCCACCCGCAAAGAGGAAGAGCGTTGCCGTTCACATCTGCTGTCGAGCGCCAACGCTAATCCGGGCCTTCGTGCTCCAGCAGTTCAATGTGCACGCGCTGATGTGTGTTGGGGGCGGGATGGTTTCTCCCCAGTATGCACCAAGATCTGTCCCAGATGCCTGCTAACACAAATACCAGTGTTCGCTCACCTCTGCATGAGCTGCTGTAGGGCGCCCTGTGGGGGGATACAGTGGAAGGCCACTTGGAAACATTTCTGGGCACAGCGTGGCTGCTCCCTGGCTGTGGCGGTGCACTGTGGAGAAAACTGGGAAGACGTGCTCCCTGGTCCCGCTACAGCACTGCAGCTGGGATTTTCTTTGAGATGCATTTCAAGGTCTTGATGTCAGTGGGAGTTATAGAGACTCGTTTGATCTGAAGACAAGTTACTCAGACGCGCCCTCGGAAAAGTATTTGGCTGATTTTTGCAATTGCCTATCTCCTATTATTTCTGCTGTAGAGCAGTGAAGAAAGTAAGTTGATGGAAGTTCAACAATCAAAACCTCATGCCTGCTTTATTATTTCCATTGCTGCAGCACCCAGAACCCCCAATTAAAGCAGTCATGTTGGTAATTTGGGGGGGAGGGGGAGGCTTTCCTTTTCTATATGTAAGCAAGAAGATGGTAATGAATTTTTAACAGGCTATCTCTGCCTACTCAGCTTTCATTTACAGCAGGCTGTCTCAAAAAAGGGATGAATTAAAGCACTGGTAATTTTCAAACAGGCATGTAAATCAGACTTTTGGTCATGTTTCTGAATCTTCTGTCTTGAAATTTTTCTGAATAGCAGGTAAAACAGAATAATCTTCCAATACAAACCCTGAGCGTAATCGGTCCTTTTATGACTGTAAGCCAAGCTCAACTTTCAGCTATATCAAATTCAGTCCATTTACAATTAATTTTTCCCTAGTACAAGCCATTATTAAGAATATTGGAGACAAACCTCAAATGATCCATATTTTTTCTGTAGTGGAAAAAACCCCACAACACCTGAGGGTACGTAGCAGCTGCAGGTTTCCACCATTTGAACTATTAGAGGTCTGTAATACATATTCTTGTTCAGAAAGTCATTTCTTTTTTCCCTAGCTGGCAGATTAAAGAGCAGGGCTCAGTTGTATTTAATTAGAAAGAAATGGGAAAAAAGGAATCTCTTAAAAAAAAACAGGAAGTGAAAAATAAATAAAATAAATAAAAATCAGGCTTTTGGTTTTAAGGAAAACCACCAGTGGATGGGCTTGTGAGGTCTGACAACTATCGCCTCTCTCTCAGGTTACACATGTAAGGTAAGGTGTTCAGAAAGTGAAACCCCAGCAGCAGAGCCTCCAAATGTCATACACATGAGGTGCCAGCGGCACACAGTACATCCAGCCACACGCCCAGCTTATTCCTCACTGAGGAATTTGGGAGCTGAGCCTTTCAAGTCTCCCTCCTTGGCCTTCATCCAAGATTACTGAGGCTTGAAAAGCAGGATTGTTCTGAGAGGGGGATGGCAGTTCCAAGCAGCCATTTGCAATGGTACTGCACATCCATCGTCTCCCTGTAATACGTGACCACGTGTATGCTCACATCACAGACAGTGCTCTTTTCACTAGCTGAGCGGCTGAAACGGATGCCAGAGAATTAGGAGGAACTGGCCAGCCTTCAAGATTTCTTCACAAGGACTTCTTAATCAGCTCCCATGCCTCTGTACTCTCATGTCTGTGTGTCTGGTAATTTGCTCTACTTTATGTACACTCTGTTCATCATACAGATTGGCTTTTTACTTTCTGCAGCAATTCCTCTCACTTTGCCAACACCTTGCCATTTGCAGCTCTAATGCCTATTGATAGCACTTCATCAGCAATAGCTGCCAATGTATATTCTACAAGATGTTCACCCTCAGTTTTTATAGATAGTTACAAATTTAGCCACAAACTGATTGAATAGTTCATTTTCATTTGCTTTTCACATGGAATAGATTCATCAAAATGAATAGATCATCAGAAGATTGAAAACAGTGATAAAGAAGCTTCTCTACTGTGTATTTGTGCTCGAAGCCAGAGTCAGCTCTACCAAAACCGTCGCTGTGTGCCTAGCCTGGTTCTTAATGCCCTCAGTGAGAGAGTTTTTACAGCTTCCCACTGCCTGCATGGCCCTAATGCTGGTGCTCATTCCACCATCAGCACACGCTCCCTACCTTGATTTTCTTCTACCATGGGTAATACTCATGCCCCAGTGTCAGCCCACAGAAGCCTGAGCAATGACCTTGTCAGTGAAGGCAAGGCAGAGGAGGCTTCTGATACCTCGGGCTTTTTGGTGTCCCCCATCACCCTGTCTCATTTCTCAGGGGGTACATGTTTTTCCTAGTCTCCTTTTACCTGGTGATGAGCCCTTCTCACAGGCCTTCGCAGCCCTGCCCGTTTCAATGCAATGGGAGGTTTTCCTGCCTTGGCTGTCACCGTGTGCCCCATTCCCACCACCCCGTACCTCTCCTTCTCCTGTCCGGCTAACAGGGGACGCCTGGCCGAGCTGTGTGTGGCCACCTCTTCTGCCTGCCTGTGCTCTGCCACACTCTGAGTCACTAGCTGGAGACAGTTTGGTAAAATTATTTCCATTTTTCAGATGCTCTGACAGATGTTCAGTTTTAAGCAAAACTCCTTACCAAAACCCATCCTGGTTAGTAACAGTAAAGTCCAAAGCAAGCTTCAGGCACCTCTCCCAGTTCAGTTTTAAACTCACCTTGGTGTAAGGATTGTAAATTATAATTTAAGCAATTTGCTTCTAACTTTTTAACAGAAACTGGTGGAAATGTGGGGGAGGGGGAAATATTTAATTATCAAGCTATATGTCTTTTCATTATTGATTTGACAGTACTGCATAAATGCCTCAATCAAGATCATAACCCTAGGATGCTTAGCTGCCATAGATCCACAGAAGTTACTGTCCATGTCCCAAGGACTCTAAACAGGCTAGTAAAGAAAACTAACTGGTTGCAAATTGTTTTCCAAGCTCCTTGTTTTTTATAGGGCCTGGCTCATGGCTCAGGGAATACTACTCAGCCAACAGTGATCAGACAGATGCTTCCATTCACCTTGCACTGCCTCTGCCAGCCTGGGAAACTATTACCTCTGCTTTGTAACACACCAGTCTAAGAACTTTGCTTCAGATCTGTAATCTATCCTTAAATTAGGTAATTTTTCCTCAGCTAGCTCAGTATGCAGCCCCTTCTCCATCAGCTGGCTCCAATTATGTGATCCTCACATGCTATCTCTGAATAAATGTTCTTTGAAGTTATATAGTAGAAAGATGCCCTTGGTAAGTTACTTTGATTCAATTGCTTCAAATAGGAAGAGCACTGTTGAGGTATAAAGGTTAATTTCACCCATCTCAACTCAAGTTAAACAAGAATTTAATGAACTCCTACAGATGCTGAGTTTACTACTCCTGAAAACCCAGACTCTCCAAATTCTTTGCCCAGGTAGAGAGCCTGTGATGCTTTCCTTTCTAGCAAAGGATATATCGCTTGGCCTAGATTCTTCTAAGATCTTAGAAGCCAGGAATAGACCTACTGAGAACTATCCAAGATGCTTAGTACGCTATTAAAATAAAATAAATTTTAAAAAAAACCTAACTACTTAATTCCTCAGTGAGCACCCAGCCTTCCTAATGAGTACTGAGCACCCTGAGGAATCAACCTGTACCTATTGTGTCAAGCTTGCGGCTTGAGCTCATAGTCAAGCCCAAATTCCTGTTTGTCCCTGCTGTTTATGTTTTGGCTTTGACTTGAGTTTGACCCAGGAGCAGGACTGTAGAGATGGAGAACAAGGACTCAAATCCTTACCCTCACAGGAGAAAGAGCCACATGGCTTTGTGCAGACATGCAGATGTTTGGCATGCATCAATTAAAATACAAAGCCTGAACTGAAAAGGAAAACCCTTCGTAATCCCAAATGAGCAAGTGCACACCTGAATTCCACATTAGATGTTTTGGAGCACTGCTACAGTAGCAAACTGAAAGGGTTTTAAGAGACACCTATGGTGTCAGTGATATGTGGCTTAAGTAGATCACGCCACAGTTGACTTTTGCAGGAAAAGTCCATCGTACCAAGATTGAATCTGCATGCAAAATAAGATTTGCTAGGCTTAGACATCCGCAGGCTGTAGCACAGCAGTCCCCGAGTGCAGGTTCACGTCAGAGATGTTAATTGTCTCCAAACATCAGGCAAGTGATCTGCATTTTGAAGAGTCTCTAAATGGGTATTTACATAATTTATGTTTTACAAAGTCCGCTGATACATATTTGCATAATAGACCGCAGCAGTGCCAACAGATCCATCGCAGCACTTGGCGTCAACTCTCATGAACTTCCTGTGGGTTGTTCCCTTTATTGGAGCTCTTATGACAGAAAGAAATTGGCAATAACTGACACATCTCAAAGAGAAGACTGACTGCCTGTCAAAGCTTCTGTGGCTGGGTGGAAGCACACAGAAACCAAGCCACATGCTCAGTCACCTAAGAAGTGTTCCACATATGTCCATGCCAGTTCTGTGCACAGAAACAAGCAGAGACGGTCCTCTATGTATTCATTCGAGTTCATTCAATTTCCCGGAGTCTCCCGTTGCTCCTCACTCGCTTGCAGCAACACCCTGCTGTCTTCTTGCTCTCCTACTTCTTCCTCCTTAAAAACAAATACGTTTTCTCAGCGCTGCCCTCAGTCCCTCAGCACGATCCGCTGGAGAAGTGCTGCAGGTGCCTGGCGAAGGGCTTTGGGAACCACACTGGCTTTGTCGCTAGTCTCACCTGGGCAGTCAAGCCCAAGCACATCAGTGTAGAGGGAGGCCAGTTGAAAGTTACAGACCTTTGGGTTCCAGTGCAATGTTTGTCACTCAAAATGGTGTTTTTATCATTCTCATGATGCAGTTAATATCTCAAGGGGTTTTTATCAGATGTGTAGACTACGGCCAGAAGCATTTTTTCCACATGGCTAAGCGGAAGAAGAAAGCAGTTACCACTTTGTCACTGCTGGCCAATGTAAAGTTTAGCAGTGTTGTGACTCTGAAAAAGGGGGAAGATTTACAGCCCTCAGCCTCTTATGTACCACAGTGTTAGCAGACTGGCTAAATTGAGTCCTGGTGGTTTTGGTGTAGATGTCTCCCATGAAAACTGGAAGGAGCAGTTCCCACCCTCCCAGAACAGAACTGGGGAATGGGATCATTGCCAGCTCCAAACAGGAATTTCCTTCCTTTAATTTGCTCCACAGTCTGAACATTAACTGAGCAGTCTTCTGCATATGCTAATGGATGGTGCTTCATTTTGTAAGACATTTTATTAGAAAAGTTTATTTTTTACTCCTGGTTGTATATCTCCTTTCCATTTGTGTTGATTTGGGTATTCGTCATCCTGCTGAATGTGATAAGAGTTCATCAGTTTCACTGCATGCTACTAATAAGATAATGCTTTTAAGCTGTTTGGTATTTTCACATGAAACATGTTCTTCTGGCTACAGATATTCAGTAGAGTGATGGCTCTAATCATCCTCTCCGTCAGTAACTGTCAGCTGTGATAGAGCTGGGGTTCTGGTTGGCCGGATAAACCTAGCAATGAGAAACAGAGGATATGCATGCTGAAGAGTTGCCAAACTAGGGCAGAAGAGATTCATTTAAACTTCCCATACCAGAGCTGAAGCAAGTCTAGTGCTGTGATGTTTTGCTTTACCGCTCTTGATATTAAGTCTAAAATAAATAATATTTTGCTACAGTTTCTTTTGATTTCAGTCCTGACTGAAGTGAAACACTGGAAAAACTCAATAAAGAAATGTTTCCTACTGACTGATCTAAGGACTAGAACTATCTTTTGGCATTATAACTAATCCTTTTTGTCATCTAGATCAAAAGAAATCAGATGATACGTGGATTGAAGTGATTTCAATGTTTATTCTATAGTTAAACATCAATTATGATTATACCCTATTAGAACCACTTTAAAAAAAGATTTTTAGAATAAGGTTCTATCTGTGCTCAAGAAATGACAGAGATACAGGAAACATTTTAAATCCTCACTGCCGCTGCTGGGACCTGGCGACTTGAAAATCTTGCCGCAGGAATCATGTCTGCCCAAGTTTCTTAGGGAGCAATGGGAATAACTGGAAGAATGCGACTGGCTTTTAAAGAGTGAGGAATGACGAGAGCAGCACGTTTGAAGGGTGAAAGAACCTTTCAGATGTCTTTTAGGGATGCTTGTGATTGTTCTTCTGCATCTGCCATGCTGGACCTTGACGCCTCGTTTGTTATAATCGGGGATTTAGTTGGGCTGCTTGCAGTGAATGTGTTGAATACACCCTGCCTCACAAGGCAACTGCGAGCTCAGGCTCTGCCCTGAGTCACAGAGCTCTTTGGTGGGAGGGGAACTCTTCTGTGGTTTATCTTCTCCTACCCAACTCCTTACAGATGCGACATTTGCTTATGCTAAAATGTGAGAGTATGGCTTCCTATGCAGATAGCAGTCCATCTTCCTGCCGCTCACTGGTGTCTCCTTGTGGAGGCATGAAGGGACCTCCCTCAGTGACACGGACCAGTTTCTATTGTCTCGGCTCTTTTTGCTGGCATCCTGCTACTCGAGCAGTTCTTTCCAGTGTATTTTGGGCTAGTTTGTTCTCAGGGTAGACCCACATAGTTAAAAGTGCGTCACAACATGGCAGAGCCTGCTTCAGTCTGAGACACACACGTCTCTCCATACCTTTTCTGATGGGATAGGGTAGAAGAGACCTGGGTTCCAGCACCCCTTCCAAATCAGCCATGGGAAGGGTCTAAACCCAGATAAGTGGTTCCCTAGATCATTGGAACCCAGATCATTGGTGCCCTAGTTTGCAGATGTTACCGTTTGGTGTGATCCTTCAAGCCTATGCTGATGTGGTCTGGCAGAGGAGAGGAGCCCTGCAGGACATCCTCACCGTCCATCACAGCTCTGCAGAAATGTACATGGTACAGGGCTTCTGGAGATGGAAACCGAAGGATCTAGAGATTTGTTATGCCCTTGGACTAGACAACTGAACGGGAGCTTTGAGAATCTCGGTAGTGCAGAAACTCTCGACTCTGGCAACTAAGTTGTCACATGGAAGCCTAAACTTTCTTCTGGACTGTTGTTGCTGGCACGCAGGTTGTACTCAAACCTGACCTTCCTCTCAAGCTATGATGTGATTTTCTTCTTATGGCACGGAGAAACTGTAAATGGTGCTTATGTATGACCTGTGAATTTTTCAGCTGAGAGAAATGCTACTTTTCAGGTTTAGGCCTCAGGGCTGAGACACATATGCCTAACTCCAAGCAGGTAGGTAACAGTATTTATCTTGGTGGTACAATCTCTGCTTTAAGTTAAGCAGATGAAGTTCAAATCCTTGCTGTGAGTTGAACTCACGTGGTTGTTAGCGTAAGGTCATATCTGGTCTTTTTGCAAAATGGAGCTTTGTCTGTTCAGAGGTGCAGAGCTAAATTAAAATCCTGGTTACACATGTCAATTGCAAATACAATTAGCAGTTTATGAAAAGGCTGGATATTTGTACCATGTAAATTTTCAGGCAAGAAAAGGTGCGGTTTTCCCTTAAAGGAAAGAGCGCCAGCAACACATGTGCTTTTTCTTCTCAAGAAATTAAGGGGTGTCTGGGGGAGAGGAGTTGGGATGGCTTTAAATGTTTTTGTACTCCTTTCCAAAATAAGTTTATAGTTTCCCCATATACAATTTAATTAAGCCTTCGATTTGACCTTTGTATTGAGCAATAAAAGTTAACTGGGAAAGATGTGGGTAGAATGAGAGCACAAACATGCCCCATGTCAGCCAGTGTGAGAACTGTTTCTGTAACCAAAACTAATGAGATCATCAGGACAAAAGCAACAGCCAAAGCATTTTCAATTATTAGTAATATTTTTCTTCCTTGAGCCAGTTTGTATTTGTCTTAATTACAGCTTTGAGCTGTGGCGTGATATTTAGCAGATGCCTTCGGCACTTGGCGTGCTGATCACTTGCACACTCCAGACTGGCAGGGGCACCTAATCTTTGAAGTCTAGAGCACACATTCATCTTTAACCATAAAGGTCAATCCTGCATTCCTCGCATCCCCCCAAACTCCCATTAAGTTTAATAGGAGTTTTGAGCATGTGAGGCATGCGGTATCAGGATCGCTCTCAGTCTTCTGGATACTACCAGTGAGGCATGTACAGAATTTCTAAACTTAACTAATTAATTGCACCATACAGTGATGGCAGAAGGCTGTCACAAAGCTTTTGAGTTGTTTCTTTCATTACAAGAAAGTTACAACAAAAGTTCAACAGATTTACTGGGAACATCATGTTTTACAGATACTTCCATGCTGTGTTTCAGGATATCATGTCAGCTGTGCTGCAGTATGTATGAGGTATCTGGCAAACTAAACAAGCTTAAACATGCAACCACAAACATGTGCCTAGGACTAGACTAAAAACAGATGTTTCCAGGAAATGTAAAAGATGTTTGGCCTGTTTTAAGCTTATACTTTCAGCTTGTCTGCATTTGAATAAGTCCCATATTAATATAAACAAAATGACAAAACCTTTTCTTGCAAATGACTGGTTGATTAATGGAACTATTGCTGAATCACACAAGGTTTGTTAGGTTAGGTTATTTCTTCCCAAGGAAAAGATGGATTATTCTATCTTGACATTTACCGTGGCAGGAGCTGAGGCAGTTAGACGTGTGGGTTTACTTTTTAGCCCTCAGAACTAATACAATTTTATTGTGTCTCATGAAAATCATGCAGAGTTTGCTATGGCAGTTGTATATCAAAAGCCAATCAAATACAGTGACAGGTTTCCTTACAGCAGTACAGCTGAGATAATGTCCTTCTCTCTCTCTCTCTCTCTCTCTCTATATATATATATATATTGCATTCAAATGTATATAGACAAAAGATTGTTTGGGAATGGGGGAAGGAGTTGCCATTTCATGTAAGCGTGGCTTCCAGGCACCAGACATCTCAAATTGCCTCACCGTTGTTCCTGACTTCTCTTTATTACATTTTTTCTTTGTTGCATTTGACTTTTTTTATAACAGTAGTTCCTGAAAGGTCCAGCCAATGTTATTTCTTGAGTAAAGTGTGTATGGTTCTTCTCAGCCCGAAGAATTTACATCCAGAATGTGCATAATGTGTAGGAGATAAGCAGTTCTCTCACTGCCCTACAGGGAGAAGTAATCTGCCAAAGATCACACGGAGTATAATGCAGAATTAAAAACGGGCCATAGATAATCCTAGTCCCAATTTATGACTGTCCCCCCAAGGGCAACTTCTCTTCAGTCAGACCTTGAAAAGAGAAGTGGAAAGACTGCAGAACGAAAATGGAACACCTTGGTTAACCCTCATAATCTTGTCCTGCGAGTCATATAGAGAGGCTGGCCTAAGCCTAACGCAACACAGTAGTTAAGTAATGACTTACTCAGTTGTAACACCTGTAGTTCTCCTTTTTCTGGTTAAAGATTTTTTATCTCCTTAGGTCAAGTTTCCCTAAGAGAATGTATGGGGATAAGGCTTATATAGACACCATGATGTCAGGCTGACATAGAAAGGTGTAGAACAGTATACATGTGGGAGGCTGTGAAGCCATCGGTTACTCCCTTCTTCTGGCTCCAGAAGGGATATACACCACTTGCCTTTTACTGACTAGTATTATATGGTGGACAGTAAGAGACTCCAGAATTTGGAGAATTGTATCACAAGCTGATCACACTTCGGGAGTTCTCGCATTCCCATTTCCACAGCATTCTTGTTTCCGTTTGCCTGCTGCAGTTCAAACTGGAAATAATTAGTGCTGGTCTTCATGTCAGGATAACAGATTATTTGGAAATTGTTGGTACATTTTATGGCGACAGCATTGTTTTGCAATTTCAGAGCTCCTTCCTTTGAATATGTAAAAGTAATTTCAGCTTTTGCTACCAGAGGTGATAAAAAGCTAATAATAACACTGCAGCATCTACTGTAATTTAAGAGCCTGTTCCACCAAGTTGCACCTATCTTTAATTTTCTTATGAAGCTGTCAGCCAAAACCAAGCCTGTGATCGCAGCGAAATTTATCAAGCAACTGAGCTACAACATGCAGGTACTGACCAGTTCACTTCAGACCTGCATTATGAGTATCATTACAACCATGATGAGGCATTCAAGACCAAGGCATTAATTTGCTATCGTAGATGCTGACATTCTGTCTTTTCAAAGCGCAGTGTGTGCATGAAAGTCTAGGAAGAAATGGACGGGTTTGACTTCATGTAATTAATGTGGGAAAGCACAAAAAAAACAATCTCCCCTTCTTTCCCCCCTCCTGAACAGCTGGGTTAAAAGTTCTCCCTAGCAGCTCATGGTGTGAAGATGATGAAGACGTGGTCAAAATCTTCACTTAGTTGTGGGCATAGTGGATTAGTGAGCATCAATTCTCTGCTGTCACTGCCCCACTCCATTAGAAACTGGGCTGCTATAATTAACATTTACAGGACCAGTCTGGCAAATCTCTGTTTTGTTTTTTACCCAGAAATCCCCCGCAGGGGTTGTACACTTGTCTGGTGTGATGATCCATAGCCGTAGATGTGTATGCAGCCACCATGGCTGTTGGTCAATCACAAGTACACTGCCCGAGGACCAGAGGTCGCAAGGCACAAGCACATTGCTTCCACTAGCACTAGCTCAGACACAGGCTTCCCCAAAAATAATGCCGCTTCCCCCAACATGAGATCAACCCATTCAGCTGTCCTTCCCTCCCCACCTTTTTCCTTTGCTCCAGAAATACTTTCTCATCCTCTCTGTCAGTAGCAGCAGCTGGCTAGGGAGTCTTTGCATTTACCCTTCAGCTCAGTGCAGATAGTGCTGTGCGTGACTCAGGCAGGAGACGAGGAGGGTTCGTTCAGTGGCACTGGCAAAGCTTTGCAGGGAAAGACTCCCTATCACACTGATTGTTTGCAATCACAGAGAAAGGACTGAGCTGAAACTGAGGTCAAGAGAAGGACAAAAATGTAAAGGTGATTCTGTTAAGTAGATGAGCTTGTTCATCCCTTGGCAGGACAATAGGAAACCTCAACAGATGTTTAAGTAGACCTTGCTGATGCTGTTCATTAGAGAGCAATAGCACGCAAGTAAAATAATAAGTATTTACATCTTTGATAAGCCCCACCAGCAGCAAACTGCAAATCATTTAGGCTAGGGAGGGGGAACTAAGAATTGGGGTGCCAATATGGCTTGAACTTGTGTCAGATAACCTGGTAATAACCTAAAAAAATAATAATTGCATTGTTTTTCCCAGACTGGCTATGTTGAACATTCTGGACGTGACCTGGCAGTGTGCGCTGGCAGCCCAGAGAGTCACCTGTGTCCTGGGCTGCATCAAAAGCAGCATGACAAGCAGGGCGAGGGAGGGGATTCTCCCCCTCTGCTCTGCTCTTGTGAGACCCCCCCTGCAGTCCTGCGTCCAGCTCTGGAATCCTCAGTACAGGAAAGACATGGAGCTGCTGGAGCAAGTCCAGAGGAGGCCACAAAGCTGATCAGAGGGCTGGAGCACCTTTCCTGTGAAGACGGGCTGAGAGAGTTGGGGCTGTTCGGCCTGGAGAAGAGAAGGCTCCAGGGAGACCTTAAAATACTTAAAGGGGGCTTGTAAGAAAGATGGGAACAGACATTTTAGTAGGGCCTGTAGTGACAGGACAAGGGGTAATGGTTTTCAACTAAAAGAGGGGAGATTCAATCTAGCTATAAGAAGAAGTTTTTTACGATGAGTGTGGTGAGGCCCTGGCACAGGTTGCCAAGAGAGGCTGTAGATGCCCCATCACTGGCAGTGTTCAAGGCCAGGCTGGATGGGGCTTTGGGCAACCTGTTCTAGTGGAGGGTGTCCCTACTCATTGCGGGGGGGTTGGAACTAGATGACATTTAAAGGTCTCTTCCAACTCAAACCATTCTATGATTCAATGTGTGACTCACCAAATGCCTTTGAAAGGCATGCTCAGCCCTCAGTACAGGGGAAGTTTCCTGTACCTAAACTAGAGGGCAGCAACAGTTTTGACTCTCCCCTTTATCCTAGCTAGTCCCTCTGAGGAACAGTATTGATCCATACAGGTATTTATGAGAAGTTCAGTGCTGTCTGAGAGGCACATGCATTACTGGGTAGCAATCTGCGGTCAGATCTTTGAGGTGAAGATAATCCTAAATGCTCTAAACATCAGGGTCAAGTAATTTTCATTATGGGTTTTGTTTATGTTGTCAAGATGTGAATTTAACAGCCGTTAACATGGATAAACATTCAACTAAGGAAGTGGACTCAATCCCCTGGTCTGAGCTGTTCTCTGCACTCACAGTAATCACGGGGCCTAGAGGGACTCTGAGCCATCTTCACTGACCCCGGTAGACCTCATCCTCGGCAAGAGTCCCGAAAGGCTACTCACAAAGGCTGCTTTGGCAGTCAGCTGCCTTCACTAAGTACCCCTTCTGGCAGGGTTTGAATACACACGCTGGGAGCCTGGGTAAGGAAGAGCACAGTAGCTACTACAGTGGCTGTTTCACCATCACGATGCAGTGATAAATAAACAGTGTAGAATAATATTTAGATGCCAGTGTCCAAAAGGTCTGTCCATGTGTCAGCCTGAGGTTAGCTGATGCCTTCAAAGACTTCTGGAAAGGAGAGATAGAGTGACAATGGGAAGAAAATTTCTAGCAATGGAGAGAGCTTTTAATTGGGAACCATAAAGCCTTTAAAATGCAGAAGGTAAATACTAGAACAAACCAAAGCTGTGGGGTTTCTTGGTTTGGTTTTATGAAGTCACGATCCAGAGGCTCGATTCGTGGGTACTGAACATCTGGGGTTTGCTTTGCTGGGACTGGAATTTAATTTTTTTTGCTAGCCTTTACACTGACACTCTTTTTTTTTTAAGTATGCTCACTACTTTTTTGCCTTTTGAACGTCAGTAGTAGCCTGAAAATAACTATCTCAGACTCTGAGAAAAAGATGTAAGAGGAAAAACTCATTTAACTTAGAGTCTCTCAGCCAAAACCCTGGAGTCAGTAAGCAACAGGAACTCTGAGGAAATGGGAATAAAACATGAAATCTTTACACTGCTGAAATTTGTGCCATAAAAACTAAAGATAGGATTGAAAAAGATCTTGAATGGAGTTAGGACTGAGGCTATTTTTATTTATTTTTACAAAGAGATAAACCAGAGAATTTTAAATAAAATACCAGTTTTGCACAATTAAATCCCAAATTAGAATTGGCCATGAATAGCATCAGAAGATACTCTGCTGTAAAGACAGAGAGAGAATTCAGAATGTAGTCCTTCCCATGGAAAGGATAAAGGCAGAGTTATCTAATGTATTATTTAACGCTTGTTATGTAGTGCATTAAGCAGTCACTGAGAGGAAAGCTTTTAAAAACCAACAGCCTCTCTGATAGCATTAAATCTTACCTTAGATTTTTGGCTAAGTCAATATTAAGAAAATAAACGAATTAATACGTTTCAGTCTGCCCGATTTATAGAGGCCAATCAAGTTACAATGCTGGACATGGCCAACTGAAAGAGGGGAATAGATTTACCTGAGTGAGGTCTTAATTTAATCAGCTGGCCCCAGAGAGCTGAAGTCAGCAGGCTGGGATGATATAAGAGGCAGCAGAGAAATAGTGCCTTTACCGCAGTCGAAAAGGAGAATGACAGTGATGGAAAGGAGTCTAGGCAGTGTCAGAACACACCTATTTCCATGATTTATTCTTAATTTACTTTAATGACAGTCTGAAGGTTGTCCATTTTTCTTTAAGTGTCCTCAGAATACTGATATTTTCTAAACATTTAGAGTGTGCTACTTCTGCCCCTCCTTTCTGTTAGCTCCCCTGCAAGTCAGAACTGAGGAGCTATGCCTGCGCTTTGCCATAGTGACTTCTGAGCGCAGTGGCAGACTGCCCTTTCCCACCGTGCACCCTGCCAGCCAGTGTCCCTCTCGGCAGTCACCCTTGAGTCAGCTCTAGGAATCACAAGTTCCTCTGGGATTAAAGTTGATCTTATGATAAAATGGGGAAATTTGTTGCATTTCTTTTACAGTTTATACTGGCAAAAGAACAATGTGTGCTTTCCCAATACAATAGCTCATTTTTATTATCAATTGAGTTTATTGATGGTTGTTCAGAACCACTGACATGCAGACAATGATCTCAGATTGCATTTACATTTCTGGAATACTTTCCATCTTTGCAGTTTCTGCCAGGAACTTGCTTCTCTGATTCAGAGTTTTTATTTTAAGATTGGACTGTTGTTTAATCTGTGTTACAAATCTATGCCTTTTACTTTCTTGTGTATGTGTACTGCATTCATTAGTATCACAAATCCTATAAGCTTGAACCTGAACAATTATTTTTAATTTATAAGTTCCTCCAGGTAGGAATTTGTTCTTTGCCAGGCACTTGAATATGCTTTTACAGATTGACTGTAAAATCATCATCATGATCAGATGAAATAGTGATTTATTTATTTTTTTCCTATAATACCAATGAGAGGGTTCAAGGCAATATGATCTCAGTAATACTTGCAAATAGCTTTGGAATATCAAGATAACTGGAGACTCTTATCAGCCATTTTCTCATTTAAAAAAAAATAATCCGTGTTTTGCAATAAAAGACTATTTCCTTACGATTCTAGTCCTTTATATAGAAGATGCCTCAAATTGCTCCAAAATGCATCTGGAGGGAGAAAAAAACCCAGCGATATCATTCCATACTTTAAAAACAAAAAATCCTTGTACTTGCTAGGAGAAACAATGAAACAAAACTTGAAGCATTTTCTCCTTGTAGCCACTTTTTTTGCCCATGTTGATGAACCAGACATACGAGACACCTACATACTTCCTCGTGACAGCTATCTTTCTTGCCAGGCTGTCTTACCATCTCACGGGTCACATGTTGCTTTACACTTAAGGGTAGTGGCAAAGCAAAAAGCTGGGAAGCTGGCTGTTAAGTCACTATGATCTCTGGTGGTCTCCTGCAGCAACTTGACGGGCGTTTCACTGGGGCACGTTACAAAACCACTTGATCCTAACATCATGTTTTAAAGCATGAGCCAGTTCCCACTCCAGGTGAAACTGAAGGTACTTTTCATGAGAGAAAACGAGGTTCTGAGACCAGGCACCACAATGCAGAATACCTATTATTCTGCTCAGGCTGTGTCTACAGGTAGACAAGTAGAGCAGGCCAGTCAGAGAAGACTTGTTGAGCAAAACAGTGGGTGCTGTGGACCCAGTGGCCATACTGGACCCAAATAAAATGTGAGTGCAAGTGCCCCGTCACCCTCCATACATAGTTCAGTTATTCAGGCTAGTGTACAACCTGTTTCTGCAAGGGACAGAATTTAAAGCAACTATTTAAAAGATGTGTGATTAATCTTACCTTTACTTTCATGTTTTCAGATATACTCAAGGACAAGAAAAGCCATCCAGAAAACAGAAATGAACCAAAACCAACTGTGAAAAAGATTGACACCACAACCACCACAAGCACTGTCAAGTCATCCTCTAAACACAGTATAACTGGAAAAGGGAGCAGTCCAGCCCCGGGTTCCTCACTTGTTATTTTAACAGCACTAGCCATTCTGTGGCATTGTCCGCTGTAGCTGTACTGCCCTGCGGCCACTGCGCAAGCGTTTCTCTTCACTGTCATTTATACCTACAGCCTTACTCAACAGAAAACAAAGTTAAATGGCCCTCTATGTGATATGTTAGGATAAATATTAAATGATATGCTGGAGTTGGCAGATAGCAAGTGTCATCACTTACAGTGTCTGAAGACAGCCTTTGACAAAGCCCACCTGAGATAAAAGGCAATGATGACAAGGGTCTGAGTAGCTTAAGTTATGCGGTAGAAATAATTGAAAACACAGAAATTGTGTATGTGTGTGTTACTGTTTTTCTCAGTTTCGTTCACTGGAATCTGACTGGCTGGTTTTGTTTGTTTAATTTTTCTGATAAATTATATGAATGGTCAGTCTTGAAATTGAAGCCAATACATACTTTATTTTTCTAGTGAACAGCTAACAAGCTACGTATACAGTTGTAAACCATGTTAATGTGAAGTACTCTCTACCAGCTGGATGAAATTCCTAAGTGGTCAAGAAGATCAAAGCATGTTTGAACCTTCTTTTCACTCTTACTGTTTAGATTGTAGGAAACAACATAAAAGCATATGGTGTGTCTAATATATCAGTATAGTTGCCTTAACTATCAAAAAAATTAGAAAGATTTTGTTTACTGAGGGATATAGATAGTGAGTTTCCCTGCCCCACAAAATGCTGTTACCAGATGCTTAAGCATATGCTCGAGGCTTACTGGATGAATGTCCAGCGATGGGAAACGTAAACAAACATAATAATGTTTCAGCCAGTTGAATGCAGCTCTGTACAGAGAAAAAAAAGATAATTCCATTCAAATTTGCTTTGCCTATGTGATGTTAAAGAAATTTTCCATAAAGGTCCCAGAGATATAAATTATTGCGAATTCCCATTAGACACTGACTAGATTTTGTGCATTGTGGATCTCACAAATCAAGTCTGTTTCATAAACCGTATATGATTTAATTACATATAATGTTTAAAATTTTGTATCATGGTAGCTGTAAATGTAAAACAATCTGAAATCTAGAACATTCTCTGTTATGACTCGTCTTGATTGCTACCCTAGAAAATGTCAAAATGTGCATTATATTACAAGGCTATTTTTTTTAATCAGTGATACACTGATATGTTTTAACTTTTCGGATGAAAAAATACTATAATAACTTCTAATGTGTTAAGAGTTAATGTGTGTTTTCCAGCAACTGTTTACAGTGCCATTGAATATGTATACAAACACAACTGTATGAATACAGTGATTAATACCATAAATATATGAAATACTAGAAGTGTTATATTTACTACATTTCATAACTATTACAACAGTTTAATGGCCATTTTCATGTTGTAGACTATTATTATGTACAGTTTTATAAGAGTTAATGTAAAACACTTGCCTTTGTTTTTTTTGTAAAACATCTCTTTGATACTTAAACAGCCGCTGACATAACTCAAAAGAAGAACCCTGTATCTTACTGATCAACTTCAGACATTTTATTGGGAACTTTGATTATAAAAGACAGCCTGACTCAAAGAAGGTGCCATGTGCCAGTATTACTACTGGCCACTTACATAGAAAGTGGCAATATAATACACTGGCATAGAATAAGGGAATGAAGACTCACTACGCTTGTATGTTTTCAGCTAGATTAGTGAACATGTCTAATTACGTTTGCAAAGGTGGGGCTTGAGTTTTGTTTTCAATTTGGGCTCTTAGATCATATTTACAGACATAAAGGTATAATCAGAACCATTGACACACCCAGCTGCGAAGGAAGTGTCTCTGAAGTGGCAGCAGCTAAGTTTTCTAAATGATAGTTCTTGGTAATTCAATCTTAATGTTGAAACAAGATAAAATGGAAAATACACAAACATGAAATATTTTAAATTTGAATTCTGATTTTTCAAAATTGTAAGGATATTAATATCACTAAGCAGCTCTTTCCAGTCATATCAGTGAAAATCAGTTTTACCAAAAGCACTAAAATGGCTGTGCTGTTTTCCAGGGTTTGTGAGCTGCACCAGTCTATTGAACCATAATTAAAACTGCTGCTCCTGGTGTTTTCAGTGCCCTTTGGAAAAGTGCACTTTTACCTGAGGACCTGTGCAAGTCATGTCATTTGTACAGTGACAGGACACTGTAAGTCCCTGCAGTCTTAGAAGATCAGCTGCTGTTAGACAGGCTGGTCTCTGTGCACACACAGAAATATACATCAGGTGCTAACTCTTACCACCAGCTCCTCAGGTAATACCAGTCCCTGTGGCTTCACTGAAGCAATTCATATCTGTTGCTTGTGAACCTGACCCCAAATTTAGTATTCTCACACTTCAGATGCTCAATCATCATTCAGGCAAATGCATCTGCATTTGCACACGTAAGTCTCCATCAGGACTCCTATGGACAGAACGAGGGTTTCGGGGCTGCGCTCTGATGCTATCAGATTTGAGCTGTGCAGCCTGGAGTTTTCAGTTGTTCTCACCTGCAGAGAGGGAACTTGAACACCCAGACTTATGTGTCTTTTGGAGGCCTTTTCTGTAAAAGGGTTTGTGCTTTTAGCTCAGAGCAGTGATCCAGCCAGCCTAGCATTCGGCTGGAGCAGAGGAAGCTGCAAAGGCCTGCAGTAGGTGTGTACAGAATAACTTGCCCAGGGGATTAGTTGTTGTTGCTCAATGTCATAATATTGCTAAACAAAATCTTCTGAAAAATCAAGTGTTTGAATTTTGGGTTTGGTTGGCAAATATTTGTATGATGTAGCATTCGTCTCTCAACCTAAACAAGACAACTCTTTTAAAGTTTCTATAACAAAACTAGATCAAATTCCAACTGTGAGGTGAAATAGAATCAACTCATTTCATTGGATTCAACCAGTATTTTAATGGACACAAATTGCTGTGGAATGAGGGAAGAGACTTCAGAGGACTCCACACCTATTAATACATCTCACAGTAATACATGTTTACATGGTAAGAACAGCACTGGTCAAACCAGCATGAAACATGTTCATAATGTGCATCAGAAACGGTGCAGCTTTAAAGGGCAGTGCAGTATATTTTTACTGATGGATTATGATTTTTCTCAGGATCAGTTACATTTGCATATTAAAAAAGAGTGTTTTCCATCAAACAATAAATGTATACCAGCAAAGGCAAAAACAACTGGCTGTGTCAGATAAAGGAAATATTTCTTTTCAGATTAATATCTATTTTACAAAATCTTATTTCGTTATCCAGGACACTGTAATTACGATGTAATTACAAAGGTCTAAATTCAACATACTTTTGAACTTGTCTGTGTAATCTCAGTGTAAAATAAGGCACCAGTCTAAGAACGTTGCTGTAGCTTTGCTTAACAGTTATGAATTGTACTTAGCCACTGCTTTTTGAATGTTTATTGTTGTGCTATGACTTTCTTTTAATATTTTGCTGTGCCAGCGTTTGTGAATGCCCTCATTGGAAAGTGACTGCTGTCATACATTTGCGAGTAAAATGAATCCATAATTTTTCTCCTGGTAGTGATGCAGGCTTCTTACCAAATAAGACAAAATTGCAATGGGCATACAGTCAGTTCTTAGTGTTTCACTGCTATTTGGGCTCCGTGTTACACCAGGTTGATGTGTCACTAGTCCCCTTCCTGGCTGTGAAAGCCTCAGGGAGAAGAGTGAACAAGGGCGGACGCAAGCATGCGTGGCTGCAGTGTGCCCGTGCTGGGCAACCTCCAGCTGCCTTTGGTGAGGCCCTGAGACGAGTCTTCTCAGCTAATTTCAAGCCGCTTTTACGCCTCTGCAGATCAACACATGGAGACCGGCCAGGCAAAGAGTAGCAGAGAACCTACTTGCATTTACAGGCAACTTCACAGACACCTGCTATGAATTGCACTTCTGTTGCAGTTTAGATGGTTTATTGAATCCAGCCTCTTATTTTTAACCTTGCATTTGTTTTCGAGTTTGCGTATTGCCAGTGCTATGCCCCGTCTTCTGGTGCACCGAGTACTTTGTCATTGCTTAAGGAATTGTGATTCTGGTCTCTCTGAAATGAACCTTTTGAGCTACAAGTATCTGTCAGAGTTTGACGAGAGCAACACAAATAAGAATGTCCAGCTGCACTGACTTCAGAGGCTGTGCGTATGGGTATCTGGCTAAGAGATTCACATCTCTTTGATCTCTTAAATCAGATCTGTATTTAATATATCCCTATTTCCTTTTGCTACCAAGATTGCAACATGTATCATAATTTTAAATTTGACTCTCTAATGCTGTGTGGGTCTTCTCAATATTGTCCTAATGGATGTTGTGGGCAGACTTCATTTCAATGTTAGATGAGCCTTTTTTGCCCAGATTTACTGAGCCATTCTTATTCAATATTGCACATGATCAGGTTTAAGCAGTATCTGTCAAAGTGAAAGGAGCTGAAACACAGGTTAAAGTGAGATACTGAGTAGGACAAAAATTCAGAAAGTCCCTATGTTCCTGAATTGGACTCTACATTAAAGAGATTTTAAGGTTTAGCTGAAATTACAGTCAAAATTTCACAACTAGCATGGTGTCAAGGGGATTTCAGCCTTGTACTGAAAATCCATAAGGAGCCCATCCAGTTTTTAAGTTGGAATCAACTGACATATATGCTTTCCTCATGTCTCTGCACATGGGTAAATTTAGGTCTGTAGAAATAGGAGACATTCCCTAAAATGTATCCTGGACATTGAGCATCACAATATCAGAAGCGCTTAATGTTTCAACTAGCCAAAAGCACAAGATATATTTTCATTTGTACCATTTCACTACTCACAGTGCTTCCTGTAAACATATGGCATATGTGTTAGTGAAAGGTGAAACATCTTTCAGTCTGTGCCGTTATAGCTGTGACATGCATTAGTCAAAAAAAACATTATTGCCTCAGAAGTCCAGAATTATTCCAAATACAGAATTCCCTTGTGGTTTCTACTGTCACTCTCTAAATAACTACATTTGAATTATATTAAATATTAAGCCACAGAAAAATAAATACTGGCCAAGAGGTATAATAAAATAGAGATAATAAACTCGGAAAAGTATCCTGCATTTAAAACAGAGAATGCTCCTGGGTAGGAAATCCCCCCTGGACTAGAGCAATTTTTCAAGTCCCTCTCCCCTCTCCAGATTCATCACCATCCCCTTCCACCTCCAGACAGCACAGTATGAATCCTGCATACAAGAAGCTGGTGCACTGAATCCAGGAAAGTGAATTAAAACTCTTGCTGCGTAGTGATATTTCCAAACATCGTGCTTAAAGTGGGCCTTCTTTTCAGGTTCTGAGGAAGGCATTCAAACTGCACGTGCAGTTGCTCACCTTCTTAGTAAACAGCCACAGCTACTGCAGCTTTCAGAAAAGGCTGCTGGACACACACCGTGAAGCAATAGGTTTGTGTTGCTCCCATGTCACCGAGATTAAACTCAGTCCTTAAACCAGACTTGTTTAGACATTCCAGTTAGTATCAACACTACAATAAGTTCCCCCCATGAAAATCATGTAATACCCTTTTGAGAGAAGGGCACATAAGAGAGGCCACTGATGTTTTCATGAGGTGCTTCATTAAGTAGCCAGAACAATCACAGGGTTCGTTGGTGGGTTGCTTTTTTTTTTTTTTATTTCTGTGCAGAATGCATTAATATTACCTTGCAAAATTATGCAGTTTGCGCTTAATAATTTCAATTAATCTTTAGTAAACTACCCAGTACTTTGTAATTATAATATTTGCAGCTAATTTAGTGCCATCCTAAAAATCATTCATTGCATAATATAAGCAATTAACATTTATTCGGGTTTTTTTTCTATTACAGGGGGATATATAAATTATCCTCAGTGGCCTTTCTGTACACCTAATTAGCACCTGTTTGAATTATTCTAGAGGCTATGGACATTTCATTTGAAAAATAAATGCATTGCTAGCTTTGTGAACTCCTTGCAAATACACAGTTGTAAAAATTACTTTTCAGGGGAATATGATAACATGTTTTCCTATGTCTTCTGGGTTTATGAGCTAGGCTAGGCTTTTAGGCTATTACACCTAGAATAGGTACTGACATTTTTAATGCAGTTAAAATGGAAATAGTCAGATACCTCTCTCCCACAATTAAGTACAGTATCATGTATTTGTAGCTGGGTTTATTCAGTAATAAAAACCAAAAGCAGTAAGACATCAAGAACATAGATCCTAGTGCAACTTTGTATGTATATGCATTTACCGTTACAAAGTTTTACTAGTCAGAGACTATCAAAAGCACCGCTGTGCTGGAGTGTCAAGGATACTATGGTGAAATTGTGCAAATTGAACCAGATTGCTTCAATGTCATACATAAGCTTCTAGGTAAATTGTAATTTTGTATTTAAATGAACACTATACTTAGGAAGACCATTTGATCTTTCTAAAAAGATCTGAAAAAGACTTTCTAACAAGAATGCCCATGTCAAATATTTACAACCTCCACACATATGAAATAGGGAAATCGAAAAAAGACTTGAGACTTTTCTGTGTGTATGAAATGCTGCAGCAGACCCTCAGCTCCTATAAATCAGTATAGATCCTTTGATTTCAGTTTAACTATGTAAATTTACCCCTGCATAGTATCTAGCCCAAGAATGTGAATTCCTTCCCATCTTTTTGCAGGTGCAAAAAATCAAGAGTAAGTGCAGTGATTACAAAATTTGCATAGCAGTTTTATGTTGCCTGGGCCACTGATCAGATACTATCTTCTATGCCTGAAAAGACAATCTGTAACACATGGGATGCCATAAGTCTTCTGGCATTTTCCCTTTCCAGGGGCATGGCAGGGGCCTTTTCCAGAAGCAGCTGATATGATTCGGGGCTACACGGAGATACTCATATTGTGAGTATCTCCTAGGGTAGAAAATCTCAGAGGTTTGCTGATACAGATCAGGCCTTGAGGCAGATTGAGTTTGATTTTTCTGTTTCATGTTAAAACATAGGATCCAGGTCTTAAACTGGCCTCAGAAACTAATTGAGATTCAGTGGAGAGAACTGATCGTGGCTTTGATGTTTCCAGAGAAGTTTAAGCAGCAGAGAAGGCAAGCAGCCATATTCTGCTTCAGCTGAAGCTTGTGGTCTTTGCATTCAGTTTCAGATAAAATTACCTGTGAGTTTCTAGAGCAGTGATGACAAATTTGTGAGTTACTGTAGTCTGATGTTCTTCTATGGAGAATAAATTAAATTTCCTAAGCAGAAGGGAAAAAAAACCAAACAAGGAAAGCTCTTTATTTTTACTTTATATTATGCTTAACATCCAACTTGGAAGGAAATCAAAACAGGATGTTGGGCCTCACAAGGACATAGATTCCCCTGAGTGGGGTTGTTCTCGGTGCATGTAGTGATAACAGTGTTAGAGTCTGTCTGCTTGTCATGGAAGAGCATGCCTACCCTTTGGCTCTGTTGGGGGGCTTGAGAAAAGCTACGGTTTATGGCTCAAAGATGACAAATCATTTATAGACAAATACTGTAGACAAGTCCACAAAGCAGTGAAGACAGCAGTAAGACATGGTGGTGGTCTCATTGAAAAAGGGGAAAATGAATTTAACTGCAATATTTGAGCTTTTGCATTAGGGGTGAACAACAGAGTTGAAACCTACTCCCAAAACACTGAAGCTGCATACGGGAGCAGGCTAACGCAGCAGCAATGCTATATAAAATGTTTATTGTATCCCACTCACTATATGGGGAAGTATCAGAATAACAAGGGAAGCCAGTATGCTAAACCTTGCATAATACTACCACTTACTGTACTCTGATATCAGAACTAATACAGTATGAATGTTTACAGTACACTGGGGTAGAAATTCTAGCAAAATATGTGCTGTCAATTAGTTTTTTTAATAGTCAGTTTATGGCCTCCTAGTCTTTTTTAGTTTATGTTATTTTACAGGAATGAATAGGCCGCTTACATTTGTATTTTACATTAGTTGCATCATGGGTATTTTAAGTTCCAAAATAGATTGATTTTGCCCTCAACTGTATTCAGGCTCCAATAATTATTTCCGTTTCCCAAGCACATGTTTTATTTGCAGCATATCTGCTTATATTTTTATTCAATAAATCCAGTTCGTTTTCAGCATTGAATATGATAAAGGCAATTCAAAAAAGCAGTCTGAAAACAATGTCTTTAAAGAAGAATAAGGCTACTTTGGAAAGTTAAACAGTGTGTTTTGTAAAGGACAGTGAACTATGAATGGGAATAAAAAAATAATCCACAGCAGGAAATGGTTGTTGTCTATTAGAATTTTTGTATTTTTTCCTGAATATTTTTCATCATATTTGTTGTATGTTACAAAGCTGATAAAATCTTAAATAAAAATATTTTAATCTGTTCAGATGATGCTTTGAATAATGGATGCAGACCTTGAGAACTGCAGAGGAACTCAATATTTTGGTCATAAGGTGGCAAAGAAAGAAAGGTCTGTTTCTTCAGCACATAACTACCTTCTTGCTCTTCTTTTCTTTCTTGTAATAAATACAGTGAGATGTAAAGGTGCCTACCTGCTTTTCTGGGAGCTCTTAATATTGTTGAAGAGACACAATACTTGCAGCTGTCTCCTGGGTAAATGCCAGCATACATCCACACAACAGGTAGGACTTTTTTCATCAAACTTCCATTCCTACATAAACAATCAGATCTGAGTCCACCATTGACGGAGGTCTCGCAATAACTGTGTGCCATATTAAAAGCCTTGCCCTTGGTTTTGATTAGGATTGCATTACTTTTCTGTCTTAATATAGCAAGTGTACTGGAAAAAGGAAACTCCCTGCTGTTAGCTTAGCATTTGCATCACTTGTCAGTTACAAACTTTGCAGTTTCTCTTCTTTTGATGAGGAAAAGCCCCAATCCAGTATTTTTCTGTCAAATGCTAACTATTGTGGTTGTCTCTCTCCTATCTCCTGAAGTAACACAGCAGAGACCTTTGCTCTTACAAAGCTGTTTTTTTCCTGCTTAAAAGTTGGTGGGAAACATATTAGCTGGTTTTTATCTTTTATTTCCTGTTTTGTAGTATTTAGGAGCTTCTCTTGTAGCAGTCCCAAATGGGTTGAATGAAAACAATTGGACAGACCACTGAACCACAATAGTATTGTAAACCCAATGTTCCTTTATTGTGTTTAAATGACTGCGTACCTGCTATCTACCTACCTAGTTTTCTCTTACTCATTTTGTTTTCTGATTTGAGTGTTGCCTTCTAAAGCATCCATGATTCTAGCTTTGCTCAATTCTTTCAAAACACTTCCTATCCGAGGCCTGGGAATTACATACAGCTCATCTCACCATCTATGGGGAGTGCTTTTTGCTAATATATTCATTTTTGACCCAACTCCAAAGATAATAGCCAACAGCTCTTCTCTGCCGATGCTAGAGGAATGCTTGTTCTCTGAAGTGCTGCCTCATAAAAGCCTTTTAAGTTTAAGGATTTCACATTCATCCTCTAATTAAGCAGGTGTCTAAATCTGTGAAGCAGCTTCATTCTGAAATCCAACCTGCCTCCACTTCAAAGGATGTTGTTTCTTTTCTCAAAGATGTTTTTAAAACACTTTAAAGCACTTTTTAAAAGTGCTTCTTTGACGGTTCAAATTTGTAGGGTTATTTAAAGGCTTTGCCTCTCACCTGATTCAGTACTTATTTTCCAAAAATACACAGAATACATCAGATCTGATGAGATGCCTCAAGGATGTTCCTTAATGGTGGTGTAGGAGTTCTTCGACTGAAGATCTTTAATTGCATCGAGTAACTAGCCCTCTGCTACCCTAATGACAGAAGTGGTTGCACCATGTATGATCCCTTTGACACTTCTGTCATCAGAAATCCTAATTTTTTATTTATTTTTTTGTGTGTCTGTTCTTTCTTTGGTTTTGGTTTTAAGCAATATGTCAGTTTGGCTCTGAAATATGTCTAGAATTTGTCATACCCAAACCCTGGAAATACAAGTGGATTTAACCTAGCTTGTCCCAGGGGTTCCAGTATGGTGCAGCTCTAAATACAACCACTGATTTACCAGAATGATGGCTTGCCTTATGATATTGAGAGGCAGCGTGACTTTAGTGTAGGAAGTCTTCCTACACTTCAGCTTTGCATCTGAAAATAAACAGTCTTTTTATGGAAAGAATGCTTGTAAAATCATTATTAACTCAGGAATCCAACATTAACTACTACTATCCTGAAAGAGCAAACTGAAACTACTTCTGCTTGTATAAGAAACAGGTTTTACTAGCCTTTATTATGTCCTCAAGGAGATTCAGAGTTAACTTTAGAAGAAAGAAGGAATTTCAAAAGCAACAGAAATCCATGCCCTACACCTCCAGTTTTCTGTCATACAACCACAGATTACTACTTTGCCATCTTGCATGTTTTCAAGAAAACAACATATGCATGAAAGGAATTTGCCAGAGCAAGAGGGAGATTACACCAGATGTGTGAGCACTCTTTACTCAAAGTGGCTACTCAGTATTTACTTATGGGCTTTTGTTCTCTGCAGTCACTGGTCCAAGGTACCACCTAGAACCTGAACCCCCACCCCCAGTAAGACAGAAAACTCATTCAGATGTTCCCCAAGTAGCCCACAGGGCATGAAGGAAGGGAGAGAAGTTTATGCTGATCTTCCTCCACCCAGGAGCAAAAAAAAGATGAACCAGGTCTGAAACAACCCTTCAGTTTCAGAGCTATCCTCTCAAAAAAAAGCGCCTTTTTTTCATATGACCCATTATTTGTTGATTCAGGCAAGTGCTGGGGCGGCAGGAGTCTGCTCCCTTTATTGTACTGCACAAACTGTTATGGTGTCTGTCCTCTGTTTTCTCAGCCAGAAGTGAGCAGACTTTTCTAGCTGCAAAATCAATATTTTTCATTACAGAGTAACTTGGTCTGCAGAACCAGAAAGTATCCTAGTCCTGTTGGGTCTAAGATGTGGATTTCCTCAGCTCTTTCAGGAATTAGAAACTGCTAAGAGTGGCCATGGTTTTGCTTTTCCCTGGAAAGCACCCACGTTACCCACACACCTGGTATGCACTGCTGTGTTTCTCTGATGTCCATTCAGCTTGCGGTCACCATCTATCACTCATCTTTCCTTTCTCAGTTCCACCTTAAATTGGATATAAACTTCTTTAGACACATTTAGTGCATCAGTTTCCTCAGGGCATTTCTTTAATTTAAGGAAAGGTGCAGAGACTCCAATTAACCTCAGATGAAGAGACCCATAGTTCATTGTCTGTCTGGAAAAATGAACCTCAGGGAACAGTACTCTTACAGTGTAAGTGCATGTCAGAACCACAGTCAGAATTCATGTTCTTGGCTTCTACTTTGGCATGTAATCTATTAGAACAGTGTGAACAAACAAGTTCATTAACCTCCCAGAGCCTTAATTTTTTCTCCTTGCAAAGAAGAAATTATATTTACCATGGGTGAAATATGGAAAAAAAAATCAACACAAATTAAGGACATCAGCATGTGCTAACTTACTACACAGTGGTAACTACCCGGACCTCTTCTTACAGGCAGAACAGCAATGCTCAGAAGGAAACGCACTGGTAAATACTGACTTTCTAATGTTACTCACAAGATTATGTTCATACCCACAGATATGCAAGTAACTGAGAGCAGCAGTATTTTGCCTGAACAGAAAGTTGAAAGCACAAGACTGGTATTTACACAGAGCAAAATGAGCTAATAGGAATTTCGGTCCTCATGTCTCATGCTGCCTGCTCCCTCATGATCACTCATCCTTCAGCAAAGCAGAACCCAGGGATGTGTTTCATTCGGACAGAAAGACATAGCAGCACACCTGACAGATGCAAGATTCAAACCTATATAAAACCCTAGCTATCAAAGTGCCACCAGCTTTGTCCCCGTAAGCAGCTACATCCAAAACTGGGATTCCCCCAAACTATTTTACTAATACTGAAGTAAAAGGTGGCCCCGGGACGATGCAGAGCACAGGTATAGTGTCATTCTCCCTCTGCTTTCCTTCCATGCTGTCAGCTGGAAGACATCTCCAGCCCTCTTATTACCCAGTGCTCAGCTTTGCTTCAGAAATGAAGCTTGTCTTGCAAATGGACAAATCAGTGCAGCAGCAGTCTAGCACTATTATCTGCTTCTCTTTCCAGATATAGACACCTAGCTGTGCAGAAATATCTACATGTATCAGCAAGGTTCTTCAGGTCCTTACAGGTTTTACGAGACAAGCTGGTTTACCTAACGGACTCCAAAGGGATAGTTCACGCAGTACATTCAAAAGCGAAGAAGGTGCTTCCTTGCCACTAAAAAAATAAGGCTCTCTCTCCAAGGAAAGAGCTTACAAAACTCTCATCTCCTGTGATCCTTAAGCTCATAGTCCCCAACATATCTAGGACTTACTTCAAGGAAAAATAATGAAGGACTATTTCTGCTAGCATTTTTGGGGAGCCAGACTGGGACGTGGGGCCACTTCAACAAAAGTTAATAGTGCCCGAGTAACAGACTCTGGGTTAGATGTAACAGGGCTTAATTCATCGCTTACTGAGAACAAAGCAAGGCAATGATTTAATAAATTACTTTAAGGTGCTTCATTTTAATGATGGTATAAGATGGTACTGTGTGTTGTCACATGAGCAAAGGTCAGTGAACTGACAGTCCTCATTACTTGAGCAAATACTCTTTTGAGAACTCCCAAAAGGACTTCATGGTATGTGGAAATGAGTACGTCTTTAATGGTTATCTTCAAAAATCAATAAGCATAAAGTTTAGAAAGAAGACAAATCAGTAAATGGAAGGAATCATAATTAAATAGATGCAAAAAAATGAAAAGTGTAAAAAAAAAAGTAAAAATGCCCATTACTCAGAGTTATCAGCTTGTCCCATGACAGAAGAGTTAAGTGTTACAATTCCTGAGTGGACTGGTGGACCATCTTGATCTAAAATAACCTATTCCAGACAAGAAAATAGCAAAGATGAAGAGTATGAGGAAAGTACAAAAAAACCCACCACAAAGCCATAAAGTAAAATAATGGAATCAGTCACGCATTGGGTACATTTCATCTACCCCTGGGATTTAACTTTATGCTCTGAATTTGCTGTGACAATGGATCTGGGGCCCCCCAAATATACATTCTTGTACCACCCTGTGCACTGCACATTCCATTCAGAGTTCACAACTTTCTCCTGAACCATTTTGAGACCCCAGCCTGGTTTTGATACCCCTTTTGCTCTATAAACATTTACATTTCCATTTACCATATTGAACGGCCTAGCCAGTTTGAATCATGCTCCTGGATCCAAGCTGTCTTCCAGAAAATTTTTTTTTTTTCTTGTACACAGAGTTAGAGTAACAGCAGATACACATTAACCTTTTCCATGCTATTTAGTAATCATTATATCTTTTTAATAGCCTCATTAAAATAATGACTCTGGATCTCTATTCATTCCCTGCTAAGAGGACTTTCCCTCCTGTCTCTTATCAATATTTAGCACCTGTCTTTGAACACTGGTACCTGCTCTACCTTTTCTTTTCCTTCCTAAATGGAGGTCTAGAAATGACCAAAGCCATTCGGGAGGGAGAACACTACCAACTTTTCACAGTAGTCATCATCCAGGCTCTTAAGATCCTAGAGTGTACGCACAGCAAGTGTAAGGCAGGTGAAGTATTCCTTCCACTGAGCAATGGAATAAAAGAGGTGGGTTTTTTTTCCCCCAGTTTTAAGTTCTCACACTAAAACCAAATTCCACATATTTTTTGCCCCAGGCTTAGGCTCTCTATCTTGGAGGGGAGTAGAAGAAAAAAAAAAAAAAGAGAAAGAAGAGTAGATTAAAATAATAGAAGAAAGCAATCAAACTACATAAAGTCATCTTTATTCATTTGTTTGTCCTGGATAGGGAAAAAAAATAGGTTTGGACAGAGCAAACTAAGCAGCAAGCTGTAAAATGTCATTCATGGAGCAAAATGGAGGCCATACTCTAACACCAGAAAAAAGTCAGTTACAGTGCAAAAACATTCTCAGATTCTATTCCTGTTACTGCCACATCATACTATTACATACGGAGAAAAATTCACAACCTGTCAGAAAAGTTCACGACACTCAGAAAAACATGAATGAATTCTTTGTCTATGTTTTTGAAAGGTAAATATTTTCTCCTAAGGCTACTAAGTATTGGGTTTTGTCCTGTGTTAGGCATCACGTTTTCTTTCTTACCTTCATTGTAGTACAAATTATACAGAGGAACAAATTTATTGTTCCACTTAGAGGGAGCTGAGAGCACACTTAACTCATCAATTGAGGTGGAGGCTTAAGTTTTTTCTTAATCCATGTGTTGTTGTATAAAGAAACTTACAACACTCAAAAATTACTGTGCTTTCACCAAAGAGAGCCTATCCACGGGAAACTGAAAAGTGGTGCCTGTTGGAGCTTGTGGCCTTTGTGGATGATGACTAATTGATCAATGAAAAAAACAGATTACACAGTCCTCCACTTAATGAATAAGTAGGTTTTTTCCTGTCTAGGATCTAATGAGAGAAGGATCCCCAAGAGTCATCCAATAAGGAAGAAATGAGCAGTATATGTAGTATAATGATATGAATTCAATACCCAAGCAATTTTAAAATACATCTGTGCACATCCTTTGAAGATATCCTCTGGAAAAAATTCCTTTGTAATCTGTCATGTTCCACTGGGGCTGGCAAACATCTGTGTGTGCAGCGGGGGAGAAGATGGGGGGATTTATTTTATCAGGTTTTCTTTAGTGAGATTTAACCTTCCTTAGAGTCTTTCGGCTTCGGTGCCTCTCCTAATGGCTTCCCTCAGACATTTCCCTTTTTAAGCAGCCCTACTAAGTGCAAGCATCCACATTTGACTTAGATATTTAAATCAAGCAATTTGTACTGAAGGTTATTCTAATGGCAGATAGCTGGACCAAACTCACTTCCTTATTAAGGCAAATGCATGTACACAAACCTCTTTAATCTCTCACTAATGAACAGTCATTGGCAACATGAAAACTAAATATTATAATTAAATATTATATACATTTATTATATAAATATAAATTTAACAAAATTTATCTTTTGCTCCTTCAGCAATCAACCTTCTTCTTTGCTACCAAAAGGCAGAGAGAATCCTTGTAAGTCAGTCAGAAAGCTGAGCAACTGTTGATTTATTCACAGATTGGAATGAAATAATTTATTTGGAAACAACTTATTGGACAGTTGCATCATGTGGTGTTTTCTTTCTTCTGAGAGACGAAGATAGGAGATGATGAACAGAGAGCCAGGAAGTGAAGATATCCAAGACAGTGAGCAATGGAAAGAGGACTAGACAAAACGAAGAACAAATACAGGGGAAAGGAAGGTTAGCTGGGGAAACAGGTGCGAAAAATGATAGTAGAAAGATACCTAGTAAACTCTCTGATTTTCAGGACTAGGCTTGCTGAGCTATTTTCACACAAAATCTCACAAAAGCATCAAAAGAGACTGGAATAATTACGAGGAACTTAAACAGAGCAGGTGTACAGACACTATTGATGCTGAACAGGAATGGAGTTTAAGGCCGCTATATATAAAAAACATAGAGTTTGGTCTACCTTGGAATGGTCTCCTGAGGTCCTCTCGTTTGAGTGACTGTCAACTGGAGAAGAAAAAGGTTGTTTTCAATGACAGTTTGGGGCTCAAATATAAATTAAGAAACAGACTGGCTTTGTCCCACCATCCAAAAAATTGCCTGTCCCTAATGCACAGGTGCCCGATTTGGGCCTCTGATGGAAATTTCCTTTGAAAGCTGGAGCTCTCTCTTAGCTACTGAACACAATACAACTGCAATGAAGCAATTCAGTTAAAAGAAAAGCGTGTGTACATAAGAGCCAACAGAAAAGCAAAACCTGAAGAAATTAAGAGAGATCACAGCAAAAGAGGAAAAGTGCACTTCATGTTACAGAACAAAGCAGAACGAAAACCAGCATCTAATTTTTTCCCTTCCATGGTACTGAAGAGATTTCAGGGCAAGGAATTTCCTTCTCCCCTGGAGTACTTAATGAAAGGTTTGCTTTGATTTTTGTGGCTTCTTGAAGTATTATGTTCTATAAATTAGCATCTCAAAGGACAGGTACGCACCCCTTTCAAGACACCAGTACTGCATGTTTCAGGCGGGGACTCGGGAGGGGAAGGCTTTCCCTCCAAAACCCAGATCCGGCCCACACATGGAGGAAAAGGCTATGGGTGCTATCCCTCTATGGCAGCTGTCCCCAGGGGACAGGGGTTGGAACAGAGGGCCAGACATGGCCCAGGTATGCGACCCCTGAGCCCCGCGGCTCTCTCCTGAGAAGCAGGGCAAGGGCCTTGCTGCGGCAGCCATGTTCCCACCTCAGGGGGCAGACTGGCTTGTGGAGTTCAGTGGGCAAGATCGCAGCTGCAAGTACAACACTGCCCCAGAACACACCCTGCATGAGGCACCCGTGTCCGTGACAGTAAGGAGGAGAGGGACACAGCACCTGTGCCACCTCCTATGGAGTGAGGGAGGGGAAGGCCTCAGGGCAGATGGGCATCTCCTCACCTGCAGCTGCTTCCCTGCTAAGTGGTGCTCACCTGGGGCTCGCTGGGTAAATGGCGGCTGCTCCCCTCACACTTCCTTAGGCACTGGGTAGCTGTTGGTGCTGGTGAGGAGTGGGTGAGCAGTGCCTTCCTTTGTGGCTCTGGCAGCAGTGATGTGTGGCAGGTGCCAGTGAGGGCAGCATGCCTGCCCTGCTGGGAGGTGGGCAGAGGGGTCTGCCTCAGGCCATGGGGCAGCCTGCCTCACCTCACCTTCCCCCAGGAGCTGCGCCCCGAAGACCTCCTCGGGCGAGAGGGACCATGAAGCTGCTCTGTATGGGCAACGAAAGGTGAGCAGGTGGGGCACGGGGGAGGCCCAGCGGAGCTCGGGAGGCGCCTGGGGGCTGAGGGGAGGGCTGGCGGTGGAGCTGCGTGGCCGGGTCGTTTTGCCTCCTCTCCGCAGTGACTGTGTGGCTTCGTGGGCTGAGGGCAGGGCTGGGCTTCCCGCGGCGGCCAGCTGAGCTGTGGCCCAGGAGGCTTGGCTCTGGACGAGGCAAGCTCCCTTCCCTCCCCAAGCCCCTCATAGCCGCTGGGGCTCTGGGTTGTGACAGTGTGCGGCTGCTTCTGGCAGGAGATGTTTTGCTGGCGTGTTACCTGCTGCAGTGAGGCCGCAGCTGAAGCTGGCCCATGGCTGCGTCGTGTCCCTAGCTGGGAAGGGCGCAGAAATACCAGTATCAGGGTAACCTTGTTTCTGTGCGCTCGCTCTAGCAGATTAATGCTCTCCTGCTGTGTCTCTGCGCTGCCCTCCTGGTAGCAGTCACATAAGACTTGTTGTGGGTTGCCTGCATCCAGCCGGGAAGAGTCCTTACCCAGCAGTTAAGTGGGAAGGATGTGTATATTTTTCCTCCTAATTACTGTATTGCAGTCTACTGTTTCTTCCACTGGGAAATAATTGTACTTTAAAACCCAAAAATAATAGGTGATTGTGCTTGTTGTGCTGTCCTGGAGAGGAGGGTGACGGACAGAGGGGAGGGGCTGTGGTGGGGGAGCCCTGCTGTGCTTATCCCCTGCTTTATCCCACAGTTCCACATTTGTCTCAAAAAACGTTGCTAGTGAGAACAGTTGTGTTGAAAATAGTTATAGAAGCACTGTTGGGTATGTGTTGCTCCAGCTCTACATCTAGCATGAGGAAAACCCTCGTGAATCAAGAAGCAATGCTAAATTTCTCTCGTACCACATGTTCTGTCTCTAATTTCTGAGACCTTTGTCATCATTTGGCATCAGTACTTGCTGCTTTGAAATGAGATCCACAGTGGTATGCGCTGTGCCTATTCAAAGACAGTCTGAGCCCTAAAGATGATAAATTCTGAGTAAAAGTAGAAGGGGGGGGCAAAAGATAAAGCAGCCTGTGCAAAGTCATGCAGAAGTAATTGGGAAAATAACTGGCTGTTTAAAAATAAAAAATTCTGGCAACTCCAGTGTTTTCTGCCTTGATCCACACATTGCTGGCAGTGATGGCACAGCAGCATGTCCAGAGTGGCTGTTGGTGATGTAGAGTCTTCATCTAGATCTGGTGTCACAGGCTTGATGTGTTCTCTGATGTCACTGAAATAATTTTTCAGAAATATGACTTTTAAGGAAGAGCTACTTGGGCTGTGCATTTGTTGGTAAATGCGTAAGGAAGACAAGATGTTCATGGTTGTGTGTATCAGCATATCTTTAAACTAATGGTCAGAATGTGGAAGGGAGCTTGGAAAGTGACAACCAATATACAAGCATGAAATATGCAAGGAAGCTTTCAGTCAGGGCAGGCTTTTAAAAGCTAGAGCTGCATTATGGTAGTCCAGACAATAAACGAGGGAGAACAACTAAATAAGAGTCTGTGAAGTCCAAGTACAACTCCTATTTATGGCAACTTGCAGGATACGCATTTCGAGCTATCTTTATCCTCTGGCTGTTGATTTGAATCCGAGCAAGAAAATTATTTTTACTCTTGTATCTTGGACCCCCCACTAATGATGTGGAATGACAGCGTTCTTCAATTTGTCTCTTATTTACAGGTCTTCCTGTTTCTTCCCTCCCCGTGTAGACGTATACAGAAATAATTAATTGGAGAATCTGTATTAATCCTTGTAAAGGATTATCTTGTAAAAGTTATCTTGACTTTTTGAGAGTTAAATGCAGATTTACTCCTCCACATCCATCTAACTAATGTTCACTCTCTAGTCTCCTGTCTCTTCATTAAAACTTACTCTGTCAGTTCTTTTTAAAATTAGTCTTAGCAACTCGCCAATGCATTTTTCAACTGCGGTATAAATATGACTGCCTTTTAGTAAGAATGGTGTCTAGTGAAAGGCTACAGAGGCAAACCTAGAGCCAAATCCAGAATAAAATCTTAACTAATTGGTTGCTTTGTTAATGCATAACCAGATTCCCTAGCTCACATGATTTTTTGTCAGTACACCATGCTCGCTAGATAATGTTTTAAATCCAGCCCCAAATGCCTCATTCACACTACTCGACATTCCAAGTAGCACTCCTCCCATCCATCTGTCTGACACATGAAGTGCCAAATGCCTTTCCTTATTTGGGTCTGAAAAGTTGATGCAAAAAGAGATGCAAGGTGGCTGTCACTTAAATCTTCCACAGACCCCTGGGCCACTGTGCTGGAGGAGTAAAAGGCCCAGAACTTGCCTTAAAGTCCAACAAGCAACACTTATTTTGGTTCAGTGGAACCAGTGCTGCTGTCTGGCAGGTCTGGAAATCTTTCTGTAAGGACACTGTAAGGTCTGGAAATCTTTCTGTAAGGACACTGTAAGAGCTGGAACAAAGAACTAGATACAAAACCAAATGTGGTGTGGACTGCCTCTCTGAGTTGATTAGGTAACTTCCTATCTCCTCGTAGCAGTGTTTTTCAGATGGAAATTATGCCTTGTGATTAAGCGTATGTTTATGGTTAATTTGTGTAAGCAACCATAAAGAGATAAGAGGATGCCAAGCCTACTCAATCTGATGTTGCCTTCAGCCAGGGGTCACTGCAAGAATTTATCTCTCTGGGTACCACAGGGATTACTTGGCTTCAAGAAAAGCTACATGGAATCATAGAATATCCCAAGTTGGAAGGGACCCATAAGGATCATCGAGTCCAATTCCTGGCTCCACACAGGACCAGTCCGATCAGAGCAGATGACTGAGAGTGGTGTCCAGATGCTGCTTGAACTCAGCCAAGCTCGGTGGGGTGACCACTGCCCTGGGGAGCCTGTTCCAGTGCTCAATCACCCTCTGGGTGAAGAACCTTTTCCTGATCTCCAACCTAACCCTCCCCTGTCACAGCTCCATGCTGTTCCCTCAGGTTCTATCGCTGGGCACCAGAGGGAGGAGATCAGCGCCTGACCCTTCGCTTCCCCTCAGGAGGAAGCTGTAGGCTGCCATGAGCTCTGCCCTCGGTCTCCTCTTCTCCAGGCTGAACAAGCCAAGGGACTTCAGCCTCTCCTCCTATATTTTTCCCTTCTAGATCCTTCCCCATCTTTGTTGCCCTCCTTTGAAAACTCTCCAGTAGTTTTATGTCCTTTTTTTATACTGTGGTGCCCAAAACTGCCCACGGCACTCAAGGTGAGGCCGCATCAGCTCAGTGTAGAGTGGGACAATCACTTCCCTAGAGTGGCTGGCAATGCCGTGCTTGATGCACCCAAGGATACCGTTGGCCTTCCTGGCGGCCTGGGCACACTGACTCATGTTCAACGTGTTGTTGACCAAGACCTCCAAGTTCCTTTCAGCACGGCTGCTCTCCAGTGTCTCATTGCCCAGTCTGTATGTACAGCCAGTGCTGTCCCTTCCCAGGTGCAGAATCCAGCACTTGCTCTTGTTGAACTTCATGCAGTTGGTGATTGCCCAGTTCTCTAATCTGCCCAGATCTCTCTGCAAGGCCTCACAACCTTCAACAGAATCAACAGCTCATCGGGAAATTCTTCCATCAGTACTTTGTTCAAAAAATAAAAAGTGAGCCAACCAGAAAATTTTGCAAGTTCAGTATGAACTTGTTTTATTTCAGTCATTCAAAGAATTAAAGTTTAGTGTATGTCCTTTTCTAACTTTGAAACATGCTTTTATAGGCTTTTTATTATAGATTAGACACATGTTGTTCAATACTTTTAGCTTCCTTGGAAAATAAACTCAATTTCTTGTAGTAATCTGAAACTAAAATAAAAGCAAAATAGCTTTTTTCAACCAGCAAAGAGTCAGTGGGCAGACTGATACAAATAGCTGGTTTTGTAGCCCTTGTTCAAGTAATGAGTGGTCCAATTACTCCTGATCTTAGCTCCAGTGGCTCATCAGCATTTGGTTTGAGTGGATCAGAAATGGCACACTGAGCCAATCCTTAAATCATCCATAGCTCTATTGCTAGCTTCATATGGATTATAAAATGAAACAAGACAAATTATTAATGTTGATCATTAAGGTCTGCCATTCAGCATGAAAAGAATCTTGGAAGATAAGTTTTTGAAGATGCTGTGCGACTAACCTGGAAATACGAATGTGGTTTGGTAGAGGGAGGCTCTACATTTTTAATTTTTTATTGATTCTGTTTGTCAGTGCAAGTACTATTTAAGCAAGAAACTCTTCCTCTAGGGCCTTCAAATTAATACACTTATTGTAGCCTCCTTATCCTGTTAAAATGAAGAGAATCGGATAGTTCTGGGTTGAACAGCTGCTTGAAGTCAATCTCTGTGTCCACTGTTAAGGGAAACAATATTAGTGAAGGGAAGCAGAAGGCAGCATATCAAAATGATATCCTCAAAGTATTCTCTACAGATGTCTCAAAGGTTCATGGGGTATTATGAAGCACAGAAACCATCTGGTCACATTTTTATAATCTCATCAGTGTATATAGAAAAATCTTCTCTCTGTTTACCTCTACTTGTCAAAAGCCATGGAAAGGCTTATATATTTTTTTATTTGCTTGTTTATCTTATTGCTATGTGAATATACTTGCTGATTCTTAACTATCCAAGTCAGCTTAATGTGTCATTAAGTCACCAAGTTCTCTCACTGTAACATCTCACTTGCCTGCTTATTTATAGGTCTTCATTGAATCCCTTTGTAAAGTAGGAGATGTGGGGATATTTTTATACTGTGTTATGGGGCATGTTGTCTTTCATCTGCAAATGCTGTGAAATCACTCTTTCCTCCTCAAGAGTACTATTGTACTTTGTTCAGTGTTAGTGACACTTCAGCTTCGTCTGTGGAAGTATTTTACTTCTCACCTGGACGGAGAATACTAAATTGACTCTTTCTGCAGACACCACTGCAGCTTCCAAAATCTCAGTGTGATGAACTGTTCTTGGTGCCCTGTTCCTATGGGTTAACGTGGACTGCCCAGCCAGGTTCACCAGTTACTGCGGAATCCTAATTAGGCGAAGAACATGTTGCAGAGCCTAATTTTGATGAACCAATGTGGCAGGCCTTATTTACTGTGATTTGTCATCTTGACCTAGTTTGATGTGGCCAGCTCTTTCCTAAGAAGTAATTAAAGTAGAAACATAGAAAAATATTCTGGCTTTTGTTTTGCCCAGAGGACAACATATTCTGCACTGTTGTGCCATTAAACTGTGTTTCTTGATCCAAGGCTTTTCATTTAAATTGCCAACATATTGGACAACTTATTTCATTCTCATGATCATATTTTTGAAGACCGCATAAGCCACACAGTTATCCACAAGAAGTGTTTTTGTTGCCTACCTTTTGTTACCTGTTTTGTCAGAGGTCTGTAGGAATTATCTTCATTTATGCCATGTAATTAGTTGAATCTATCTTTTTCTTCAGTCTTTCCTTCCACTTCTAGACCAACCCTAGACCTCCTGTTCTCTGTGTGATATCCAGTCTCTGTCCTCTTCCATCTCTGCCAAGAAAACAAGCTGTTGCTTCGAAGAGGTTTTTGGAGAATGTCCTGATGTTGTGAGTCAGTTCTCACTAACCCTATTTGCTGTAGTCCCAGAGGGTTTGCCTGAGCAGGGACCAATTTTTGTGCAACCTAAACTCTGCATGTACAAAAGCAGTAATGGCTGTACCATTACATTGATGTGTCAGACCCACCTCGCGCTTTGATAGCTGCAGTGTGCTTGTGTAGGAGCTGCTGTACCGTTACCTCCAAGCTCTGCTAATGGCGCCGAAGTGGTGATACACTGATTGCAGGGGCTGGCCTCAGCCTGGCCTGTGGGATACTTCCAGGTGGTCTGCCAACTTTCCCTATAGGAGAGAGCAAGGTCTACTTGAGCACTCAGTGCAGCAGGAGTAGCCAGGAACCTGCCACAGCTCAGTAAAAAGCATCAAGCTGATGGTGCCCTGACAGAAGCATGAGAGTGGGCACAGTAGCCAGGATCTGCAAGATACTGCCAGATGTCACTCTGCCTTGCATCTCCCTGCAGCCACAGCTAAACCTCTGGCTCAGGCAGCTGCAGCCTTCCTGGCCCAGGACTCTGTGCCTCTCTCCTCAGCAACAGCCTGCTTCTCTGGCATGGATACTAGAGGATGGTGGCTACTTGCATAAGGATCCTGGAGAACAGGCTCCTTCTTCAATAGGTAATGGGGGTGGCTTGCCTGCCTGGGGGGGTGAGGATAGGCACTAGTTGGGTGAGCAGAGTTTAACAGTTGCATGTAGAAGGAGGGGTGTTTGGCCACAGCTCATGAGGGGAAAAAAGGAAGACAACAAGTGGGGAAAGGGAAGGAAGTCTCCAAAACTCAAGGTTTAGGACCACTAGTTTATTACTCTGTTCTGTCTGCTTTTATCCAGTGAAGTGAGAGCATAGCCCTCCTACTTGTGCTTCCTCTTCAGCCCCCAATTCTGACTGTAGATCCTGGATTAGCGATGGCAACTCTGTGCCTAAAGCCTGGGATAACAGCTATGGAGAGGCAGGTTGATGCCCATGTGTGTTGCTGTGCAGTGGGGACAGGGATCTCCCTCAAGCCCTGTGCTGTTTAAGTTGTCTGATCTAAACTGATCACATCTCCTGGCATCAAAGCAGCAGCATTAAAATGGCTTCAGTGAGTCCTCTAACTCTGTTATAAGTATCACTAGCAAAAAGTCCTGTTGTTTCATCTGAGTTAGCTTGAGAAACCACTGAGGTGAATTGAAAAATTGGAGGGAGAAAATAAATGAAGCTTAAGTAACATTCAGCCCAGGGTTGTACTGGGATTTAGTCTCTCAAAATCTTGCAACTTCGACTCTAGGCAGTTCTTTGAAGTTGCTTGGTTTAACATCTTGAAAAGTCAAAAAGTTTGGTCTTTCTAGCCTAATGCACCTGTTGTGTATTGAGTATTGCAAGATCTAAGGTCAAGTGGAGTTTGTAGGGTATATATCTTGCAATCCTCTCACACAAAGACGAAGTTAAAACAACCCACTAACTGACCCAGCTTTTCTCTCAATAGCGAGTAAGGTGTCTGGTGTTTAGATGAGAACAGTGCTACCCAGAAATCCCTCATCTCCTCTCCAGCACACTGGCTCTATTGGCAGCCCTGCAGCATAGACCTGTAATTTAGACTGTGTTAGAGATGGGGCCAGGGCAAGCGGTGTGTTTTGATAAAGTGAAGGTCCTAACCATCCAGTGGTGATGGGTTCATGCTGTCCACAGTGAGAAGAATGGCTTGCTTCGTTTCTTCACAGGCACCATCTGCAAAGTATTTTGTTACTAAATGAAAACTAATGACCTGTTTTGTCATGGTGGGATTTTTTTCTGTTTGTCTATGCCTGTGCCTTCACTTCCGTTGCAAAGGTATAGTGACCTAGTTTTGTGCCCGATGTGGTGCCCTGTGAGGATTGGTGTCTGTTCCTGGAAGGAGGTATGCTGGAACCAGTCCAAGCCGAGCTATTGATATTAGACTTATGCTATACGTATGTTTTGTCTCAAGGGGGTTCATGTCAGTACTTGAAAACTATGTTATGCTGGAGAGATGCCGTCTGCAACTCCCAAAAGAGCAACTAATGAACGTGCCAGTTCCTTCCTGAAATGGTGCAAGAGCACCTGTCCCACCTGCGTAAGCAGGGGCTGTGCTCCCACCCAGCAAAGCGCTCTGGTAGTGTGCAGCTCTCGCTGCAGACAGCAGGCCTTTTCACCCACTCTGATAGCGATCGGACCTGGGGGGGCGGTGGTGTGTGGGTTTTTTTTGGGGAACGTGTTGGTTTCCAGGTTCTAGATGCTGTGTTTTTCCAAGGCTAACACACCCTTTCAACTTGCCCTTATTTACCAGTGTGCAATGGCGATAAGTTTCCCGTTTTGGCTTACCTGCAGGTCGTGGCTTTACCCCAGTTGGAAGCTGAGCACCACACAGTCACTTGCTCAGTTCCTCCCACTGGGAAGGGGGAGAGAATGGAAAGAGTGAAAAATGAGAACACTCATGGGTTCAGATACAGACAGCTTCATAAGCGAAGCAAAAGCTGTGTGCACAAGCAAAGCAAAACAAGGAATTAATTCCCCACTCCCCACGGCAGGCAGGGGTTCAGCCATCCCCAGGACAGCAGGGCTCCGTCACGCGTAATGGTTACTTGGAAGACAAACGCTGTCACTCCAAATGCTGCTGCCCCCCTCTTCCTCTTCCCCCAGCCCCTTATAAACCAAACATGACACCATACGGTATGGAATGTCCCTTTGGTCAGTTTGGGTCAGCTGTCCTGGCTGTCCCCTCCCAACGCCCCACGCACCCCCAGCCATCCTGCTGGTGGGGTGGTGCGAGAAGCAGAAAAGGCCTTGGCTCTGTGCAGGCACTGCTCAACAGCAAAAACATCTCTCCACTATCAACACTGCTTCCAGCACAAACCCAAAACACAGCCCCATGCCAGCTACTGTGAAGAAAATTAACTCTCTCTTAGCTAAAACCAGGACACTGTGGCAAGAATAGTAATGCATTGACATGAAGTGTGAAATCATGTTGCAGTGCTTTTATTGACACTCATGTGGGTACCCCTAGAGCTAAATTAAATTTTTCCAGGACTTTAAATACAGCAATTTTAATCTTGTTCTGATTTGATAATACAGTCTGTTTTCCATTCCTTGAAATTAGTTTTTCCAGCCCTGGTCTTGATTTTCCCAAGCCTTCTCTCTGCTTAGCTAACAATTTGAACTTAGCACTGGTAGGGAGCCTGTCCTGAAAGAGCAGAAGAGAGCAGGAAATCAGTACTTCACTGAGGAATGAACGGATAGTAGCTCTATCGGGGTTTAGGACAGCAGAGACTTGCGTCCTTGCAAGTGGTGACCTACAGGTGAGTTTGCTTAGTTTTGGGACCAGTGGGCAAGGAACCGCTGGGGAGAGCTCCATTATAAGCAGAGGGTATTTGCCCAAGAGCTAGTGAAATGGCTTTCTGGAAAGAACTGCTAAAACTGACATCCCATTTTTCTGTTAAAATTCGGTCAACGTTACCTTGTTATGTCAACACGGTCAGTATTTTTTTTTTTAAGGCTAATTATGTCCTAAAGGTTACCTCTTGTGTCAACCCCACCAAAAAAAATATAATCATTTTCACACATGCCCACTCTCCCATCTTCTGCATGCCGAAGTTGCCTGTTGGTCCTGGCCCACGCTAGCTGGAGGACAGCTAGGTCTTTTGGTACCTTAATGAAGTCTGATGATAGATTTGATGCACAGCACAAATGAGAGAGATTCCCATAGTGCTTCTATCCTGAAAGTTCCACAGCCATCAGGTTGGGAATAGAGCTTCGCTTTGTTCCCCCTGTGCTGTTCAGTCATCCGATGTGTTTTTCTGGTTGAATTCTTTTTAAGAGCTGGTGAGGGATTCTGTGGCCATGTTATGTAAAAGAGCTTTAAAGAGCAATCTGTTTCTCTTGCTTAAACCTCCCCCAACCCACGCACAGGTGCTGACTTTGTGGCCATAGTGATTCCCCTTTAGAAAGGATTATTTAGTGATACAGTTAAAACACAGGCAATAAATTTTAAAGCTCTCAGGGACAGTACCTAGCCTTTGTCAATCCCCTCTTCTCAATCTCATGTTTGTTTTGTTTCTCCTGCTTGGACCAAACTTTATGTTACGGTATATTTGGGGGACGAGGTGTGACACTGGATTTCTAAGCACCGAGTGCTAGAGGCAAGTACTGATCTGGTGGAGCAAAAGTGTGCATGTTGGCTCCATGCTTTGGCCATATTTATGTTGGTGTGAGTGATGGCCCCAGCAGTTTCAGTGGGAACTGGTGGTGATCTCTTTCTAGCCCTGTGTTGTGCAGGCTTGCTGTGTACTGTGAAGAAGGTGCTGTCCTCCTGCATGAGATACCAGCTCCACAAGCCACTGAAATGCAGCTGACTCCCCTGTGGAAAGAGACCTGCACCATCAGGTCTGAATGGTCCTGTGGTGAATTGGAGGATGGAAACACAAAGGTGGAATAATTCAGTGGCCACAACTTTGATGATTGTCTGTGTGTGTGTGTAGGAAGAATGGGATGACATATCTAAGTCATCACTCACCAGAAAATGTGGCTGCAGGATGACTTTTCGTTTGGTTGAAGATGTAGGCAGGGAGGCAGCATATGTGAAAATTTTACGTTATTTTTTTCCTCTTATTTCTGGCATACAAACTGGGAAAGTCAGTATAAGAATGCCTGGGTGCCTGTAATTCCTGCTATCTGATTTGATTGCTTCTTTACATCTAGTGAGGAAACACTTCCCTGCTCTATACAATATCATCTAATGCATATATTTAAAGCAGTGACTAGGTAGTCTTCTGCAGTCTGTCGTTTGATGTACCCCATCAATTTACTGGTCCAGCTTTCTGTCTCTGTAGCCCCACACAAACTGCCTGGTTTGTGGGTATTTTAAGCAGTAAAGGGTGTGGTAAAAATCCTTATCTTGACAATTTTATTTGTTTCTGTGCCTAGCTCCTGGCAAGGGACTCTGGGACCTTGTCCCTCCAGTGTCCCACCCCAGTTAATAGGAAGGACTTTCAATACGAATACAGAATCTGTAAACTTAAAACTCACATTCTGGAGGATGCCTCTCTGAACCAAAGGGGATTGCTTGTATCCTAATGGAAAGCAAGCACCTGGCTTCTTGCTGCCTCGTTGATGCTGGAGGACTCAAGTTGATGTGATGTGTGGGGGCTGTTGAGAGGTTTGGGACACTCAGTACTTAACTGGAGAAGGCCCCAAGCAACCAGGTGCTTTAATCAGGGACCTGGAGAAGATGACCTCCTAAACTACTCTGAGATAGGAGGCAAGTTGTGACTGAATTGGGTACTGGCAGACAGGGGATTAATAAGCAGAGGCCATTAGACAGGGAGGTCTACAAGACTGGCGTGCTCCCCAAGGGTCTAACTGAGTGGGGAAGGACATCCAATGCAGAGCATAATTCTGATTCTGCAGCTCCCATGATGAGAGCTGAGGATTTTGTACCCTGCTGCTGGTGCCTTAACTTTAATCCATTGCCACCATTGCCCCTGCTCCAATGCTGACAGCATCTACTGTGCTGCTGACCTGTAGTGATTGCTGTTTCCTGACTTTTTTTTTTTTTCAGCGGATATAATTGCTAGCTCCATCCTACATTTTTAGAAGTAATTTTAGTGTTAAGACAGTGATTCCATGTCTTAAAAATTATGAAGCGTTGTTTGGCCATCACTAGGTTTAAAACCACCGCTGTTAAATGACTGGTCGTGGTTCTGGGAGAAGACTACACCTTCCCAGGATGCAGTGATGTATAAAACCGGAAGAGAACAAAGTTCATCATCATTTTAGTAGTTCTGTTAGTGAACTTCATCTGCCTGCAAAGGTGTCTTCTGCTGTTAATCATTAGGTCATTAACCTTACAGTACTTCTTGATATGCAGTCTGCCTGAGCAAAATATGGCAGTGCATCTCTACCTGTAAACTCGGCAGGACTCCACAACTTGCTGACATTTAGTGAGGAGAAATCATGTTTTGAAGAGCAGGTAGAAAGTGTGTAAAAGTGATTGTGGATGTAGGAGTACTGGGTCTCTTGCGGTGAGCATAATGCTTTTAATACTCAGCTCTTCTGAGCCACGAGATTCGTTCATTTAATCTGAAGCATCTTGAGGGAAACGAATGCAGGCAAGTTCAGATCAATTATCACACCAAAAAAAGAAGCCTGCATTTCTGTGGGCAATCTGTGTGCACTGTAATGTCAAGCTGTGCATGAGAATATGTTGCCACAAAGGAAGGTACTGTGCTCTAATTAGCAGTCACAAAAATGAAATACCAAGGTGTTATTTCAGTGACTAAGAGCCAGACACGTACAGATTGTGGTACATCAGTGTTACGTAGATGCACCATACTCTGAGATGCTTTTTGACAGGAGGGTGTTGCATAGTATTAGGCGCTCATCACATGCGATTGTACTCCTTTTATTTTTTTTTGTGGGATTCATATGAATTAAGCTTGGAAGGGCTTTAGATGCAGTGCTATTTCTGTAGGTGTATATCACAAGTACAGTTGGATGGGAACTTTCCAATAACACTCTTCCCCCCGCCCCCCCCAGGAGAGGGAGTTTGTTGGAAAATGTCAGTTATGTCAAAACCAAAATGTTTGAGGAAACCTGGCTGTTTGACAACCTATTGCTGACATATTTGTGAGTCTAATAGAGAACTGTCTGATTTCTTGCTGCCGTATTGATGCTGGGAAGCTGAAGGACTTGCAGTTCAAGCGCAGGCTGCGTGTGTGGGCTGCTGAGAGGTGTGGGAACTTGGGCCTTCTGGGTTCTCTGGTATAGAGTCTAGAAATGGGAAGTTCTTGGCCCCTCAGCTCGAGTGTGAGGTGGCTTGCTCTAGCCTCCTTGGCAGAGATCCTCAAAGGCCTCTCTTCAAGGTTTTGTCCTTCTCTGTGTAGGGTCCCACTGATGACTTTCAAGGACTTCTTGTAAAGTCCCTCAGAGTAAGAAAACATGTAGAAAATCCTCCAGAGCTGGGAGCAACCAACTGTTCTGTTTCACTCAGGGGGGAAAAAAAAAAAACAAAAAACAAAGACTGGTTTGCTTTCTCTACTATTCTATTCTTCCACAATGTCCTTAGTTCTGAATATTTCTAAATTTCTTCTTGTTGTTCTAATTCAGAACAAAGCCTTTCACAAAAATGCCAGCATTCCCCATAGGGAATTTCCTTCCCCATAGGAAGGAAATCCTGAGGTTTTCCAGTCTCTGTACAGTGTCTTTGGGTTTGGTCCCTATGGGGATAGTGCTTGCAAAGGAGATACTGAGGCTCCAGCAGACCACTAGCTGGGCCTTTGCTTTTTAAGAACCGTTTCTGGATCCAGTGGTGAGATGAATTGGAAACACCAGTGTTCCTGCTTGTACTTAACTCTCTCACAGAGCACACTGAAGTGGTGGTTATAACTGCGTCCTGTTACCGTTTCATGCGTATTTCTCGATGCATGTGCTAGCCTCATTTGACTTCATTATTCCATCACAAGGGTGTCTCATTTCTCTTTTTTTATTAAACTATTTTTAGAATTAGAATTCATACAGAAAAAAAAATTAAAACACAGAACACACGCTAAATCCTTTCATCGCATTAGACTCTGTCTAGCTGATTTCCCATTGCCTGCCAGGTCTAGTGCTCAATGATTTTAAATATTATTCTGGGCCGAGCTGACAGCAAACCTTTAGCTAAGGCTATTTACACGTGAGGCACTGAGTAGTATCTCTTCCACAATGAAACTGCGCAGTTCTCTCCCCTGTCTCTGCAAGATATTTGCTCTCTGTTTTGCCTGGACTGTGTTATTTGTGCTGGATTCACAGTATGCTCTGTCACAGGAGTGGCTGCTAAAAAGAGCTGACATTTGGAAGGAGAAGTAAAGAAGAAACTGGCCAGTCTACTAAATCTTAAAATTTGGAAACAAAACAGATTTCTTGACACTTATTCTCAAGACCAACAATATCATTTTTCCAAACTGCGCATACTTTGTGTAACAGAATAAGATAATGTTTTGAAATATTACTGCCCTGCTTTTACTTGGCTAGTAACATTGAGATACATAGAAAAAACTTAAGTTGTATTCACTAAGGAGAACTGTTTATGGCAATTGATGTAGTGTACGAGTTGTCGTTATTAGTAATTCCTGACAATTCATCCACTCTGAAGTCTTATCTGATATACCGTGTTTCAAGGGCTGCTAATCCATCTAATTCAGAAAAAGATAGAGCCACAGAACCAAAATTCTTTCATCAAACATTTGTTTAACCTCTAGTTCATAGTATTGAAAAATAGGGTCCTCCTTAGGTAAAGGTTTTTGAGTTGAAGACTCTGGAAGTATCTTTCTGATTTAGGTCTCTGCAAAAATGAATGAAACTGTTCAAACCCATTGGACTCCTGGCCCTAGTAAGTGATCACAGCAAAATGTGAGTTTGCACAGCAACAGTCCTAGGGGGACATCTCATCAGCAGTGCTGGCTATCATAGACACTTCCCCCCCAACACTTCCCTATCTGTTGGACAAATTCTTGACGTGAGCAATAAGAAACAACTACCCTGATTCCTGCTGGGTACAGTGAACAGCATGACTAGAAATTGGTTTGGTTGGTTTGATCTATTACCCGAGGCAGGAAGAGATGGCACTGAGGAATGTCAGCTTTCACATAAGCCATCTAGCACATCAGAGCCAGCTAACGCGTTTATTAACCTTCTGATAGGTTTGGAGCAGACACATACAGGAAAAGCGGTGTAGGATTCATGCTCAGCAAAGGGAAAAACGCTAAAGTGGATGCTGATAAGCTCTACTAACAGCTCTAAAGCATCAGTGTCAGACATACTCAGCTGAGTGTAACAGGCTTCAAAATACAAACCCCCTGGAAGCCAGGTATAGTAAGTATGGTTCATTTCTGACAGGCTTACAAAATCCTTAAAAAAATGAGAAGGCTGCCAGCACAGTAGTTTCCTGGGAGACTTGCGTTGCTGCCCTCTACTTCTCCAGAGGCTAAACTTTCATCTAAATGGAACAACTAACTTTTCGGCCCATACAAAGAAACCCTTCTGAGCATGGATCTTGGCAGCTGCTCAACAGCTTACAAACAGGTTTCTAGATCTGCCTCGGTTCAGCAGCAAAACGAGTAGAAAGGTTTCACGACTCACTTGTGGAGGTTTGTTTTGAAGAAGCAGTCTACAGAGGCAACCATAGTGAGGGCTGTTGGAGTTCTTTTTTTCCTTGGAAATACTCATGGGGTTTATACTGTGCCCCCAGCAGGAGCTGGGCTTAGAAGGCTTGGTGTTGCTAGGCCAGTTCCTTTCCAGGCTTTTCCTCTGGACTCGAGGGGGAAGTATCTCTCCAGGAACAGGCCAGAGGACCCTGTGGTTTTGCTCTCCTAAGTAAGCAGGCTTAAGGAGTGTGGAGTGTCTGCTTACTGAGTGCGGGCTTCAGAACGGGCTTGGAAAAACTGACAATTTTGGGAGCACAGTGCTCTGGGACAGAAGGTGTGTTCTCCAGGTCAAGAATGGCTAGAGGCTGTGGAAGGGTAGAGGACTGACCCCTACCTTCTCTAGAGAAAACTGGGGAATTGCTTCTAATTACTGTGAATAAAACTCTGCTCCAAATGTTATAATGATTCATTGAGCACACAGAGCTGAGAGAATACTCTGGCATCAGTGAAATGTCATACATAGACAAAAACCTGTCTATTGTGTGTCAGGAGCAGAAAAGAAGTAAAATAAGAATTTCTTTTTAACAATTGCAGTATTTTTTGTGTGATCACACCATGCAACGCCTGTTTGTAACCAACTCAGTGGCTGATTTCCTCCCTTGATACTTCCCAATTCTTGCTTTGCAAATTTTGCTGATAAAGAAACATGTGTTGCTCTCTTCAAGTCCTCAAACACAAACATTTCTTCCAGGTAACGTGGCTTTTTACTTCTTTCTTCACAGCATGACTATCAATCATGGCACGTTTTCTTATGGAACTGTGTGTCCACAACCCTCCATCCGCCTTCTGTTCACAATTCCTTGCTGTGCTAAACTACCGGCCTTTCATTTATACCCTTGCTAACCATTCTGCCCACCAGTAGGAGGATTATAATAATTTATCATTTTTAAACCTGGTAGGGGTGTGTGTGACTCTTAGTCATTCACAACATGCTTTGGAGAGGGATGAAATGAAACGTAAGTGGAGCAGTTTTTCTCCACTCTGCAAGCCCTCTGAAGCATTGGGAAGAATGGGAACGAGCTCTCGCCAGGTGTGCGGATTGTTTAACTAGAACAAGCGCATTATTTCATGGAACAAAAGATCTTAATATACAAGGTACTTAATTTTCTTCCATCACAAAACAACCAGGTGGGTGTTTGCCCTGTGGTTATTTCTCTGTCTTTTGTGTTTGTTGAGGGGGCTTAACAAATGATTCAGCACTGCCTGTGCAAGAATGACGTTTCCTAAGGCCAGGTCCTTTGTTAGCGTCTCAGGATTCAGTGTGGCAGAGGGCTGTATCTCCTAGGTGCTGTCTGTGTGGCTGGTACCCCTCTTCTGTGCTTGGCAGTGGTGCGAAGAACCAGCTGCCCTCCTGCAGGCCTTGCTGCTCGGCATGGCTGGCTCCCCACTGCTCCAGGGACTTTGAGCCTTTGAGCTGCCGTACTGAATGGCTCGAGGTCTTGAACGTTCTCCTGTCCAGCCAAGTGATTTGGTTGGGCATTTCCATCTTCAGATATTCATCCTTTAAGCACCCAAAAAGTAATAATCGCTGACAAGACACATAAAGAGCCTCTTTCCTTCATATGTTGTCCTTGGTAGTCATTTTTCATTCCTCAATTGCATGCGTATATATTGTGCCTCAGCAAGTGTGCAACCCATGTGGCCTTGCCAGATGGGAACCTAACAGTCAAGGTGATGAAGATGGGAACAAGAGCAAGGATATTTAAGTGGGCTGAATGTGAGACAACAGTGAGTTATGCTGAAGGAGGCAGTAAAGGTTAGAGGAGATTTACAGATGGACTGATCTTATTTAATCTTTTTATTAATGGAATGAGTAGGTGGGAGCACATGTATGAAATTGATCCAAAACTTAGAAGATGAAAATATACATGAAAAATCAGAGAACTCTAAGTACTGAAGTAAAAAAGTGACAAATTCCACAGTGCACAGCGCATGTCTGTGCTGTTAGAGATGAATAATAAGAGTTTCTGTATGCTGTTGGAACCCTACATTTGAAAAGAAAAAGAAGCAAGGCATAAATATAGTCATTGATCAGAAGATGACTGTCACTGTAAGTGAGGTGAATGTGAACCTAAAATGTCAGGAGATATTTTTCCACTGGAGATAGGGCTATGCAGAAGCTCCTGAGTTAACTTCATCTTAAACAGTGTGAATAATTCTAGTAACTTGGGTTCAGGCAGAATTAATTCACACTGGAAAACGTACAGAAAAAGGCTTCTAGGACACTAGGGGAGTGTAAAACCAGTCTTATAAGTGAAGGCTAAGCAGACTTAGCTGTTTTACTTTGGCAAAATAATTGTTCTCTATAACTATATGCTGTAGGGTAACATCAGAGGCTGGGTGCAGAACCAGTTTCATAAAAACAAACAAGCAGAATCTGATGACTGATGTCTAGAAGAAAAACCTGGAACAGCAGTGTAGGCATAGCAATAACAAAAACTATGATGAGAGAAAGCCTGAACAGTTTGTGAGAAGATTCTGTAATGGGGTCAGATGCTGTGGCCCATACTTCCAATCTTGATATTATTAAAGGCCAAAGGAAACTCATGGGATTTATTTTTAAATGATTTGAAACTACTGAGTTGTTAGGTAGTCCTGTAAGCCCTTAGGTTCATGGAAGTCTTTGAAATAAAGTACTGTGCTTTGGAATGAAGTTGGAATTGCTTTTAATCAGATTGCTTTTGGCTGTCACCAAAGACCTGCATGCTCAGATCTTAATCTAAAATTCTATTGCGCTGGGATTAATAGTCAGATCATCTTCTAAAGTCTGTTGGTATAATTCCTCTGATTTCAGTGGAGTTATGCTGATTTCCAACAGCCCAGTAGTTTAAAGTAATAGGAATTAATGAATTTTACAGTAAGTTAAAGAAAATAATATAACTGGGGTTCCCTGTACTCTCTGGAGGATTACGGTAAAGAGTACAAATTTAAAAAAAAGTACCTATCAACCTGTCATAAAATCTTGATGTATAGATACCACTCGAAAACCTTCATAAGTCTGGGATTTAAAGTTGTCTTACTTGTTCTAGGAGACTGTTGGCAAGAATCACAGTATCACAAAAGTCTAGAAAAGAAAGCAGTAAACAAGGTGGGGAAGGGACAGACCACATAGATTACATTAAACTACTTTCTTGCAATTATGTGTACCCTGTGTTGGGGAGGGTTTAGGAGTGGGAGGGAGGAGGAGTGTAATCTTGGAAAAAAGGAATCTTTCGTATGATAGTCCATAACGCACTTTTCCAATCTAAGGTCTTTGGGCTTGAAGATCATTATAGATTTGAACTTTGAAATTTTCAGAAGGTCTTCTAGAAAAATAAGCCACAGAAACATGGAAGTTGGAAGGGACCTCTATGGAATAGGTTGTTCAGAGCAATGTCTGGTTGGGCTCTCAATATTTTAGAGGATGGAGGCTCCCTAACATCTCTGAGTAACTTATTCCAGGATTTGACTATCCTCAAAGTAAAAGAAGTGCTTGGGTGTTTTTCTCATGTTTAATGGTGTTTCACATGTTTAGTTTGTCTGGTGTTTTTCTTACTATTTTACTGGGTACCACTGAGAAGCATTTGGCTCGTCTTATTTGTACTCTGCCATCAGGTATTTATACGTGTAGACAAAATCCCCCCGAGCCTTCTCTTCTCCAGGATGAACAATCTCAGTTCCTCTCATCACATGAGATGCTGTAGTCCCTTAATCAGTTTTGTGGACCCTCCCTGGACTTTCTCCTCCCCAGGGGTTGAGGGTAGGCTGACTGGCCTGTAGATTCCTGGACCTTCTTCCTTACCCTTCTTGAAGATAAGAGGAAGATTTGCTTTCTTCCAGTCCTCAGAAAATTCCCCTGATCACTATGACATTTCAAAGACAACTGAGAATGGCTTTGCAATGATGTTGGCAAGCTCCCTCAGTGCTTGAGAGTGTATTCAGGTCCCATGGACTTGTATATGTCCTGTTTGTTTAAATATTTCCGACCAAACTTTGCCACTGCAGAGTATAATTCTCCATTTTCACAGAAGAAAACAAAGCATCAAGTAAGCTGTTGTCCTTGCAGCGCGTTGACCTCACAGCAGTTGTTCTCCATAACTGTACTGAATGCTTGTTGGTGCATGTTACACGCAGTAGGCAAGAAGCCATAGCGCTCTTGCGCAAGGAAATTTCCCAGTGCAAAGAAGAATCATGTGTTTCTTAGCACCCATACATTCAACAGTGTTCTTCAGTGGGTAACTGCACAGCAAGACATTAGCTATGTCTGAAAAATTAAAAGGGAATTTATCAGTTGAGAGATATATGTGATGAATAAGGGGAATGGAGCAACATGAAAGCAAAACACTAAATGGATTATTTTCTCACATGCTCTTTCATCATTTCAAATATCTATATATAGTCAACATGCTGACTGCCATAATCACCAGCTACACTTTTTGTCACTCAACAATGTGTGTTTTTCCTTCGGGGAGAGCCTTTCGATGCCACTCTGTTTTCTACTATCTTTCATTGTTTTAATCTCCATTGTATCTGGAGATGAAATCCAGTACTCTTAAAGGCTGCCTGTTGTAGGCAACCCTTTGAGAATGCTAGCTGCAGCCTCACAGCTCACCAGATTTTGACCTGACGTGGCTTTTTTTTCTCTGCAACTCCTTCTTTCTAAACCACATTTTGGTGCTGAGGTCTCTGCATGCCTGCTCTTTTTTTTTTTTCATTGTTTAATTCAGCATATGTATTTTTTTGATCAATATTTGAAACAACCCTGTCAGACTGCTGACTTACGTACCTTCTAACAGCAGTGGATAGTCAGCAGAGTCTCTGAAAAGAAAAATAAATAAGTTAGCTTTTATAGGTTTGGAAGAGTAATTTTTGATGTGACTCGCTATTTGTTTTAGCCATTAATTCTGACTCATTGTGTAGTGTAGTACGGGAAAGTAATGATAGAAAAAGTCTCTAGCAGTCACACCTAAGGCCCTGTATGGTGATTCATGGCATCTGGAGCTCATCCATCCTCAGCAAAACCACCAGATGATTAGTTTTGGAAGCCCTAGGCCTCAATAAGTCAGTATCTGCTTCTTATTTTCTCCCCAGCCCTTATGGATAGGGGATGGCCGGGCTGTCCAAGGCTCTGAACCTGAGGGTGGTCAAGACATCTTTTGTGATGCCTTTTGATTGGATGTGGGGGTGTCCCCTATAGCAGGCGAGAAGCTCGTTTTGGGACTGCTGTATAGAACCCAGGACTGCTGAAGCACAAAGCGCTCTGCTAGCTTCTGCCTTTGTCCTCTGAGGCCATCAGTCAGGCTTTGTTCCATGGGGAAACTAAAGTGAACAGGGCACTACTAATAATAAAAGTAGGGGGTAAGAGAAGAAAGAAAATAAACTACCTCCAGTTTAGGTGTTAGTGCCTTTCTGGTAGGTATGGGAATGCATAGGTGGCAAGGATTATCTTGGAGAAAACTATGTACAATTCATTGTGTCAGTGTGTCTCAGCATCCTACAAAGATAACACATACAATAAATGTATCGTATACTCAAGGAGAGAAATCCCTCGCGGGCTGTCCAGATCAGTTTCTGACTACAGGCTTCATATCCTGATGGTTTTTGTCTCTTCTGGATGCTGCTTTACTGTTGTCGTCCTTTGACATCTTAGTTGTGCAAGCTCTTTATCTGCTTTAATCTTGCAGTAATCTTTTGGTGTTACCCAGTTTCAGAAGAGTTGAGCAGATACCACGGCCCCAACTTTTCAGAAGCATGGTCGCTCTGTACCGCTCCTGTTGGCACTGGCATAGGGTTTCACGGCATGCCCTTGGATACTGCTCAGACCTCTTCTGTGATCTGCGGTGTCCTCGTTTCTCTTTCTTGCACCTTCTGGTTTGTAGCTCACCACTCAGCAGTATGAGCCAGCAGGGTAACTTCAGGTTTGTGCTACTCTCGTGGAAATAAACGGAGACAAATCGATTGTCACTGACACTTTGCCCAGGGGTCTGTAGTTTCTCCTTTTCCTGTATAGGATGTATTCATTACCTTGACTTTTCTTTCATGCAGTATTTCAGTAGGCTCTTGGTCTACATCATTCCACAGGTAATGTAACTGCCTGATACTGTCTAAACAATCGCTGGTTTTGAGGAGGTGTTTCCAGTATTTAATAACCAGCTCATCAGCTGTGTTAATTGCAATGTGACATTGCAAACAAATACTAAGCAGTGTGGTGGTTTGACCACAGCAACAATTAGCTCTGAAGTGACTTTCTACTATAGGTGGTCACTTCATCAAATATTTATGAAACTGAAATGTTTCTGTTAAGAAAACACAACTGTAGCTTCTCAGGGAAAGATTGATGTGTAAGTGCTTTGCTTCCTGTGTGATTTAATGCATTCACTGACTGGTGATGTCTCTGACATAAAGAATAAAACAAGACAAAAATAAGAAATTACAGAAGCAGCAGCTTTGAGCTCAGCAATGACTCTGAGGAGCAGAACAAGCAAAAACTGCCACTCCAGCATTTCAGCCTATGCCCTGTGAGATGTGATTCCATGATCTAATAGCGCCTGCTACTTTGGCAGATGGGTACGTACCAGTTCTGTGAACTCAGCTGCAGCCTGGGCTTGGGCTCTTGTGCGAGAGGACGTGCAGCGGCCTCCAACCAGCATCCCGTGTTCATAAAACCATGTGTCTCATAGTACAGCCTGGTCCTGGAAGTCACAGATGAGGCTTAATGGGCAAGGCCCAGAATTCCCATTAGAATTCAAATAGTTATGTACCACTGGCAAAGGGAGAAAAATGCATGTAATAAAACAAATTGCCTTTGGATTAACACTGAGTTGTTGGGGTCAATTCATGTGTAGTATTTAGTGTGTAATAAGTGGGTTTTTAAATGAACATAAGTAATAGAAGGGACCTAAAGGCTCAGGCTATCAGCAGACCCCACATCTGATGAAGCGTGGCAGATAAGGGGGTGAGAGCAGCCAAGGGGCACAAGTCACAGCTGATGGTTTTAAATATAGAGACCAGTGAAGAAAGAAAAATGGAGTCACAGAGTGGTTCACAAAGACCTGGGCAACTGGGACCTTCCCTGGTGGTAGAAGTTCCCTGTTTCCCTGGACTAATTAAAAGTGCAGCTGCCTAACCCGGAGGAAGAGGGAATATCTTTTTCTTTCTTCAAAGGCTGGGTTTCTCTGTGTCAATTTTTTGAATGGAGTCTGGCTGAGAGCCTGCGGTGGCTATGGCAGTCAGTACTCAGCCTGTCAGGAAGCAAGACTAGTTTGTACAAAACCACAATGGCATGAGCTAGTTTTAACTAAAATGAGCTCAAACAAAGCAATAGTATAGTCCAACGGCTTCCACCTTCCTGCTGTTTCTACAAAAGAAAAATCAGACAAATCTGTAGATGTATGATGAGCAAGCATACTGGGCCTTGATCAGGCAGGGATGCCTGTGCTGAATCGATAGGCTTTTTGACTTAGATGTGGCTACTGCACAACTACACGCTTGCCTAGTTGGGGAGCCGGGTGACTTCAGCTTTGCTTTCACTGTAATCTGTAGGAGTGTTCGCCTTTCACCTGAACGGCAGAAGGGCCAAGCATCTCTTTGGTCTTTGTACCCAAAGGCGGTGTAGCCACACAGCCAGGAAGAAACAAGGAAAAAAAACCCCAAACTTGACAACCAGATTGGCCACAGCAGTAAAACACCAAGTGGGTAGGTTTACCCTTTTATGAAGTTTATGGAGGCGAATGTGGACTAGCAAGAAGTGTTTCACAGGGCAGAACGTGGCAGTTCAGTCAGGATCCTTTTGGTTATCTGATTTAGTTATGAATGTTTCCTTAAGGAATAGAGCAGTGCCCAAGAAAGATGAAAATTGGATTCAATATTAGTACATTATTTTGGTAATCAAATTATATGATTTGATAAATATTTCCTATGTTCCTTGAAATGCTAAAGCTATAAAAAGTACTGAATGCAAAGCAGAGGCCTTTAGAGTCATTAAAAATTCTTCCTTCCAAAAAATAAGCAAGTGAACAAAATGAGAATTCAACCTGCATTGTGTTTTTTTTCCTTTTAGCTTTAGGTAAATACTGCCAGAAGTTCAGTTCTCTGTTTATTTGCAAACACTGCATAATAAACATAAATTTACTGCTGTTAAGAATAATAATGTGATGCTAATGACTTTGAAAAGCAAGAAGGGAATAAAAGAACCATCTGAAGGAAAGGGACAGGTAATTAGGCAAAGCAGGGAGATGAAAAGGTAGATAAGTACCTAAGAAAATTACACAGTAAAGGTGATTAAGAGTAAAGGAATAGAAACTGTGCATTATATGTTAGAACAGAAAGTGCTGACAAGGATAAGCCACGAAAGGTGAACCTAAACTGCAGGTGGTAAGTATTTGAAATGTAGCTATCCCTCAGTTCACATGATCAGACAGTCTCCTGTTTTTAGAATAACTGGGGTGAGACTCTGCATTGTAACTGGGAACGCTGACCACAAGGAAGAGCAGAGCAAGCATGAAGTTTTGCTTTCCATGTCTGGTGTAGAGCCCTTTGTTGGCCTTTGTCTCCATCTCTTGCAGCTCCTCCCTCCCACCTACCTTTTGCATTACGGCCTCACAGGAGCTCCTCTATGTGCTGCTCACTGATGCTCAGCTGTGGTTTTTCACTTGCAGCCCATTTCCTGCAATGCAGTTGGCCAAGAAGGTTTCCATCTCCTCTTGGATGGACTCCCAGTAAATGGAAATTTAAGGAATGCCACCTGGATCAACACATCTAGGCTAAAAATACAAGGCTTTTGCATATGTGTGAGAGAGGATGGCTCTCAAGCTGACAATTGCAAGCCATTAAGAGTCCCAATGGATCAGCACAGGAGAAGCAAGGTTCCTAGCAGGCAGTGACCAGTAGATTACATAAATTAGTCATGATTTTAAGTGAGTGTTTTCTCTTACTTCTCTCTGTACCACTTTTTCCATGGAATGGAATGACCTTATTTCTGTTTCCCAGGCCTGTAACTGGAAGAATGCAGCCAAATATATTATATTTGTATTAGAGATGTTAACAGAAATAAACAGATGCCGATATTGTATGTAGGGGGGGAAAGTGCAGGGAGTACTCAAACATTTAAAAAAAGCTATTAATTCATTTTATTAGTAACCATAAAATAAAATATTCTAAAAGTTTTATTTTAATGCTCTTTTGTGGTCAGCAATAAAAATTGGATTACTTTCCATTTGTGAGAAGTGAGATTGGGACACGACAGTGTTGCATTACGTTTCCTAGCTGAGAACAAGCTCCCTTCATTGTAATCAGTTGCTACAGAGACGTTGCTGAGGAGCAACAGTTTTGGTATTGCCAGTGAATGCCTGTGATTGAAGGATGTTTTAATCAGAAGTTACATCTTGAAAGGAACAGTAGAATTGCAGAAGTTCAGCCTCTTCCCTGGGAAAAGCTCTGGCTCAGCTGCCTGGAGCGGTGATGGGAAGCTCTGACTCCTCGGGTGTACTGCTGTTGTGTGCAGTTACAGGGACTGCCAGGTTCTTCTCCCGAGAAAGGAGTGTCTGTGCAAGCAGACCAACATCCAGATGTTATCAGATACTTTGCTTGCTCTCTGCACCTCTGTGTGTAACAGAGCCATAACGTGGCACTGTTTTATGTGAAAATGTCTCTCTTTTTTGCTGCTGCTGCTGCCTGTGGTCTGTATCTTCTCAGACTTGATTCCTCTGATCATTCTTTCCTAGCTCTTGATCTGCTATACCTGCCTTCTGGTTTTTGGGCAGTAAAATGTTTCTGACCAGCCACCTTCTTATTTAATAACCATCTGAGCATCCTGAACACTTGGATGGGGAACAATTAAATAGTTGTATACAATCAGATGAAGGGATCCCTGTGAAGTACAAATAAAATGTCAAAAGATTAGGCCTTGTGAAAGTCATTAGCTGCTTTGGAAGGTGCGTGCTGCAGTGCATTGATTTTCCCACCTGTGAAGTAGTTAAGGGCACTGTGATATTTACTTAATATTTGTAGAGGGTAAAGTGGTAAATATTTTTAATTATATTTTTCACAACTGAATGAGTACTTTTCCCTCTGATAGCACAAACTTGACTTTTGCCCAAGATAAACGTACTTCTTGTGTTTTAATGCTGCTTCATTTTAGCTCAACCAACTATTATTATTATTACTACTTTAACATTTCTAACCAAATGTCACCTGTGCTCCTTAAGCATGTCATGGTAATGAAAATTTAGTTGATTTAGTGATTAACTGAGTTGATTTAATTATCTTGGGTAAATAACATTATATGCTAATGTAAGGTAATTTATTTCTTTTTAATCTCTTAGAACCCTATATGCTGCAATCAGATTCTTTAAATATTTACTGAAGTGCTTAGATGTAATAAATCTGATAGAATTATTCTTGAGTGACACAGTGCTAGCACCAGCATAAGCTCCTTCTCTGAGCACTTATAGAAAAGATGGGGAAAAAGTTCCTACTACGCTGTAGATGCAGGGGAAAATGGTTTCTGAGGCGTTCCCAGGCTCTTGTTCCTACTCACACTAATTCTTGGGCCGAAATCGCCTTTGTAGTTGGCAGGCCAGGGAGGCAGCCCCTGCTGTAGCTGGCTTCCCTTCTTCCTCCCAGCGTTCCCACAGCTCACAGTTGGGCAGAGAGGACAGCAGGAGGAGCTGGCTTGGGCAAAGGAAAAGTGGTTGGTGATGCAACGGTGGTGGTGGGAGGAGGTCAGAGGCTGCAGTGGGACAGAGTGTGATGAGGATCTCCTTTGGGAGAGTCATGTTTGAAGTTGGAGCAGCAGCTCAGCTTTGTTTCTGGCTCTGCTGCTCCACTGACTGTCCGGACCTCCGCAAACATGACAGAACAGTTGTGTCTCCAACCAACAACTACATATTGGAGTCTTTTTGCATCTTGCTGCCTTTTATTCCTGTTACCGTTTATAAAGAAAATGAAATATTTACTGCTTTAATACATGCAGGCCTTAGGAGTCTCATAAAAATTCTCTATTGATTCAGTTCTTTACTAAACTATTACATAAAACTGCTATAAAGATCCATAAAGTTTCTAATTACAGGGAAGCTTGTATAAGTCTGTGTCTGCCTTTTATAGTGTTTTGAATATAGCCACTGGAAACTGCACAGGCACTTTGTTATGCAGTTGTGCATTTCTCGGATGTGTCCTGAGGTAGACAGTGTATTACAGTTGCCTTCAGTTACAGCTTAAGCCCCTGTTTTGAGCAAAACCATGATAGGTACTGCAAGAGATCTGAACACGAAGAGTGAGCTGCTGAAGGTTGTAGCAGCTGCTGGGTGAGCTCTTCTAAAACTCAAACCATTTCAAGTAGGTACTTGTGCCTGTTTAAAATGCCTACCCAACTTTGTGGGCTGAATATTTGAAGATTTGATTCTATATCCACAGATAGTAACTTTGAAGCTGTCTTATGAACTAAGTGATACTCATATTTTGTAAGGACAGTATTCTCGGAAGAGCAAGACTTGTATGAATGTGTTTAATGGCTCAAGTCAGTAGCAAGTTTCCAAATACACAGGCGTTTTGAAGGGCCCCTTTTCTCAAAAAATGGATAAACACATTAAAACATACAGATGCCTTGCAGTCTGCATAATGATGCAGTACATGCTACCCTTTTTTCTTTTTTGATGCTGAGATGTCTGTATTCTTTACACTGGAAAAATAATAAACCTCATCTACTGTCTACCATAAGTACCGAGTAACAGGTTAAGCTGACTGAACAGAGAATACTAACACCAATCCGAGTAGGTGCCTGTCTGAGTTAAACATGTCACCACATATTTCATCCTTTTAATAGAAATTTGAAATGCTAGGAAAAAGGGGGGAGATAAAGATTCTTATAATGAATAAAGTTATTGGAAAGTAGGACTGGAGACGAGATCTGTTAAAATCAAGACATAATATTCTCCACAGATACTAACAATATTTAGAAGAAGCCCCAAAGGCAATAGTTACATCATTAAACTCTTCACATATTTTCCTGCTTTGCCAAAAGCAGGAAATAAACCCAAACCGGAGAACATCAGCAGGATGTGAGACATCCTTAACTGCTGAGTACTGATATGAACAATACTTGTAGTGCAACAATATTATCCTTACAAGACAATCTTTTAAGCTGTTTATGGTCTGTGCCATCAGACTGACAACTGCCGTTGTGAGCTTTGGACACCATCTTCTTGCACTTGCAAAATGTATTCTGTAATTTGTACTCCTCATCTCAGGATTCATCAGCAGGTGGGATCAGAGGGTGGTCACCCTGCGCTGTGATGATGTCCACAAATCGTATCACGCTTGGATGTCAGGGCTGGTTGAACATCCTGCTGCTACCAATAATTCATTTTTATGTCTGAGCTCTGAGAAATGTGCAACATATGATAAAAGAAGTTTAAAAATACTCTGTAATCTGCTACTCCTGAGGCAAAAGGGAGTTCTTTAATGTATATTAAGTGGTCATTCTCAGGAACTAAGCTGTGACAGCTGTAAGCCCATGTGCATTGCTTACAGCTTAGCACTGTAATGATGACTTATTGATATTTATATCACATTTTAAAGCATCAAGGTTCTTCACATTATTTACAATATATATACCTCTATGGCTCCATCCGATCACTTTTGGATATAACTGGATGCACTGTGGAAACAAAACCTGGTTTCACATATGCATGTAGAGAAATTAGACTTGTAGCTGCCTATTTTGGGGGCCTAACAGCCAATTCACACTAGCAGATATTTATAGCTGTCATATATCCTATTATTCTTGGATGCGGCTTATTTTTAATTTCTTCAGAGCTAAGCCAGGCAGATTTTGGGCAATTGCAGCCTGTGTTCAGGTTTTGAAAATGTTTGCCAAAAGCAGAACAACTGCCTTCTGCATGCAGTCCCAGGAAGACGTGAGCTTGGCTGGCTGGGGTGAGAAGTTAGAGCGTGGCAGTGAATGGAAGCTGGAGCTCGGATGGACAGCAGAGGTCACAAAATCAACACACATCAGCACAAGTAGCACAGCTGGGATCCCAGCAGGTCTGGTGGCACTGAGGTGGGGCGAGAGGGGGGAGTCTGGCTGGGTATAGATGGAGCTGTAAAGAGTGAAGAAATGAAAGTGAAGCGGCATTGGGGGGGTGTGGGGTGTGTGTGCAAAGCCAGACGGGAAGGTCTTTGGGGGAGAAGGGAGCAGGAGATGTGGGACAGAAGCAATGAGGGGCTCAGGTGTAGGGAGCACGGGAAGCTTTGTGGTAGACAACTGGAAGTCTTTGGAAGTATTGACAGCTAGGATGGAGGTGGATAAGCACTGGAGTAGATTTGGGTCAAGAGCTCAGGGAACAGGAGTTCCACACTGGGAGAGCGAGGAAGCTGCAGGCCGTGGGAAACGATCTCCCAGTGCGAAAGCTCTGGGCACTATGAGTTGTGCAGCACTATGGGATGTGAGGGTTGTAGGTATCACAAACTTGTTCCATTGGGGCATCTTTAACAGGGATGCTGGCTTGGGAGCAGGCACAGTTCTCCTTTCCACCCGTTCCCCACACTGCATTCTCTGCCCGACGCACGGTCAGAGTCTGCCTTTAGGTTAGGATTGTGCTATTTCAACATTCAGGCTTCTGTTTGACTCCAGGGACTATTCTCATACGTAGGCCCGTCAGGTTAATATGTGGTCCTTTACATCCACATTTCTTTTTCTTTGAACAGCAGAGACAACAGAGTTAATTCACCTTAGCCCTCGGCTGCCTAAAGCTTTCAGGTACAGTATAAAATATCAGCATAAATAGAACTTAACTTTTATTAGGAACTGCAAGCTGGACTTACAGAATAGTGATGGGAATTGCAAAGTTTTCTCTTACATCAGTGGGAAAATGGTGGGTTTTTTTTCAGTCCAGGGAGTGTGTATTTTGAATTGAGGGAGACAAAAGCAAACGTTAAATCTTTTTTAGACATAAAGAAAACACAAAGCAATTCTTTGTAACATCTTGCGTATAAAACACCTGGCATGAAACCTTGAACGGCAGCTAGAAGACAAAGTATGCAGAAAAATGAATTTGTTTTCTCTTCCCCTTCCTGTCACTTTAGACTGAGTCAAAGTCCAGCCCCAGCAGAGAGGCAAGATCAGAGAGGGGCTTGGGTGCCTCACCACTGAGTGCGGAGATCCAAAAGGAGCAGCACGCTGGGTGCTGAAGCTCTCTCAACACTTGCAGATGTGCGTTGTTTTGGCAATATTGGGGGGAGGTAGGGACTTCTCTCACGCTTAATCCTTGCCAGGCTCCACAAACTAAGAGCCTGCCTTCCTTTTCTCAAAGGATCTCAAGCCTCAGAGCAAATCTGGTGGTTTGGTCTCAGCACCAAACACAGCTGACAGAAGAGGTAATATTGTTTGTTCGGGTTATCCAGCAATGTAGCAGTCAGGGCATTTTCTTGGGATGCAGAAGGTTTGGGTTCAGTTATTGCTTTTGTTGTGCCACATGAATTTGTAAGTTCGGGCTGCCCTGGCCTTTGTGAAGACCCTCAAGTCCTTCCACTCAAGCTGTTCTACTTTACCTGACATAATTAAATATTAATTGGGCCAGGCTGATAGAGTAAATGACTTTTTATAGCCTGGCAACTAGGCCACTCACCCAGGAGAAGGAAAATCTCAGGTCCTAGCAATCATATTTTACAACTAGAAGCATAAAGTTATATTTAAGCATGTGAACGTTCATTAGAGTTTAAGACATTTAGATGTTTCCTCTTTGAACTGCACTACACTAAGCCCTTTTGAGGACCAATCCACCTTATTTGGATGCCTAATGTAAGGACATATGCATTGAAGATTACAGCCCCATTTAAGAAAAACAAAAAAACCCCAACCAACACACAACCACCCTACACATTTCAGCTGACTTTGAAGAATCTGAGAACAAAGTTCAGCTCAATCTGATGCTGCAGGAGATGATTCATTCTGGAGCTTTTTCAAGAAAATACAGTGAGTTGCTATAAATCACTGCCTCAGTTACATAGTTTGAAACAAGAGGGCTGCTATTTCTGGCAGCCTTGTTGGGAGCACTTACATTTCCAGACAAACATTTTCTTTCATGAACTTCAAGAAATAAAAAAACCTTATAGTTTCTTACAAGATGTAAGTCCATATTTCCTGCTAGTATAAGTAACCATCCGACAGATTAAGGTAGGCTTTCCAAGGTGTATGCTTGTGCCAGGCATTGGTAGGGTTTAACCCACAAGCCACATAACGCACAGAAACCCCTTGTCCTGGTGTCACATCAGAGGCATCTCTGGAGCTGTTTTTGGGAGGAGTTTGTATTGCATGTGGATGCCTTCTGTCCTGTCTTGCGTGATGAAGCAGCGTTGGCTGGCACAGGTAGCTGCAGTGTTCAGGTTTATTATGGTTAAACCATGTGCCTGTTGAGCACAAGGTTTGATTCCTCACAAGCTTTAGCTTTGCAGGGGCTGGGTCCCAAGGGCAGACGTGGGGAGTGCTCCTGCACTACCTCGTACCCTGCTACTTCAGTGTCGTATCAGATGAGATGACACCACCACCTCTTGGTGACCCAAGGGGCGTGAAGGTGTTAGCAGGTGGCTGGAGAGCAGGCAGTGAGAGAGAGACTACCTCTCATGTAGGGACCTCCACCTTCGTAGCAGGAATGGGTGCTCTGGGCGCACGCCGTGTAATTTGCATTCAGGATGTAAAAGAGGGACTGGCCCTGTACGGAGCTCCCAAACACCCCACTGTGAGACTGACCAGCCAACAGGGGGGTTTTACAGTTTAAATAATTGACCCATCAATGTTGAATAATAAATGATTTTAAACATTTCATAAAAAGTAGTTATTAAACATTAATTTTTTTAACTTTCAATATCTTTTATCTCCAAAGCATTTATATTCCCTGGTTTGTGCTAAAAGCAAAATATCCATTATCTCTTCATTGAAAAATACTTTTAATGCAAATGAAATATATAAAAACATAAGTCTTCTAGTTATCCTAAGGTGCTTACAGTAGATGAAAGTAGATAATATTTTTGTTTGTGAAATTTGATGCTACAATGTCTGCCTGTCATCTTAAATTGAAAAACTGATCCTTGAAAGGGACAGGATCTTGTTCTTTACTCTCGAAAATTAGCTGATATTCATACACAATTTCTAGACTTTTTTAAGCATTCTGCGAATGTATCATGCACTTCAGATTTCTCATTATAAAAATCTGACAGTAAAAATAATGCTTAGTCCAAGTTATTCTTAGTATTTGAGAAATGTACAGACCAGAATCAAATGAGATGTTCATTTTAGATTTCTCTCTTTAATAAAATGTACTGTATTTTAATAGAATTAGGGAAGGTCTTTGCAGATGGACAAAATTACATGTCCAGCTTTTTTTTTTGTCTTGCTACAGAGGTTCTTCATTAAAGATTAACAACAAGACATATGTGAATAATTTACATTGCCTTAATTCACTGGATGGGATAGTTAAGGTAAAAAAGACCATAGTCAGTCAAGCAACAGAAAGAACATGTTCCAGAAAAAGAGCTTTAATAAAGCCATTCTCTCTGAATAGCAGACTGTGTGTGTCTATCTATCTGCATTTTAATGTTGGCTCACACTTGTCTGTTCTCTGTAGGTGGTTTCCAGTTTAAAGGTGCTGGATTGATAGTGGAGTTATTTGCTGTTTAATAAACTCTGGACCATTTCTACCCAAGTCAGTGGAAAAAGAGCCTTTGGCATTTTACATCCTTGCCTCATGTTAAAATGAAGGGTCACAGAGAAATGTGCTCTTGACCCCTGAAGGAGAGAAGCCTATACATTTTCTGAGCAAGTCTCACAGTGATTCATGACAATGCAGAGTACTTACTACAATATGGTTTTCAGACAGTCATATAATAAAATATATAGCTCATAATCTTCAGCTCTATAAACACAGGTCACTACCTCATGGGAACTCCCATGATTTAAGTCTGTGAAAATACCGCTGTATATTGTAGATCTGACATAGCCCCTACTAGGACTTTTTCCAGAGGACAGTCCCCATCCACAGAGGTGAAAAGCTTAAAGAGCGAGATTATCCGTACAATTACATCCAAATAGTGGAAATCAGTTTTGAAACCCCATGAGAAAGCTCACTGCATGGTTTGCAGCTACTGTGGATGTATGGAGGGTAGCACACCTGCGTGCATGCTCAACCATTGACTTCTTCGTAAACTTGGTCATCAAAATGCTGGCAGCTGCTGTTGGGGAAGTTAAAAAAAAAGAGCAGAGTACAATGCTAAAATCTGAAATTTTAAATTGAGGCTTTAATTTAAACTTTATGATGCCTAATTGCTTTCCAAGCTTAGAGGTATGGAAACAAGACTGGAAACTTCTGTTTCTGCTGAAGTGTTGTGATTTTCCCACACAATGCACGCTTTAATGTTTTAGCCCATGCCTCCAGGTGCAATCATGTCTACAAAGTATATTTGTCAAATACAATATTTGATGTTCAATGTAAAAAACCCCCACCAAACAGTGGCTAGTACAAGCTTTTTAAAGCCAGTGAAATCATTAAATAAATGCCTTGACAGGTAGTAATATTTGTGCAGATGTATCTCGTAATCTTCACTGAAGTACAAGGGAATATGTTGGCATGTTCCGAAAAAGTGATAATATTTTGCCTAAGATACAAGCTTCTATATAGAAGTATATCAAACTTATTATTGGTGCAACAGTTCTGTTGTGCAGCTCCTACTGCTGCTCAGTAAATACAGGCAGGTGGAAAATCAACACAGCAGCAGGTTTCTCTTTAGCAAAATTCTAATGTTATTGTGAACATGTCTACAGAAAACATCGTGGCATTGCATGAAGGATAAATTCTGTTTATATTATGTTAGTTCAAGTGTTATCTCTCAGATAAGCAAAGCTTATTAAAAATGTCCTTTGTTAGCTCCATCAGAATAATTATAGAAGAAAACAATAACAATTACATTGTAATTTCTCTGAAAAGCAATAACCCAGAACTTTGTCTGGCATCTAAATTAGATTACAAGAAATTGCACATGAATTAGCCCTTTAGGCTTCCTACTCTAAAAAGTTAGATACAAATAAATTTTCTTTCACAAGTCACAGGTGCTTTTAAGAGTGGTGCAGCTTCAGCCCATCTCTCATCTTCTTTAGGTCCTTTCAGCCTTCCAAGAATTAATTTCTGGATTTCCAGAAGACAAACCTGAGATTGTTCATCACATCAGATATGGAACTGAATCAGCTAAAATCCCTGTCTTCTCCTCCGACCCCCAGCACGTAGCTTCTGTGTCAGCATGTTTTGGAAAGAAATAATGGGCCGGCTCCGTAGTGGCTGAAATTGTTCTTTTCCATTGGCTCATGTGAAATATTCTTTAAAGTGGAAGGTCAAGGCCACTGTCCTTACAACTCAGTACGTCAATGCTATAATATATATATATAGTTGGAAAAAGAAAGCTGGAGAGGGAATGTTTACAAGGGCACGTAGTGATTGGATAAGGGGTAATGGCTTTAAGCTGAAGGAATGCAGATTTAGATTAGATCTGAGGAAGAAACTCTATTGTGGAGTGGTGAGACCCTGGCACAGGGTGCCTAGGGAAGCTGTGGGTGCCCCTGGATCCCTGGCAGTGTCCAAGGCCAGGTTGGATGGGACTTTGGGCACCCTAGGCTATTGGGGGGTGTCTCTGCCCATGGCAGGGGATTGGAACTAGATGGGCTTTCCAGCCCAACCCGTTCTGTGGTTCTATATTTGTGATGCTTAGGGCTGAATCTACACATTAGACTTAAACCAAATAAGTCCATGTGCAGTAGCATGCAAGCCATGTGCCTGTGCTCCTTGAGCAGTGAGAGGAGAGACCCTGGGCAACAGGGTTTGTAGGACTACCTTGTACCAAATAAACTGATGTTGTTGGCCAGTGGGCGAGTCATGCAACCTCTTCTGCAGAATGTCAGAGGAGGCTGCCCTGAATGTAGCCATAGGAAATGCCAAATCCTGGAGCATCTGCTGAACAAAGGCAGCCTCCTGAATAGAAGCGGGTAGAGCATTGTGCCACCTCCCCAGTATTGCGTACCTTCTGCTGAGCCACCACGGTCATGCTGGCGTCATTCATCTGTTCCCAAACCAGGCATCCTGCTCTTCAAAATTGCTGAGCAACCAGAAATTTTTACCCATTGCAGTGGGGGCTGTGGGATAAGTGGTCTGGAAAATCAAGTGATACATCTCTTTACTTGAAATAGCATCTCAGGAACTAGTTTTGAAATGTTTGTCAGAAATCCTTTTCTTTCTCCTTAAATGTGTCTGAAGTGCTCATCAATTTAGGAACTCCTGATTCAGTTGATCAGTGTACATCTACTCAGAGCACCATGTAAATCTTGCAGTGGACTGCTCCTCAGTCAGAAAGTAATGATATGGAGTGAAATAAAGGTAGTTTATAGGAACTCATGGGGAGGTTTTATTCACAATTCTCTAATGGGAACAGTTTCTTGCCAATTCCCTTGCCTCCCGAGCAGGCAGCTGCTGTGTTGGCAGCCTGTCGGAGGACATCTCAAAGCAGACAGAAGCCCTTACAGCAAGCAGTGCCACAGGCCTCAGTGGGTCTGGCTGGTGTTCCCAGCCTCTCCCTCCTTCTGGCTGCAACACTGGGATCTTGAAAGCTGTTGCCAAGGCATGACTTTGGAAAACCCTCCTCGCTGTGCTAGTCAATGATATGTTTGGAGTTTTCATCAATTCAGATCTCTTCCTGTGGTAAAATTTAAGGATTATTTAAATAGGAGAAGTAACTTCTTTCCAATGTCTGTGTGTGTGTTTTAGTGCAGTGGGAGTTCTGAGTTCCTGTGAGCTGTAGGCATGTTTCTTGTGCTTTCTCCAGCAAGTTATGATTACTGTGCTGTAATTGCTTGTTTCTGCAGGCAACGAGTTGATCTTCCTTCCATTCTCCCATTAACCAAAAAAATTCTCTCCCATCCACTGGCAGCAGAGAATACCACTTCTCCCACTTCCTGGCTTTTCTGGCAGCTGCAGGCAACTGACTGTCCCGCTAATAGTTCCTCTGTTCCAGAGATCAGTGCTTTAAGCATGTGAAAACAATATTTCTCAATTTATTTTGATGGACATTTATTTGTCAAGTTTATGGAAACCTTAACCAAGTCAGATGCTGTGACACTCCTTGCAAAATCTTCTGTAACTGGTTCCAGTGAAAAAGCTAGGATGTGCTCATCACCCGTAGTGTTCTTTCTCCCCAAGCACCCTTACTGGTGTTTCACCCTTCTGCCTTCCTAACACCAAGCACACTGTAGGTAAAAATATTTTTTTAATCTTTTTTTTTTTCTGTGATACAGCTATCATATTCTAGTAGAAAATAGACTAACTGCTAGTATATATCTGACCTGCAGCACAATTATATAGTACTAGAGGTGATTTAGGCAAGAAAATATTAGGAAGTTCTCCTTCTTAACCATTTAAACCTCAACTTTTCATGCCTAAGGGACAGAAACAAATGGACATTAACCAAATACAAATTCTGGAGAATAGAAGGAAGGTTTCACCATAAATGTAGTGAGTTTGGGGGCAGCTCCCACTGAGATTACTGAGAGGAATCGGGTGGAAAGAGATCGCTTCATCAACAACATTATATGACTTGGTTGCAGGCTAGACATGGTGTTGCTCGGTGATGATGGCAGTTCTGTTCTGCAAAGTCTCTGTCGATGGAGAGGTACTACGATAACAGCCTCTAAAAGCCATATTGCTTAACTGGGTTATGTGCTTAACTCCCAGGAAGATTTATGGGGAGGGTGGTGAGGAGAAAAGGTGACTGGGATTACAGTTACTACTGTGTATTCTTTTGTGTGCGTGTCTGGGAAGGTGACAGGTATGCCTCTAACGTTAAGTGTGCCAGAAGCTTTCTCGAAAACAAAATCCAAACCCTCTGGAAATCCATTCTAGCCTTTAAGTTTATATAAAACCTAGGAGCTCTGTTCAAATCTATCAGAAAGCAAGAGATATCCTTAGGGAAAAGAACTGCAGGAGAAGAGAAACACCAAGGACTACAGCAGTGAGCGCAGCAAACTATGCTCCATCCTCCCATGCATTGTCTCCCTGGAGTACGTGATCCCCATCCTCTGCGGTGCTGAGTGATGAACAGTGACAGTCTGAGGACTGAGCTGTCTTCCCACGGCAGCAGAAAATTCAGACCCCGTGCACAAAGACTAACACTGCCACCCTCCCCAAAACAGGGCAGGCAAAGCAGCGAGGAGCGTCCTACAGGGAATAATGCTACATGCAGACTAGATGGAGCAGGTCGGTAGCGGTAGCTGTGTAGTATATCACAGAAAAAGCATTCACAAACATTTAATTAAAATTAATTTAATGACTGAATTTAAGCTGTTATTCCGGAAGTTAAATGCCAGTGACCAATGTGTTAAAATGCACAATAATCACTGCATAAATAAATAGATTTGTTGTTCTGATCTGTAGCTATAGTAATGTTGTGCATGCAGTAGAATTGTGCTGGGGGCCCTAGGTTTCAATTGCTATTGCAAGAGCTGTCATCTATCACGTTTTCTTGTCATGTTCACAGTTTTGCTATTGTCCACTGGTTAAGAAGTAAGGGCTCCCCCCCCCCCNGGGAAGTACAGAGATGGAGAAAATAGAAGCCAAATTTTTAATGTTCTAGTTGGTATTCCTTATGTTCTGTTTGATCGGCCTTATTAGGCTAAAAAAAAACATCTCTGGATTTTTCAGTTTGGGAAGTTAGATTCTATAAAGTTTTGATTTTAAAAGAAAAGCAAAACCATTTGGACTCACTGTGGAGCCCACTGCAGGCTACAGGGCTTTGCAGAAGTTCCTTCATGTTTGTTGGTACTGTAGAAACCACCTTAGTAGACCAGATGTCTTGTCTGTCCAGTCTGGCATCTTGTCTCCAGGAGGAGCTAACACTGTGTCGGAAGATATATGGGCTATCCTTTTGTTAAAAAGATTTAATTCTCAAGGTACAGAGTAAGTTACATGAAACTTATCTGCAGGTGTTCTGAGGGTGTTATACAGAACTGAATTTTTAAAGGGAAGACATAAAAATTTTTATAAAATACTTTATCAAAAAAAGCCACATTTAAGAAAGCAATTCAATGAATAAGCACTTCTGAATAAAGACCTGAACTCCATGAACAGTGTTGAAGCTGCCAGGCCAGTGCTGAGGAATCCTCCCTGCTTGCCAGTCTCTTACATTAGGCGCACATTTTTCCAAGGTTTCATTCTTCCTTTGGGATTTAAAATTTATTATAAAGTGAAATCGCTGTGAAACATTACATTATCAAAACTTTAATGAATTGCTTCCTGTTACTCATTAACCTCATGGGTTTCTCTTTAACTCTGAACTGAGCAGTAGGCACAGAACCGTTCTGTTGATTCAAAATGCTGTAACATCTTGATGTGGATGAAAATTAACCTGGTAAGCTCCACTTGGGTCAGAAAATGTTCCAGCTTTCAATCTAATGAGCCTTCAGTGAGAAACTCCTGTGAGCATCAAGCAATACATGATAATGAATAAAATATTCACTGGAAGAAAAATCCCTGAGAAATGAGTGACTTGAAGTACCTAGTATGAAATATTAAAGAAATGCAAAGCCAACTTAGCAAATGTTTTCCATTTGGTGGCTTGAGTGGTGTGTCTCTGGCAGAGACACTTTCCCCGAGGAATCCACCGAGACCATGCCTGTGAATGCATGTGGCCGCTGCTGAGGCTGGGTCCTCCTTCAGTGCTGGGAATCACCCCTCTCCTCCCCGTCCCACCACCCTGCCTATGGCCCGCCGAGCTGACCCTGTGGGGAATTAGGCTCGGAGTAACACCTAGGTAACCTGAAGCTAGAGATTTAGGGTTTTTTAAAGCATATTGGTGCGAGAACTCTGCCAGACATGAGAAACGTGAGTTAGCACATTTTATGGGCCCAGAAAAAAAATGGGGCCACTCAAGTCTTTTGGCAATGTGAGCTCCTTCAGCACATCTCTCGGCTGCGCTGTTTGTGGTTTGTTTCTTCCCGTGCTTATTTAGCTCTTTGCTGATACGCTCTTTCAAATGAATTTGAGAAATGGGCTGAAGACATCAGATACCATACGTGTTCATCTTTAACACAAACAAACAGCGTGTTTAACATACAGATACACTTCATGTGCTGTAATGGCAGTCATTTCCCGTATTCTAATTCTTAAATGGCAAAAGATCTTATGGAGCTCATTTCAAGCTCTGAGCATTCCCTGTTAAACTGGGCACAGAAGGGAGGATAACATAGACAGTGTTCATCTGTAAATGAAAAGGTCATTTAGAGAAATAGAGTCAAAGGCTTTATCTGAAGTTAAGAATTGTTCCATTACTGAGTTCTCAAAAAGAAAGAGAATAAATGGTCACCTCAGTTACCCAAGCCCAGGCAGTCACCTTACCTGTACATATATCCTGGGAGAAACGTTGCACTGAGCTGTGGCCACTGACACAACCCTCCAGCACACCTCTGCCGTGGGCCTCAGCCCCAGGTGCCTGGGGGTGCTCTGAGCAGGTAAAATGAGAGGGGGGACCGTGGCAGTGTGTTATCCCCAGGCACTCCTGAGGTGCATACCTGAGAACAGGCTGTTGGGGAGGTGGGAATGAAGGTTTTGATCATGGTTAGTTCCAAAGGGCCTTGTAATTGATGGTGAGCGAGGCTGTGAGAGCGTCCCAAATCCAATTCCAGTTAGTGCACTGTGCCCGTCCAAACCCGCCCAACGTGTAATTTGGATATTGTGCTGCCGTATAGATTCTCCATAAGCCGTCAGGCAGGGCTTCTGTCTGCAGGTGAGTTATTTGCCGTACTGTAACACAGAAACTGCCTGCGCACAGCATATACAGTTCTATACAGACTTTGTTTATTAACAGGAGAGGTTGTCTGTGTCTTTATGATCGTATATGGTTGCCAGGTCTGGGGATCTTCATTAATTTTACTCTGTCTTCTGCTGTAGATACCATATATTGCTTTTATTTGTTGTCCATTGTGATTGATTGTGACTGTGACTCGGAGTGATGTAGATTTTTTTTTTTTATTTTAATTCTGTGCAAGTCTTCATCCAAGAGCAGATTAGTTTTGAAGAACAGGTGTGCTGGAAGTGAAGCACTTGAATTTTGGGAGATTAGGAAATAGTGTTTTATTGTCTGAGCTCTTCTGTGCCTCTTCTCATCTCCACCTTGGCAGCATGCTTCTACTTGAAGGCTCGTCACCGTCATAAAAAAATTGTATCCTCATGTCTTGCTCCAGACCAGTTTCTTTCCAGTTACTGATATTGATCTGATAAGTGGTGAGAAGAGATTTCGGAATGCTATTACAGTATGTAGTGACTGGCTGTTTTGAAATCTTTTGTCCTGTCTTAGATGAGGAAGATTTCACCAAAGTAGACATCATGTCATCATATTTGTAGATATAGATGATATAACATATATTACATTGTCATAATTGGTTGTGGCTAATCAACAGAAGCCACCATATGGACTTTAATCTAGGCCAGGAAAGAAAAGAAGAAAGCAGACAAAGTCCTCAGGATATCCTTGTGAAGGCAAGAAGCAAGAGACCAAATGAAGAGGTTGAATAGCTTTAGTAAAATTCAATATTATACCTTTGGTTTATTCAGGACTTTGCAAATGACTATCCAGGCTTAATGGCATTCACTGACATTATGACAAGAGGGGATGCTCCACAGACACAAAGGGGAATTAGAAGTGTGCAAGGTTAACTGAAACAATGCTGCTAATAATAAGCCACTGGAACTAGACTGTCACTCATCCTCTCCTCCTGCTTCTGGGTCCTGATTATCCTGTCACTTGTTCATACACTTCTCCCATCAGCTTCAGTAAGAGAAAGGTGTGAAAAAGATGGACAAAATGCTCATATGTTTAAATAAAATATACTAAATACTGTAAGTGTAGGGTGTGACAGGCCCTGGATTATGTATATGTCATGACATAGCATTTTACTGCCAAATGATGTGACGTGATATAGGCTAACGCAATGTGAAATGACACGGCCTAGCTATAAGTGCCATTTAATGCAGAAAGATGCATTTAAAGAGCGACGTGGTGAACCCACCGTGTATGATGCCTTTTTGACAGGGTATCCAGCCTGCTTGTGCTTGGAGTTGTGAAGTTGTTGGACGATCCTACTTTGGATTTCCTGAGGCTCTTTCCTTCACGACCATAAGCCTGTCTTAGTCTGGCTTATGGCTGGAAGTTGGTGCTTCATCTCACTGCTCTTTGACAGGGTGGCATGTTTCAACTGAGTGCCAGAAGCCACTTGTGATCCGTTACCATACTTAAGGTTAGATGTACAGACACTTTCCTCTCTCTTTTTTTTTTTCTTCTTTCCTCTGTTTTTCAAGCTCTTAAAAAATAAGACAGTAGCTAATGTTTGCTGTGGGGGTCATTCCCATTCCTTCCCAGCCAGAAATTTGACTATCCGTCTTCCTTCTATGCCTTCTATGCATCCCTCGTGTTTTCTTTCCATCCTATAACACAGGCAGCTGGGCAGCCCAAAATGCAGCAGTGGAAACTGAGCAGAAGAAAGATGATGTAGCTTTGCACGCAGAGGTAAAGGCCATCTCATGGAGCACTTCTAGAAACACGTAGGAGGCACAGACACAAAAACAGTAGAAATATCCGCAGGATTCTGAACTGTTTTACTTTAATGGCAACAAAAAGCACACAAGTTGTCATGTGCTGCTCTGTAGTTAGCTGACTTCATTGCCATGCTGTTTTTCTTGGTCTGGTACTTGGGGAGGAGAACTGCATGCACTGCAGATGTTCTGTCACGTCATGTCTCTCCCGGGCAGCCATGGTAACTAAAAGGAAAAAGACCAGAGTGGCATGTCCCAAAACAAACTTAACCAAATTCTCTAAAGCCAAATGAGAGCGGGGTTTAAACTGGGTTTTTCTTTTGTGGGTTTCAGGCCAATAGCTAGAACGAGACTCCCCCACCACACACGGGAAGGCTACACATTTGGGTGGCTTGGCAGAAACTCAAGAGAGCAGAAAAATTAAGTGGGGTGGGATTTTTTTGGTGAAAGTTTGAGATTGTTATAAGAAGTTTTGGATTTGAGGTGGGGCAGTGGGGCTAATAAGGAAGTCTTAACAGAGTTTTTGGAAACTGATATTTTTCTACGTGCTAACAGCCAAACAGCCTGGAAAAGGAATACTCAGTGGTACATGCTAACTGTGAGACATCCAAGACTCTTACGGTTCTGCTGCTGTATCCCTCCGAAACTGTGGTATGTAAGTTTACATCTATGAAAGTTAAAATTGTCAGCACACGTTTGCAAAATGAATAGGAGCAAGAAAATTGCCATTCTGGGTCTGACTGACTAACTGAATATATGTTGTTTTCTGGCAGTTCTCAGTTGCCTGCTGTGATGTTTTCATGCAGTTACTGTTAGTCATGCGAGTGCTGGTACATAATGACCATCACTTAGGCCAGGACAACAATGTTTGAGGAATGATATGCAGAAAGTCAAAAGTAATCCCTACCTTTAAAGCTTGTGTAATGGGGCTGGAGACGCTGGCCACCGCTCTGTATGCCTCCATCCTGCCCCTCTGCCTCCGGTGCACAGGCCTGACACAGTGCAGAATCACAGGCAACACTCTGCTTTCCCAGAACCTCTCAGACAGCATTATGCAGGGTTAAATAAACATCAGTGCTGGTTTTGTATAAAATAACTGTAGGTGGGAGAAAGGAACGTGATCCCTGTTGTCAGGACCAGCTGGTTTCTGAAGCAATATAGCTTCTTCTGGTTGGGACAACCAACCTATGAGAGCCCAGGGCAGCAACCCTGACAGAGCTGCCTGACCCTCATGGCTCTGCAGGTAGGGCCAGTGTGCAGCTCCTCACTGGGGTGCCAGGGAACGTGCTGTAGCTGGGACACATCTGGGTGTCTCTAGCTGAAGCCAAACTACGTTCAGGCCTGAAGCAGAGCCAGTGGGAGCTGCAAGACCAAGCTGACTCTGAGAGCACTCCTGGGGTGTCCTTGCATCACTGTCTAGAGCACTGATGGCGAGCAAGAGCTGTCAACAGTGCTGACCTGAGCCTGGAAACCGAAGATATGTAGCTGTGTGTAGCAGTATATCAAGGGGAAAGAAAAATGGACATTGCCATTACGGGCAGTGCTTTGCCTTTCCTCCTTCAAAGGTCTTTGGCTTTATCTATCGCCTACCTGTGGGCAATGGGAGGCGATGATGTCTTTGCGGTGTTTTCATCACAGGCCATGTTTGTTTATCAGAGGCTTTTCATTTCCAGTGGTGGCCAGGAGACTGCTTCTGGCTGCTGCACCATGGAAGCAGCCCTGCAGCTCCTCACTGCAACCGGGCAGCAAGGATGCAGTGGGGTCTTTGGCCAACAGTGAAAGGGGGTTGAGAGGCCATGACAGCTGGTCCCGCGGACTCCTTCAGCTTGAGTGCCGAGAAGCTGCAATGCCAGGCAGTAGTTTGAGCCTGACTTGTGTAATGGGCTTTTTGGCTCTGATGGTTGCTTCTAAGATGTTAAATTAAGCCTTTTTGCATGCTACCGATGTGACCTTCCATTTTTCTGTAAGTCTGTGTCCCATACTTCCTGTCTTACTACTGGGGTGTACCTAAATCTATGGTTCATGTTGAGAGAGAGGTGTTTAAGTGGGCCTTTTAGTGGATTTACTGTCATTCACCTCTACAGTCAAGAGTGGCTACAGACACCAACAGCACTAATCTGGATACATAACATTTGATAAAAAAGCTACAGCTGTTTTCACAAACACGATTTCTACTGGAGGGTAGTTTTGGTTGGAGAGAGGGAGGGGAGTAAGTCTTGTTGCTTAAAGAATGAGTTCAGACTTCCACTGAATTTTAGGGGCAGGGGGAAGTGTCCTTAAATGAGTAATTAGCGCTCTGAGTAGGGAAAATTTATGTGCTGCTCACAACTTTAAAAACAAAAAGTGTCTTCTTGGCTAATGGTGAACTCTAATAAGATAGAGCCTAACCACTGTTGGCATGAAAATGGGAGCAGTTTTCTGGTTTCCTTCATACCTGACTCTTCCCTTAAATTTTGTTCTTAAATTCTTGCATCATTAACACACAGTTAATCATTTGGCAAGTAATTTAACAGCCATCTGTCGTTTTGCATATTTTGTAATCTAGTAACAGTTGCAGCTATTGGAAGAGACCTGCCAATGAGTCTGAGATGGTGTCCATTCATTGCAGGCACAAAACAGAGACTGCACTTTCGTCCTTGACAGGAACCTTTCAAGTGCATCCAAGAATTCCACAGGGCAAATGCCAAGTCTCTGCATCTGTGTCTCCAAGCTATACTCAGACTTCCCTCCATTTCTTTTTGCCTCTAGGGATCCACCAGCCACAGCGTGTCTGACTCGATCATTTACCACCAGAATCATCTGTGTTTTGGATATCTTTGATATCTTCGGCTCATCCCTCACAAGAACATCTGAGCTAAGACTCTAATTAAGGACTGCTGTTTCTTCTCTTAGAGGTTAGTATTCTTGTACATCTGTGGCCTCTGCTTTGAGACTTCCTGACTAATGTCAAGGACTGAGCAAATTACTCAGAAGTTCTTGTCAGCTATGTTCCTTTTCAAAAGTTTAATTAGCAGAGAATAACACAGTTTGAAATAAATGTAGCCAAACCAAAAGCCAGCTCCTGCGATGTGCTTAGCAGTAAGGCTCTTAGGACTATATCTCTTTTGAAATGGTACAAGCTTAAGACAGTTAGCAGAACTCCACAATCAATGAGTCCCAAAACTGCTTTTAAACACACCTGCAGACAAGCTAAAAATATACACACATCTGGTGTCTGTGTATGTATATATAAAATGAGCTCTTTTTTTTATTATTTTTCCTTTGCATTGGGCGCTTCCATGTGGGCTAAACCAACATAATGTTACTAGTGTCCTTTAGAACTAAAGCAGTCCAAAAGTACGATCATTTCTTTGTTCCTGGAGACTTACAAACCATTCTGCAGAGCTCCAGAACCCTCATGTCTGGAATAGGGACCACATAGATATTTTTATTGTTATCTTGTGATGCGGCAGGGGTTACTGTTTGAATCACTTCAAGTGTTCCCAAACCTCAGTGAAGCTGGTAGGAAGTGTTTAAAATAAAGAAAAGTGCTGCTTTAGGCAGTGGATGGTGAACTTCTGGAGCTTGCTGCCACAGGAGTTTTAGAGACAGACAGTACAAGCAGGTTCAAAAAGGGATTAGATGTTCGTGGACCAAGAGTCTGTAAATAGATAAAATCATAGAATCACAGAATGGTTTGGGTTGAAAGGGACCTCAAAGATCATCTAGTTCCAGCCCCCTGCCATCAGGGGGTTAACACCGTCCACTAGCCCAGGGAGGGGGGACTGAGCAAGACACTATAACATCCTCGATACAGCAGCTTTGGGAGGGTAAAAACTAAGTGGAGAGCAGAGAGTGACTAGGCTGGCATGCTTTCTCTAAGTAGTTTATCCTGTTGCCACTATCTGAGTGAGGGTCCTGGTCTGGATGAGCTGTCAGTCTGACCCAGGAGATAGTTCCTACGGCCTACAGTTGTTTATATAACTTGCACTTGAGCAGCCCAGGTTGTTAGTTTCAGCCTCGGCTCTAGAGGCCCCATCCTTCTCAAATCTGCAATCAGAATAGGACTCTTTCTGGAGCCATCATGCTCTAGCACAAGTAGGACAGGCTATTTCAGAACAGAGCTAAGACATATTGGCTAGTCTCTGTAGGGAAAATGGTTACCTTGACTTTTCCAAAGGAGCTATACTTCATAATGCAAATTGCAAGAATCATTTCTCACCGTGCCGCTTACTTTCAGAGGTAATATATCTCTAGCCGTTTCCATTAGTTCATTGTCCTTCTCCAGCACTGTCCTTCGGCTCATTTGCTTGACTTCAGCGGGAGGTGAGCATGGATCTGAGTGGCATTTGGCTAACATGCTCGGAAACACTCGTTTCACCTGAAAGTGTTTGCAAGTGCTAGCTGTTTCTGCAGCCACCATTTTTGGAATTAACAGGACAAATCAAGGACAGTAAATGCCAAAGCAATAGGCTTTTTTTCCTCTCGTGTAGATGCAATACACACGTAATTTATGAGATCCGCACGTCTTGGATTATATTTCCCCACCTGATGAATCTCTTCAGTACTGCAGAATACTGGTTGCTTTGAATGAGAATTTTCTTTTGGCATTCCCATCGCTTCACACTGTTCATACTGGGATAAGCATCTCTGCTGTCTTTTTCAGAGAGCTTATGCAGTCAGAAATCTCTGTGTACGGTCAGATGATCAGCTGACAGCCACGTGCTGCTCTGGCTCCAGTGAAGCTATATTGACATTCTTTGGCTAAAGAGAGCTGGGGCAGTATCTCTGAGAACACAATGTAAAGTGCTTCATATTTCTTTTGCTGGTTCAGTGCTTGGAAGAAATCCAGCAAAAAACAATGTGAATTAAAAATGGAAACTACTTCTCCAGCCCTCTCTGCATGCTGGCTTAGTGATTACATGAATTAACCAGGCATGGCTTTTTCTTAGTACAATGCAAACATCTCCCTACAAGCAGCTTGGTGTTAAAATATGCACAGTTAAAATGTGAAAAATCAGTGTTAATCTTGCTTTCTTATAACCCTGTCACCATAGTTGAATGTACTTTATCAGATAGAGTACCTTTTAGGTGACTGTACCCCAATAAAACTCTCACAGGCTTTTGATTCTTTCCACTACCTTGCTTACTGATTGAATTGATTTCATCATTTGTAAGGCGTCTCAGCGCATATAACACACAGGGCTGACCATTAAGAAGTGTGAAAGAAAAGCCAGCCAGGTCATACACAAACTCAGTATAATAAACCTAAGAACCTGGCACAAAAGCAACGGTCAGAGAAAACACCTTGGTAGTAAAAGGGGGCTTCAGATATTAGAAAGTACTGCTCCTATCTAGGCACAAAGCATTCTTGTCACACTTTGCAAGAGCCATGATTAAAAACTATTTGAGGATAAAAGTGTTTTCTGGTATTTATCAGTGGGTCATTAACCTTAACAATATCAACATTTCAGTTGTCAGCCAGATTAAAAAAGCCCATTATAGCAAAATGAGCACATTGTACATAGAGATATTGGAGTGCTGATGAATTACTAGCTCAGCTCAGATACATACTTTAATATGGAACAGCCTTCAGTGTGCTGAGAAATAGAGGATGAATTAATTGCTGTGTGAAATGTAATGCTGAAGAGTTAGGGGCAAACTAAATGAGATGGTTTAGCACGTGGAGAGACTTACAGGTTTTATCCCCAAGAGAAAGAATATAGATCAGCTTTTAGTTTCTGTAGGTGATGCCAGTAATGACGGTGCAGAGAAAAGCAGACCTGAGTAATGAAGTCCATGGATCCAGGCTCTTATTTAGATGCGGATGAGAGAAGGAGTCCAGGCAGGAAACAGGCTGATTCCACATGCAGGACCAAGCAGAGGGACACACAGACAGGACAGTGGGTTGTTGATGCCCCATCCCTGGCAGTGCCCAAGGCCAGGCTGGATGAGGCTTTGGGCAACCTGGGCTGGTGGGGGGTGTCCCTGCCCATGGCAGAAGGGTTGGAACTTTGAGGTCCCTTCCAACCCTAACCAGTCTATGATTCTATGAACTAAGAGTGAACGTGACTAACAACACCCTACCATATCTACCTGGTGCTTCGTTTACGTGTTTCCAGATGAGGATAACCCAAAGGACCATCTGGACCTGTACATTTTGGGGTTGGAATTGAGTGCATAATTTAGGATCCATATGACCTGGCAATGCATTACAATGTATGTTTAACATGCTGAAACCTGCTGTATAGAGAGCTGTGAGCACAAAACTCCTATCAGAAGAACAGACATCATTTCAAAGCCGGTGCCAGAGTACCAGTGCTTTCGAGTGAATGCGATGTCATGGAAAGCTGGGGGGGGGGCAGACTGAGGAAAGAGAGGTGTTTGGGACAGGGTGGATAAAGGCTCACTGCAAGTTTCTGTGGTATACTGAGGTAGAAGGGGGATTTGAACCTTGCAGTAACAGGATCTTTACTGTCCTCTCGGTGGCAGAGCCAGCAAGAGTCTGGTTGGAAGGTAAGCCTTAGGAAGGAGCTCTCTTCTGCATCAGAGGCCACATCTCTGGTGACTGCAAGGGGCAATTGGAGGCCACCTATATGAGGGACTCTGCAGGATGCAGAAACAGATGTCTTTGTCCTCTCTGAGGCATCAGACTGCTTGTGCCCTGCAAGGTCAGAGGGACCAGGGAAGAAGGTCCAAGCTGGCAGCCCTGCTGTCTGCAGTGCAGACCACTGACTACCTTGCTCTCTAGGATGGCTTTTTAGTTATAAAAGTTAAGATATAACAGGAGCCTTTGAGAAAGGATTTTTGTTGCTCTCTTTTCCCTCTGGTGGTTAAATTTCAAAGTGTATGTGTACATGAGAATACTGTTAGGGGTTCATTTATTCTTGTCAGATAGTAATAAAATTCTACTGTCTGACACCTTCTATACCTGGATTACGAGTTGTCATGCTTTTCTGAGGTTTCCTTCTGACCTCTAGGATGTATAAGGTGGGTGAATATATTTGTGAATGTCTTTGAAATACCAGAATTCAAAAAAGCCTGGCAGCTCCTATCTGGTAGATCTAATTTCAAACTCTAGTATGACCATGGAAAGAGACTGCAGATCCGCCCAGAAGACAGCACTAGGAGTAGGCTGATGCCCTTTGTTTAAAGTTGAAGCATCAGCGCAGAGATGACTAGAAAGGTCAACCACACCTGACCTTTACAGATCCTCCAAAAACAGGTGGAGACCTGAGACCCAGCAGCCTCCTCTTCCCTTTTGTATTTTCCTTTGGTCTGCTACCAAGAAAGCCACCCAGTCCCAGGGACAACCACATGCCCTGCTAAGGAAACTTCAGGGGCAGAGATGGGTTGGTATGATGTTCTCTTCAGAGAAGTTCTTCTACAGGGAGGGCTGACGTGCTTATTTTTGGATTTCCCAAATGAAAACAAAAGCATATGCAGACCCGCTGTAAGGTGTCCTGTAGGTGCGTAGTAGGTCTGACACTTCTTGAAAGGTTACTGTGTAGGATTTACTCTACCATAATCTGGGTACATGTTCAGTACGTTCATGGCAGTTCCAGTGAGTCCCAGGAGAGGATTGTGCATACATGCAAGGGCACATGGCTCTTGTGTGGCAGCTCTCTGTGCAATCCAGAGCTATAGCTCTGATCGAGCTGCTGCTCCTCCTCCAGCCATGCCTGGAAACCTCAAACAAATAGCCAGTGCTCAGGGAGAATGTACTGAAGTGTCCCTGCACAGAGACAACTGCTTCTCCTTTTCTGCTCTCTTCCTGTGGCAGGCCCCTGGTGGAAAAGGGGTGGTGATCTCTCCTTTTCACATAGCAGAGGTTTCCATGTGAAACTGTGCAGGTATCCCAAAGTACGTCACCCACTGCAGAATCATAAACACGTGCTTTTATATTAGGCTATAAGAATGAAGCCTGGCTTGAAAACTGGATCGTTGTGAATGAAGAAGACTTGGCTTGATATTAATGTGGTTTTTGGTGAAGTCTTACTCATAAAATTTAATTTTGAAATGTTTTGGATTTTGCGTCTTTTGGCTGCTAACTAGCAAAAGGGAAAGAAACAATTAGAAATAAAAGCCGGGGGTTGATGAAGATGATGTCTAGTGGAAATTACCATGCTAACAATAGATCCAGTCTTGCCTAACGTGTTTTCCACAAATCTGAAAGAGCACTTGGTGGCATGTGAAGGCAGGATAAAGTTTGGAGCTTGCACATATCCATAGAGTCTCTGAAAAGACATGGTATCGGTGCCAGCACGTACTGTAAACAAAGCTGGAGGAGACAACATTTTAGGTTAAAAGAAATCCTTCGTTTCTGAAGATTATAGGCCAAATTCTACTCTCCTCACATCTCTGCACTCCCACTAAGGCAAATGAATTTGCCCAAGGAGGTATTAAATGAACCGTTCTGATTTATGACAGACAAAACCCTTAGTGAAGGTACCATTCGCAACAATTAAAAAGATTGAACAATTAACAGTATGGCTAATTGAGAGCATAGTGTCTGATTAATTTGTATATAAAGGTATTGTTACGTGTCAAAACATTTATTGTTAGCAATACAATATTCATGGCATAGCATTGCTAATGTTCTGCAAACTACCTGCTATTCAAACAGTGGCCGTTTATCACCTGGCAAAACGCACTGACTCGTATCTCATTAGATAGTTTGAAAATACTGTTCAGTGTCCTCAAAGATGTCTGAATGTCTATTGTCAGGTACTTCAGCAGCTTTGCCCTTTGCGTGTCTTGAGTTACTGAAATTAGATTGCGTTAACTTACGGACTGCTAGAGCCGGCAACGGAGATGACTGAGGGGATCTGATACATGCAAACGTGAACACTCGGAGCAGCTTTCTGGAAACAAAAACTATTCTAAAGAATGTATTTACAAGTGTCTTGGGAAAAGTCGTCTTCTCAGATTTCTCTTCCTATTTTTGGTTGACTTGAAACAGAGAGGAAGAAATACGAGAACAAAAGATAATCGGGAGGTGTGAAACCGAGCTCCTCTGTGACGATGTTTTATAAATATTTGATACTGCCCTCTGCCTGAATGGAGCTTTGTTTGGGGGAATCAGGCAGCAGATGTTTGGCTTTACCTGATATCTACTTTGGCAGCAGGTTTTACTTCCCTCTTTCGTGTGACATGGTGCCGAAGCTGTGTGTTGTATTTATAGTCTTTTGGGGATACCGGGTGGGATCCAAAAGCTGCGGAAGGGACGGGAAGACTTGCATTGACACGGTTGGCTTTAGACCAGGTTCAGTCTCGCTGTTTCTCAGCGTAAGGAAGGGACAAATGCTGTGCTTTGTCATGCGACTGTTTGATGAAAAATACTGCTCTTCATCTTCTTCGTCTTTCAAATTGCGGACTGCCACCCCTGCCATAATATATCATTTCTATATTAAGAGTTTGTACTTACATCTGTGTTTTCAAAGTAAATAGGGAAATCCGATCACTTTAACTAGAATGTAGTTTCTCTACCAGCTACTCAAATATTTGTATTGCTTTTGCATTCCTACTTTTGGACTAATATTGTTTTAAGTACTCTGTGTTCATAACAGAGATGGTCATTCTTGCAAAGAGCAGTGCAGTGCCAAAGAACATTTCTTAGTGCTATTTGTTAGTGTCTGCTGGCTAGTTAAGCACCACTGCAGATGTACGATGGCCTGAATTTGCTAGAACTTAACCTCCAGAAATATATCCCTGCTACCATAAACAAAACTGGACCAAAATATTCTTGCTCACATGAGCTGTAAGGCAGTGAGGAGAGCAGAGATTTCAATATCACAAGTGCAGAGTTGAACCGCTTGTTCCACAAATGTTAAATACCCTGGAACTGGAATTGTCATTTGATGTCGATGACCTTATCTGTCATACTTACACACCTGCATGCCATGCTGTGCCCCAGCAAAAGTCAAAAATACAAGAGCACTTCTGTGGCCATTTCTCTCGGAGTCTTAGCCTGCTTATGGTCTTGTGTGGGTTGCAACTTTAAAAGGAAGATCTGGCAGCAAATGAGCCAGAGTCACTTGCAGGTTTTTTTTCTCACAAAGCAGTCTGACCTTGAAAAGCCTTAAAGCTGCATTCCCTGTGAAAAATAACTTCTACTTAGTGCTGAGCACATGTATTGTTGCACAGACAAATAGTCAAATAACAATGTGAGTACATGCCTGGATCATTTATCCTCCTCGGAGGGCCATAAACCATGAGTAAATGCAACAAAAGCAGAAGATTAATAGTGGCTGCATAATGCTTTGCATTTTTCATAATGATTCTCTACAGATAGAATCAGTAAGTGTCACTAATTGGTAGGCTCTTGTTCTGCAAGGGAGCCTGATCCTCCCTCCAGTAGAGTTGGAGGCCAGTCTGGTTTTCATGTGGGGGAGAGCAGGAGCAGGATCCTCGGGAACTGCCATGGCTACTCTGGAACAGATGCCGTAATTCAGGCAAAAGCTGTATGTGATGCACAGAAAAAGCCTGCAAAGACGGTACCAGCCACCCTGTCTGGTGCAGGGGCAATTGTTTGCAAACCTGCTGGTGGCTGTTCAGGCTTGAGGAGAAATGGAAGGTTGGCCACAAGCCAGCTGCTGAATTTAACATGCATTCTGCTGAATGACTAGGCTGGCATAATAATATAATTCTGCAGTGTCCTGCTGATCTCCTTCAGATCTCCCTGGTTTACTGGCCGCCACTCATGCTTGTCCCCTGTGGATGCCTGTGTGCTGTGTGGGAAACCGCTGGAAAGACTGCGTACCCAGCGGTGTCCAAACATTGCCCAAAGCAGCAAGTATGTGCAGGAGTACCCCTTACCGATGGCTGTGGAGGCCGTGCAGGCCTGGGAAAAGCAGTTGCATCAAACTTTTATCAAATTTGCCTTGTTGCTTAAATTGGTTTGGGTTGTGTTTTTTTTAAAGTCTTACATAAAGAATAAGAGCATATTGTGTCTTTTCTAGTCTTCTCTAAAATCACAAACCTGCTTGTATCCAATATCATGCCACGGAGAGGTACCCAAGCGACCTCCCTGGAACCCTGCTGTGTTTGGGCAGGAAGCTATGCTCATGTGGCTGTGCTGCTCCCAGTGCCCAAGCAAAGGGGGCTCTTCATGTGCAATCTGGGTGTAGCGTATGGGCTCAGAGGCTGACCATACAATTGGGTGCTCCGAAAGGCAAGCTGGTACCACACCCAGCACTTCAGAGTCCTCCGTCAGACCTCCCACGCTGAGATGATGATGGGCCCAAAAGCCATGAGCTTTGGTTTCTGCTGGCTGCTTGACTTTTGAAGTTCACACACACACACACACACACTCTGTGAGGCTGCTCCTGTTGCCAGCTCTCTGAAATGTAAAGCTTAAATTGATTTGGGCTATGCTGCCAGGATTTCCCCAAGTGAACTCAGAGAAGGTCATCTTACACAGATTTATCTAAAAACTACCTGGTGGTGAGGATCTTTTTCCATTTCCCCAAATACAGAATACCTGCATCATATATCCCTGCTCACATTCTCCAGAGCATCTTTTAGTGTCTCCCCGCTCTTGTGTGACTCCAGGGATCTGTCCTGCTCCAAGAAGTACACTGGAATAGCATCTTCTCTGCAAAAGGGATGATACAGGACAGATGGAGCCACAAGAGAGGAGAAGGGGGACCATATGGGGCTTTCCACTCTCTTTCTGTCTGCACCCCACCTAGGTAAGCGGACTTTGTCCCTTTCTCTTGTCCCCACTCCTAGTGAAAACTTTTCCTTAGCTTCCTGCATCCTATAGAAATCTTGGTTGTCCATTCTTCCCAAGGAGACAGGAAAATAAGGAAGGCAGCTTGTTAAACTAGGCAAGGCTCGGAGGAACGTCACTCCACAAATGGCTCTGGCGGAGAACAATCCCATTAGGGAAAAGCTGTCAGTGCTTTAAGTGCCTCTGCTGACCAGGCGTGTGCTCTTTTACTAGCTGCTTTACCTATTGCTGATTCTCTTCATCTCTCCCCCTCTTTCTGGCTATTTGTATCCTCGTCTGTGCAGTGTCTTGAACACAGTATGGTTTCAGTCTGGTTTCTCGGCACTGCTGTAATAAAAGTGTTTCTGTTACTAAGAGCAGTCAAATAAAATCCAGCAGGCTTGGGATGTGAACATTTGTGGTCGCTCTCAAAGCCGAAACCAAAGTAGCAGCTTTGTTCTTTCCGGAGAGATCATCAATTAGGGCCCCAATCGGTAATGTGTCAGTATGACTTACCTACTCCAGGCTGCTTTTGAAAAAGCACCCAAGACCCACAGACTATTAGTTAACATGATATGGATGTATTCATGCAACATTTACCCTGCGGATTTTGAGACGCTTCTGAACTCTCCAGGATGACTCACTTCAGAGCTCTCTCTGTTGACTATTTATTTAGTGATGGCAGCAGGCAAACCAGTATCCCTTATGTGAGGCAAGGATTTGGAAGAAAAGAATGCAGAGTATCACGAAATCACATCCACTTAAGCTAAGGAGAGCCATAGCCTATTCAGAGAATAAACTGAACATTCATTACTAAACTGCGCCATCAGGTACTTCTGGGGTAATGGGAGATTATCGCCTCCAGAAAAACTGCAGCTGAAAAGAGAGCCTGGCTGCCAGACAGGCATCTCTGAAGGGAAAGGAGCTTCTCTGCTGCAAACCAAAGAACATATGCTCTTCCCTCTATGCTGCACTGTATGGTAAAGAAAAGGAGCAGGGCTTGTAGGAGAGCTGCCCTGACCCACCAGGCGTACATTTGATGTTCAGTAGCCTGGCACAAGTGGAAGAGCCAGACTTGGATGGTAAACATAGGAAAAGGTGTCGACTGAGGCCACTGATGTGCTACGGATTGGAGCTTGAGTGTACTGCTAGAAAAATAAAATCCCCTCCAAACCTCTATCTCCTCTTTATTCAACATCTCGTTCTGTTATTTACTGATGCTCTCTCCAATGTGCACCACGTCATGTTGGGACTTCCTGAAAACGAAATGAGAGCTTGAGAGAGCAGATTTCAACTAGTATGTCATAGCCAGGTAGGTTTCTTTGATACGAACTTTTCAAAGTTTCCGGGCCTGACTGGTTTACCTTGGGAAGGGTTTACCAGCCTTGCAGTGTGTGGGGGTGCCTGTGGCAGCAAAAGTCAAGCGACGAACTGGCCATGTCCCCCATCAGATCCAGGACACTGAGAAAACTGTCCTCTCCTTGTTGCTTGTTAGAATGGTACCTCTGTGAGCTGGCAGCTACATCTCTACACTTAAAAATAATCTTTTGCCAATGGAGTTTCTGTACTCTTTCTGAAAATTCCTGCCTATAAACATGAATCTGTAAGAAGGGAGTATTTGAATCCTCCTCCAGGCATAAGCATAGTAGGCTCTTTTCTAGGTAACCTGTCGGCGTCAGAGAAACAGCCCTTACCCCACGGTTTTAATTTGCTGTGTGTGAAAGCTCTGGAGAGTCCAGGTGACTGCTGCTGTCACTAATGGAAAAGAATTTCAGACATTGGGGGGTGATAAATCAGAAATGTTACCCACAGGTAAATGAGTCCCCCAAACAATGTGAACCAGAGTATGGATGTAGTAACTCACTGGAAATCAGGAATTGACCTGAAAGAGCCTCAGAAAGGGAGAAGAAGAAAAACAAAAAAAAAGTCTTGGTTGGGCTTGGTAATGCAAGTGAATACAGCTGGGCAGGACTGGCAAGGGGCTTTGCTTTCTGGGGGGTTGTTTCTCTTGCTGCATGACAGAGTGCACCTGGAGCAGGGAAGGGTTTTGTCCGGCAACGAGGAGAATGGGTCCCACCTGAAAGCTTTGGCTTAAATTTGTAGCTAGAAAGGCTGTGCTATGTAGTAGGTGAAGATGAAGCCGAAGTGTGAGGCTGTGGTCCCAGGAATTCAAGGTGAGGTGTTTTGGTTTTTGGTTTTGGTTTTTTTTTTTTGTTTGTTTGTTTTTTTTTAACAATCTGTCCCTGTGTACCTCAAAGAGCCATGGTTTATAGCAGCAAGCATGGTGGACATTTTTGTGGCAAAGTATGTACTGTGTTTTGAAGGTGTTTTGTCTGATGAGAATGTTTTTCACATCTCTAATTAAAACATGGCTGAAGGTAAATTACTAGAAGTGCAATTAGGATTAAAACTTAGTGAAACTTCATGAAGTAATTAGAATGGTATTCTTAAAGCCAGTGGCCAGATCAAAAAATGCAGTTTTATCCAAAACACATCTGTTACATCTTTTCTTATTAAGCACTTTGACCTTCTCCTGTGAACAACAGAAAGTTTGGCAGGTGGTTTGATGTGCTCTAGTCACAAAAAAAACAGGGGAGAGTTGCAATAACCCTGGAGTTCATGGAGTTTTGCTTCCAGAGAGCTTGTTATGATTTTCACTTGTCCCTATGAAAACTTTGCACTGAGGTCAGGTTTTGTGTGAGCTCAGAAAGAAAACAACCTAATTGGTCATGTATGCATATCCCTTCCTTCCATGGCTAACCTGGGCTCAGGCTTATTCCAAACTTACCTGTGTTCTTTACCTAGTTCAGACACAAAGAAAGCTTTATGTGCTTGAAGACTTGTTTAATTTTTTTCTCCTCAACAGTACTACCTTTTCCCACAAACCTTACTTCATTAAGATCCTCTCTAAAGATAAGAAAATGGCTGTAAACACAGTTATTTCATGTTGTATGTGTCAGCCAAAGCCAGTGTCAGCCTGATGTTAGATGATGCCCTAGGTTGTCCCTGTGGCTCCTGTCTTTGCAGTGCCATCCCAAAACACACTTCTCTGCAGAAGGTGGAAGTTTGTCACCTTGATCTGTGAGTGTGGCGACTGGCAAAACAGGAGCTGGGCAGGCATCAGTTGTGTTTGATGGTGGAGAGGCTCCTGTGAATTTTCCATGAAGAAAGGGAGATAGTGCAGCAGGGGATGGAGTGAAATCTCAGAGTCGAATCAGGAAAGGGTGCTGTTGCTAGAAAAATGTGGATTTTTTGTGTTTGGGTTTTAACGTGAAAGCTGGGTGGGTGGCTGGGTTGTCTTCAGCTGCCTCCAACAGAGGCAACGTGCTTGCGCGGACTTTCCTCTCTCCGCTGTTCTAACACGTAGACCAACCGTGGACAAAACTAGAAATTGCCTCCTCAAGTTAGACAATGAAATACTCCAAGAAAAGCATAGGAAAATTATGTGGAGAGAGGCCTTCATGAGGGATTCTTGAGCAGAAGAATAGTCACAGGTGAGGTAGTGTAGGGCACGGGGCTCTTCTGCACTCTGTTTTCCCTGTGTCTTGCCAGCACAGTTGCCATTACACGGGTATGGATTAAAATCATCTTTCCCTTATAGTTCAAACCTTCACTAGTGACAACTCTCTGCTCTGCAGACGTCCCTAAAACTCCCATCTGAAACACCTTACAGAGGCTCTCTGGAAGGAATGAAAATCTATCCTGGAAACCAGATCCTTGTCAGAATATTTCCCAGACTCTAAGCCACATCTGAAGAAAACATGGTTTCCAAAAGAAGCCATGGATTTTATTTTTATTTTTTTTCTAAAGCTAAGACATTGAACTAGGTAGTACCCTATAAAATATAGTATATTTATAGCAAGTCATTGCAATCAGGAAAATATACTGAATTTTTTTTCTTTTTTATTCACTATGCAAATCTTCTAAGAGAACTTTGCGTGGCAGCTTAGCTTTCCATGGAAATGGGGTGTGGTGACAGCACAAAGTTTCCTTTTCTTTTCCAAGTATTTATCTGGCCCAGAAAGACAAATGCAGTCCTTGGACAAAAACACGTACCCACCCTTGTCAAGCGGTCAAGGAATGGAACCCAGCCCCACGTGTGGGGGTTGCTTCTGCTGCAGTCCTCTGCTGAAGGTGAGAGAGACTGCTGCTGCTCAAAGGTTTCAAAGATAAAAAAAAAATTTGGTTTTCTTTAAAACACTTGAGTCTGATTTGATTGCCGTTACATTTTCATTCATTACCCTGTGCCGCAGAAAATGCTATGTCTTGTATTCATACTTGAGCAAAGATCTTGCTGCTTTGCGTGGAAATGTCTCGAAGGGTCTCTGAGACGTGCAGCTATGGTCATCTGAGAGAGAGAGGTGCTTGCAGTTAGGGTCCTGAAGTACAGGCTAGCCAAAACACGCCTTTCTAGATCTTTGCCTGAACTAACGGAGCAGAGCCTCAACCTGCAATTAAATCTGATAGTGCCTTTGACTCCTATTACAGTGGGAAATCAGAGGGACTAAGTGTGTTTCAGTGTGGGTTTTTTGGAGGTTTGGGTTTTCTCTTTTTTATTTTTCTTTTTCATCATCTGCTTGATTCCTGCTGTAACCCAGCCTGTTGTCGCCTCTTCCCGAGATACGGCAGAAGCAGTTCTGGGATTTTTTTGGTGGTTGCAGAATCAAGCAAAATGGGACCTCCTGCTCTGCTGGTGTTTGTAGGTGCCAGAGCGGCAGAGACCTGTGCTGTGCAGGGACATCTCTTGCTGTGCAGGTTGGTGTCACGTTGGGGGTGTCAGCTCCTGAAAGGAGAGTCACTGTCTCAGCAGAGTCCAGCGCTTGGGCCAGCTGGTCTGTCTACCTCCAGCTGCTGCGTGGCCATCGCTGCACCGCTGCCGGGTGGCGCGGGAGCAGGACCAGCGCTGGGCAGCGCCGTGTGTGTGGTGGTGCCAATTCCCAAAAGCTACACTCATGTGAGGTGGTTGCCTCTTAAAGGAAAGTAGTTAGGCAGCAGTATCAGCGTCTTAACAGTGCTTAGTAAATTTTCTGCCCTGAGAAACTGCGTGTTTCTGGCAATGGAATGAGCAAACACAGGGTTTACTAGGTTGTTAATAGTTCCTGTAAATTAAAGAGCGTGGCTGAGATTTAAAAATTCATGTCCTTGTGCTTAAAATTATTTCATTATATTCTTCCACAGTCAAGAAAGTCAAAACAGTCTCCTCCCTGCTCTCTGCCTTCCAGGCTCTATATGAATGGAGAGGGAAGGACAGAAGCTGTGTGAGCCAAAGACACTAATGGCTCCAAAATGTGACCGAACTGACTCTGCTTGAATCCCATTTTGAAGTCCTTCAGATCTATCATTGGTGTGGCTTTCTATCATCTTCAGTCAGATCTAGCTGTAAGCACTAGTTTCCATCCCTCATCTGCAATTTAGGCACCACCACAAAGGAGGTATGAAAGAAAAATAGGAGGAGGGAGGACTGTCCTTCTCCCAGAAATTATTTCATGTGTTTTTCATTACCATAAGGCACCAGGGAAACAGGGATAAATATGGCTTCAATACGAAGAGCACTTAAAACGCATCACGAGTCTTTGTTACCGGGTGACCACAGTGGTATTGATCAGTGTTTGATTTGTTTTCCTGTTGTAGCAGTGCTTTTCTGTGCTTCCCTGAACACTTTTTTTTTCATTTTACTATTTATTTACATTTTACTATTCATTATTTTGTTTTCATTTTACTATTTACTACAGAATCATTCCAGTAATAGTCCTGAGTTAGCATCTTTCCAGATCCCAGCTCCTTCACATTTGATGGTGAATAAACCAGGATTGTGCTTGTTTCTTTGCTAAAGCATTGTCTTACGAGTTGCTTTATTTCTGCCAACGTTTCTACCACGTAGAAATATTTGGAAGAGAATGTAGTGGCTTTTTACTATTTATTTGTTCATTTACAAACGATGACGTCTACAAAAGTGTAACCTGATTTGGCACCTTTCTCTGGCTTCACCAAGGAATTATGGCTATAATATTTATATGGCAAAATGACAAGGGCTAGGCATCGCTCTACGGAGATTACCATATTCTTCCAACAGCAAGACTCTCCCAGAATTTATTTTCATTCTGTATGTTGTGGCAGGTGCATAGGTGTGAAACAAATAAATAATCTGGAAGAAATCTTCCGTACAGAGAGAGAATACATTCTGAAATGGGTATCCCGGAAAAAGTGAAAACTCCTGCTCAGTCTCTGGAGCTGCTGACTAAACCCAGCTGCAGAACTTTGTGGAAGCTGTTCATCTCCCACTCTGTTTACGCTTTGATAAAAACTTTCATTGCATATTCAGAGGTAATATCCTACATACCAGTGATGCTGAATGTACAGCACTGCGTGTTAAATCAGCCATACAGGTGTAGAGGTAGTTACCTTTAACGATAGTCTGGGTGTATTAAGGCTTTTTGTAGCATCTGGAAGGAGCTCAGGGTGAAGGTAGTTTGTTTTGCCAGCAGCGGTGTCATTAACATACAATCTGTTGGAAAATGTTTATCAGCTCAAAAATAAACTACAGCTTATAGTTGTAGCGAAGTGGACCTGCGTGATTTGTATGCGTTCAAAGCCGTTGTCTTGATTATTGATTAAGGCGCTGTTCTGTGAAAGTCAAGCATTGAAGGGAGAACAGCTGTGGTTGCAGGGTTTCTTTCATTGGAGAAATACTCGGGAATTTGCTCCCACATTTACAAAGGTGAAACTGAAGCAGTTTTGGGTTGACAGGGTCATCGTGCGTGGCCAGTGGGATCTACTGAAGAACCAAATCGGATGAGCCACCTGATTCTGCAAAAGCCAGAGAGAACCAGAAAGGCATTTGAAGGCCTTTTCTAAGGGTGTTAAAAAATCCACCCTTGCTGAGTGAATGCAGTTTTTGTAAACATGTCTGAGCTGGCTTGCAGAAAACACGTTTCCAGCTCAGACTGAAAACGCCACCCAAGAACCTAGACACAGGCTTAGGTTCTCATCCCAGCCAGTGCCTTAAATAGGCAATGAAAAAAGCGCGACAGGCAGATGACGGTGCTGAGGAGCACAGTTCAGGCGTAGTTTCTGCTCTAAATGGCTTCTCTGAACGTCCTTGCTGCGGGCAGCGATGCGGGCCAGACGACTGCTGCTGACGCGAGTCTCTGCCCGCAGTACTGCGTGTTTCAGGCCCGCTGCGCACAGTGGCTCCTGCTGTCACGGGCTGTTGCAGACGCTTGTCCATCCTTCCTGAAAGTGAACTGCACAATCTTACCATTACTCTGTATTCCAAGGGATCCAAAGTCTCGGAAAAAATGAGATGGATTTTTTTTCCCCCCCGTTCCCTCTCTTTTCCTTTCTCTGTGCTACTGACAAGGGAGCATACTGAAAGCAAGCAGAATTTTTCTTTCTTTTTTTTGGTCAAATTTACTTTTTAAATTGCAAAGAATATTTCACATTTTTGCCTAAAAAGTTGTTGTTCTATCTCTTCTTGCTTTTTTGACTGTAAAATCCACATCACTGATGGACAAACATAACACCAGAAAAATTTGTTCTTAGCCAAAGCTTCTTAGTTTTTTTAACTAATGTAAGTTTTGTTTATATTTAACTGGAAACCACCCAGTCTGCTGAGCCTTCAAATAATCAGCCAGAAACCCCTCAGAATACCAAATCTCTTTACCTTGTCTCTCAGCAAAGTCTTACCTATTCGTGTGAGCAAGCTCACTGGAGTTACACGGTTGTCAGCCAGCATGAAGGCATCTCCTCCTTGTCTTCCTATGTGGACAGGGAAGCAGTGACTGGGGCAGGACTGGGAGGGTTCAGCATGGTCTGCTGTGCCTCAGAGACATAGTTTTCCTTGGAGGGGAGTATTTCTGTTCCTTTTCTTGCAATGGAAATGCATCTATTTGAAGATTTGGTGTGATTTAACAACGTCTTGCATTATTAACAGCATTTAAAACAAATAGACTCAAATCAGCAAACACTTGGAAATCCAAAATGCCAGCTGGCCAGGCTGTTGGTTGGTGCAGAATGAAGACAATGCGCTTGGGTAACCTGAGGCACGTGAGCTCCTGCCTCTCCCTCCGTGCAGTGAATTTCCTGGTGGTGGCACGTAGCTCCCCGCATGTCGTTTATCCTTCCCCCTCGCCCAGGGATGGGATTGTCTGGTAATCAGCGACAGATGCAGGGATGGTTTTCTGTCTCTTGATCTCAGGCAGGAACCACAATGGAAGGAAAGGAGAATGCATCATTTCGGGCTTTAGACAGACGATGGTTAAACTGGATGGCTAAAATAAGATCCAGCCCAGGCATACTGTTGACAGCACTCAGGAAAATTCCCAGGGATGGATTCCAGCTAACCCTGGTGCAGCCTACCCACCATAACTGCAAGCGTAGCTGTTAGCAGCTCGAGATGTGTGCAAAGCACCGAGCTCTCCTGTCTCCTTCACTTTCCCCCAGATGTTTGAGTAGCCTTTTTCTCTTACACATGTCTGGTTCCACATGTTCCCATGTTAAAGTCAATGTATGGTTCCACATAAATCCCTGATGCAACTGTGACAGCGTCACTGAACTTGGTGAGAACTGTGCTGAGCTACAGAGGGTGGTGACTTCACTGGAAACTACAGCAGGAGGGGGAAGCTGTGAAGGAAAAAGGAGGTCTCGTTTTGCATTCCTCTCGCTGTGTGCTTAGGGTGTGTACATGCAGAGATACTAGCGAAAGTTAATCCACATTAATTTCTAACGTGAATCACTTCCAATGCAGGAATTTAAACTTTGCGAGTGAAGTTTCCTAAAATTAATGCTGTGATGCTTCTGGTGGTTTTTTGTTGGTTTTTTTTTTTTCCTTTTCCGAAGCATTTAGACAGTGTGCTTAATGTAGTTCCTCTGGTCAGCTGAGCACCCATATTGCCTACAATGGGCTCTCAAGTTAGTATAAGACCCTAGAACCCATGCAGGTTCATATATACCTAAACATTATACGTGACAGTACTGTCTCTGGGGACATATGTGTAAAACCATGTGTGCTTGTTATGTTTATGTATGAGAAGGAGAATGGGATATGTGGTATTTTCCAGGTGTTGGTCCTCCCTGAGCTTACAGTTGTTGAATTTCAAATATTGGCAGTTGATGACTGAGCCTTTAATGTCTTTTCAAGGTCAATCTGTGCCCTTTCTCTGGGAAAATCCTGGCGAACAGTTCCAGGGCTGTGATCTCCAATGATGAAAGTCCATTGGTTTTAATGGAATTGTGTCAGCCAGGAACTTGCCTGTTGAACTTGATGGAGCAATGGAGATGGCCTGATAGCAGTAGCTTCTGTTGTTGTCTCTGCGGAAGGGAATGAGGACATGGATAATCCTCATCAAAAAGGGCTGGGACTCTCTCTGGATTCCCTGCACAGAGCCTCTGAACGAGTAACATGCAGCGCATGGGGCAGAATGCTGTCCTGGCTTTCCCATGAGAAGGAGAAGCAGGGAGTGTTGGGTTTCTGTTTGAGGGGCCCAACAGTAGACACGGTCCTTTCTCTTCTGTGCTTTGGTACTGAACTACATGCTCTGACTTAAGATACGTCTTCTAAGGGCATTGCTGTACCCAACAGAGATATTAGATGCAGACTAGTTACAGCAGCGCCCTTACTGAGTGAGGGTCTGCGCTGCATCTAAGCTGATGCTGCGCTTTCTGCAGTGGCATCAGTGCTGCTCCTGGTTCTTGCTTGGGTTATTTAAAATAGCTTGGGTACGTTTACATTATACTGCAGTCTGCAGCACTGAAACATCCTCACCCTCCCGGCCCTTATCAGCATGGGGTGTGCACATGGGATCAGTCACAGCCTTGGGATCCTGTGGCACAGCATCGTTCTCTCAGTCCCCGCTGCAGAAACCCTCTAGGTCAGCCCGCTGGGAAACAGCACTCTCGATATCTGTCGTTCTGCATGAACACGGATGGGTTTTTACAGCCCTCTGAATACCTACGTCCTCCTCTTGGTTGGATTGCTGCCTTACAGCTTGAAATACAATAGACTTTATTAAGTATTCCAACTTAATCCTATATAATTTTTATGAAAAAAACCTTAACTACTAGACTACAGTCCTATTTAATATATCTTCATACTTGGATATAAGACTCTATTTGTAGGTGTCTATATTCTAACTTAAACCCAAATACATGTTTCACATATAGTTTAGGTGTAGGCATGTGGACATAGATCATACATGAATCTTGTATGGAGAGTACGTGGAGATAACCACACTGTGCGATGTGTTTGTATAAATTTTTTTAATAATAAATCAGAATATATTTCTCTGTATATTTATTCTGTAATACTGGCAGGTTCTAAGAAGTATACACGCTGCCGAAATCATCTCACAAGATGCTTAAAAGACCATCTCTCCTAGATATCTCAAATGTTCTGCTATATTTGCAGAAAAGCTAAACGAAGTGCTGACCTCTCCCCAGCACCAGTGATCCAGAAAACATGAGAGATGAGGTATAATCACCATAAGCTTGCAGTTAATATGGGTGCAATCACACATGTGCGTTCACTCCACATTTTCATTCTGAAAACCTAGCCGTGGCTGCATGAAGCTTCTCCATCGTCAGTTTTAGTGTTCTCCTGAATGCTGAGAGGGCCTGAATGACTATTTGGCTACATTAATTAAAATAAATATTTTTCCTCAGGCCCTAGGTGGCTTTAGACAACAAACTGATATCCCTCCCTGTATGAGGGATAGTGTGAAAGGGCAGACAGCATTTGCATCATTTTCATGTAAATAACCCCACCTGACGTACAGTCCCCTGAAACCTCCTGAGCCTCGTAACCCCCACCCTGTTAATCTTTCACGCAGCCAGCAACAGAGAGGTGCGGCAAAAAAGCAACTGCAACCTGAGGGCGTAGCAGGTGGCCTTATCTGAGTGAGAGGAGCTAGATGCAGTAATGTTTCCGCTGCCATGTCCTGGAAATTATTTGTGTCAAACATATTTTCATTAATTTTTAGTATTTAAAAAAAAAAAAAAAGTAGGATTTTGGGCCTTCTACAAAGCTGCCTTCACTTCTCCTTCTTTTTCTTCCAACTGAAAAGTGTTGAGCTGGTCCAGTCAGAGCCTGGGAGCTGTGTACATGCAGTTTTTTCCTGCGTTTTCTGATAAACTAAATCTGCTAATGGTAGGTAACACTGGGAGAAAATTAAACGCTACTTCTGCAAGAAAAATAAACCCTAGCCACTGACTATATTAGCAAACACTGAATGATAATAGGCTTCAGTGTTAAAGCATCAATTAAGCTTGCTAAAATGAGTGTTTACTGCAAATCAGGACCACAGCCTTGTCATGGAAAAGTACATGGGGATGTTTTTAATTAATAGAATAGTACAGTTATGCCTTAAATGAAAAAATATATTTGCATATGTTTACTTTTACAGACATAACTAAGTGCAAAATAAGCTTGAACGAGTGTGTTTAAGAGGAAAGGAGGCTTTTGTATGAACTGTCAAACAAAATTCCTCTTAAAAATTCTTATTTGTTGAGTTGCCGAATGACTGTTAGAGAGCAGAGTCTGGTAAGCGCTTAGCTGAAACCCTCCCATAAGGAGGAAGGAGGAGAAAACAGATGCCCATTTAACTAGAAGCGTGAAAAGTGCATAAAGAGGGTCAAAAACTGTTAGGACAGAGAAGAAGATGAGATGCATGGTCTACCAAAAAAGACCACCTGTCTGAAGTGGCAGAACAGATTGTAACGCACTGGCAAAAAAAAGACACGCTAATACTTATTTAAAAAGAGAGTGTGGTGTAAGGAGCCACAGTAAGAGGGAAGTGAAGTAACCAGGGGAGAGAAGGTGGAGTATTTCAGAAAGACAAATGGTGAAACGAGAGCTTTACATGGAGCGTGCCCCCGCGCTGAGGGCTGCATTGCAGGTCAGCGGCTGCCCATACTGCAACAGTAGATCAGCAGCTGCGTGAACGTGACCGCTCGAGGACAGTGGTCCTGCTGTGAAATCAGCATCTTGCAAAACACTGGATCTCTGTCTTCAGGCTTTGGTTCAAACCATCAAAGCAGGTGGCTCTAGGTGTTTGGAAGGCCCCAGTCTCTCTCGATGGGTACAGTGACTATCTCAAGCCAGTTTGTACTCATGAAAAGTTCAGCAGTACAGCCCCAAAGCAGGAGATTTACCTTTTAGTCCACGTGCTGAGATGTAAATAGTATCTGGCTGGTATCTGAGCAGCCTTGATGAGCTCATGTGGAGACCTGCCTCCAGCGTGAGCTATGCTAGGCAGGAGGAAGCGCAAGCTCCAGCCAGGTCTCCACTGCCCAGGAAGCATCTGTCATCTGCTACACAAGCCACGCTGACAGCCAGGAAGAGGATTTTAAGAATATTTCTTCTCTTTTTTCTGATCTTTCACATGTGTTGCTGAGTCTGGTAGGTTTGATTGTAGTATGAAGATCTTAGATTGCAGATGACTGCTAGCTCTTGAAAGGTTATTTTCACTGCAATTCCTGGTGCGTGCTCTTTACTCTTGCCTGAATGACTGAATAACTAGCTAATAACCAGGATGAACTTTATGTCTGTTTAAATGTTTGTGGCTTTGGTGTATAACCTAATACGATGCTGTCCTCTGGGACAACGTGGGAAAATGTAAAAACCAATTCCATGCACATGTTTGCAATGTTAGAAAGGCAGCTCGATCAGGTTGGACAGGCTTGGGTCCTTTTTATAGCAGGACAAGTAAAACAAGACTGCGTTTCTCAAACTCTTTGGATTAAGAATTTTTTCACATGAATAAATATTTATAGAAGTTATATTCAATGGTTTCTTCACTGTAGAAGGATGGCTTATTTTATTTTTAATGAGCCTTCTACAAACAGACATCTTGGTAGACCCAACTTTCACCTCATTTAACCACATACACCAGGGTAAACAACAAAAATAAAAAATCAACTTCAGTTTTGGCATTCTCGATCACCTAATTGAAGGTTTGTATGGATACTTAGTCTTAAGTAGATAGTAGATATTCAGTTAATTTTAAATCTGACTTTTCCTGTGTAAAGTCAAACCGCATGCTTCCTGTATGCAGCAGAAAATACTTTCCCAGAAGTTCCCCAGACAGGGTCAACTTCTCTCCTACTGTTCTTACAGAGAGGAAGATACGCAAGTGCTGCTTTTGCCAGGTTAGTAGTGATTTATAGTGAAATGTGACTTCAGGCACCTGAACTGTAGAGAGATTAAAGGTCGGCTGTGGTGCCAAGGGGCATGTGGCAACCTTTGTTCCTGCAAAGGCATCAGCAGTGGGTCTGGTCCCAGAGCCCTTATCATTGCTTAGAGTTTCCTCCCCATGAGGACCTCAGTCACAGCCTCAAATTCTTCCTACTGGTCAGGAAGCAGTTTGCTAAGCAGTATGACCTCGATCCGGCAAGATGTCCAAAGCTGCAAGAGATGAACAAGCCACGTGGACCATGTTCCAGTGAAAGTGTGAAGAAAGGTGACATGTGGAGGAAATACAACTGAGCCTTAGCTATGTTCTGTCAGAGTGAACAGAAGTAAGTCACAAGATCCTCGCACGGTCACTGCCCTGCTCATAAATAGCAAAATTAGACATTTGTCTGGAGACAAGAATGTAAAAGCGATCCTCAGTGCCCTGGGCATGGGATCATTCTGGTCCTGAAAAGCTTTAAAAGGTTCCTCTTCATTCAGTCCCAGTTACTTCTGCCTATCTGAACACAAACTTCTGCAGCCTCTTCCCAGGCTTCTTGTTTCTGAAACAAAGGCATTTCCATTTAGAGCCCTCCAAGCCCCATCTACCATATGCTTTCCTTTGACCTGCTGAGTGTGGACAGTTTCCCCAGAGCACACTGTCCTGCCCACCCTCCCTTCACTCGACATGGTCAACAATTAAGCTAATTAAGCTATATGCAGGATTAAGTCTATAGGGCCAGATTCACAAAGGGACTTAGGTGTTTGGAATGGGAATTAAGCTGATTATCAGCATATCATTCTCATTATACAGTCTTTGAAACTTTCATAGCCTTGTGCTTGTGCACATTTCCTCCCCGAGAGTTCCTGTGTGCACAGGGAGGGAACAGAATTCCCTTTATGCCGTTCCCCCAGTGAGAATGGCCCCAGGGCGAGTCCTGGGCTGGGGGTAGCTGGCCCCCACCTCACCCATCCAGCATTCAGAATATATGAAAAGCTGTCTTCCCCCCATCCCTGCAATAGGCTTTGCTTGCTCCATGTAGTAGGAAAGCCTGTTTAAACCGTCTTGTTTCACACCTTTATGTACAAAGTTGTCAGGGAACAAAAGACATTTTTGTTAGCACAGGCTCACAGAGCTTTTCTTTCATGTGTGACAGATGCTTTCAGAATCCATTTGAGGGAATCTGCATAATTGATACACAACACCAGTGACCCAGCCTGAATGACTTAAAGTCTTTATTTTCATCTCGGGTGGTTCAGAAGCAGCCAGTGGAATTTGTAAGGCTCCATTAAGATGTTCAGGTCTTCAGGCTCTCTAGCACTGGGGACCACGTGAATACCTGAGGACAAACAGCCTAGGTTTCATTAGTAAGATAAAATCCGTGAGGCGAAACATGGGAAATCAAATGCAATAAGGCAGTGATTGTGAGCTGGTTATGCATAGTGTCAGCCACAGCAGGCTGAAGAATAATAAGAGGGAAAATTATGAGCTCTAAACTGCAACAATTGCCCTACGAGCCTTGACTGCTGCAAAACATTTCCTTCTCTTTGTCAGCCCTAGCACGGGCTAGCAAGCTTTTGAATAAAAAAACCAACATGGAAATTTTTTTGACAAGGTCCACAGCTTGAAGTGTTGTTTCTGTCAGTGGCATGTTGTATTACCAATCCCTCTTCAGATTTTCGTCTTCACCCAGGCATAAAGGCTTATCCCAAAATGAGGAGAACTCAGGTGGATTAGTTGCCTTTCATTGACCAGAAAGTATCTGAATTGCCCGGGCTGTGAGCTTGGTGATTCTGGTTGAGGCTTTTGGACGGGCTACAACTTTCCCAAGGATGCAATACAGATAAACACTGTGGGTTTCATTTTAAAGACTTTTTACAGATCATTACTTTTCTTACGAATGGTCCTCTCTTTCATGCTCTCATTTTTCTCATTCCCTAAACCCCGTGGATCACTGCAGTGTCCATGCCTTGGTTTCCAGGGTGTGTGGGACTGCAATCCTTGTGGGTTGGTGGAGTTCTGCTCCAGGTCCACAGCAGGTCCTGTCCTCCCAGTAAAGGCTTCAGCAATATTCATGAGGGACTGAATGTTCTGAAAATAGTGCATCGAGAGTCATACAATCCTCATTTTCGGTAAGGTGGTGAGAGTCATATTACCAGATTTATCCCATGTTCAGCTCCCTGAGTCACCGCAGATCTTTGGATGAGTTGCTTATCCTCTCTGCGTCACCATGCTCCATTTAAATCGGGGATTAAGTGTAGTATTTCTTCACCTGCCAGAAACACTGGCTTTGCACTGATGACTTTATGTTCTAAAATAGTGATCAATACAGGCCCTTAGTTTCTCCCACTTTCCTGTGCAGTTCCTGGTGTCTCAGGACGAACGGCTGGTGCTGGGCACCCTTGAGAAATGGGCTGTGAGACCACCTGGGTTGGATCCAGTACGGCAGGTCCCAAGTTTGTGAACACTTTGTGGCAGCAGCAATCGTACCTGTTCTCTGTCAAGTATTAGCATGGTAAGCAGTGCCAGTCTGGAAGACAGTATTTGTTCCCTTTCCCACTCTAGTTTCAGAAGGTTTCTAAACATAGTCGTAGATACTCTTCTGTTCCAGCTTTCTGTGTAATTACAGAGCAAAGAAGCCTGTCTTACAGAGAGACTGCGCTTTAGGGGGGGAGAAAAAGCTTGGTGAAGTATGGAAATCACATTAAAAATGATCATATCAGTAGCGATGAATAAATTGTCAGCACCATTCAGCCTAGCACTATAAACACCATAAAGCCTTTTAAGACACATTTATGTTTAGTGGCTGGTAAGAGTGAGAAGCTTATCATTTAGCTCTGGTAGATGCATTAATAAATGCCGCTTTAATAAGTGGCCTGACTACACAGGGCTCTGCGTTATTTGCAGACTCCGTTGCCTAAGAAAGCGCTGACATACAGGGTGCATAGCTGCTTCAACAAGCCAGCCAGGTTTTGTACAAGTGAATCCAACCACAAACAGTTACAAAGCAGACACCAGAAACAAACCAACAAGGGAATGCGAAGCCTGAGCTCTGAGTTTCAGGTCCTCACCTTACTCTTCCTGTCAGTGAAGAGACTCAAGCCCCTCTTCTCCACAAATGGGCACAGTGTGTTAAAGTCCTACAGACAAACTTGTGCGGCTCTGGTACAGGCTCCTCCAGACATTCAGAAACCTCCCAGCCCCATATCCAGTGGGATGACACGCTCCAGGAGTTTGCCAGTGCCCCCTTGAGTAATGAATTTGCCTTTGCCGGAAAGAGCAGAGCGATGCTGTGCTATCTGTAGGTTACTAGAGAGTCAGCTTTATCGCTTGCTGAGGGAACGTAGTTTTGCAATACCGGGGCCAAGTTCCAAAGCAAAAACCAGCAAAGCGTGTTATCAAAGTTAACACTGAATAAGAAAGATCCTCTTTAACTTCTGCAGCCTTTCAGCTGCTTATGAGGAGGCTAATGAGCTATTTGAACCTAGTCCAGAGTTAACGTGTCCTGGAGAATTCTTGAAGGAATATCTTTCCTGCTCTTATTTGAAGTTTGGTCTGTGTTACCCAGAACATGAGATGATTTGCTCTTTTCTACAACCCAAATGTTTTCTTGCCTATTCACTAGTCTTGTGTTTGGAAAGTTTGGCTGTGAAGATGTTTGTCCTTTTGCCTCCTCCCCTAACATTTTGATTAACATACCTGTTTCTACACTCTTACTAGATTACACGCTGGCTTCATCTTTGTGCTTTTTCTTGTTCGTTATCAGAGCCTTAAGACACAGTAGCAAGATTTTATAAATCTTGTATTGGAACGGTTTATAATTCTACCTGCGTTTTAACAGGACAAGGGAAATTTACTACTTACAATCCACAGAGTTCAAAAACACCATTGAAACATGAAGGAATTAAAAAATGGAGGTGACACCTCTTATAATTTTCACAAGATCGCATCAGAGTCACCATTGTGTGTAGTATAAGGGAAAATGTGCTACTTTGGCTAGGAAACACTGAACCTGTATAATTCATTGTTCAAATCTGCTACAATATTAGTCTAGGTCCTTGTATTAACCAAAAAAATGCACTGTGATTAAATGGAATTAGTGACTGATACAGTACTTAATGCAGAGGTAATAACATGACTTCCCTCATTAGTGCAGGACTGCTATAGCTTCTTAATTGATTTTAATTGGCATTTAATTAGAAAATGTGAATCCCCTGTGGCTAATTCATATTTTACACTATTCCAAGGTAGACTATTATTTCTTTTCTAAAAGTGGTATCCCAATTTCAGGGTAGGAAAAATATGAAATCTTGTCTTTGACTCATGACCTTTAAGGGTCTCATGTGTAGAGATCATACATCATAGACTTGGGCGGTTTATCAGCTCTAAGCCTCTAAAGGTCACCATCACCTGTCTCAGTAAAGAATCCCTTTTTCTATCTCAGCTTTTACTCTGCAGTGGAGTTTTCTAGTGCCGAGGTACCTCACAGACCCTTGTACATATATAGCATGTATCCAAGTATTCTTGGCAAAATAATCCAAGAATTTTGTGTTCAGAATTTGCGGTAAGATACAGACAAAAGTTTTATCATTTATGAAAGACTGAGAATACCTGTGAGACCATCCATAGAAAGCGTGCTGAAAGGAACTCAAATGAAATACCATATTGTTTCAGCTCCGGAAAGAATGAGTTGAAATAGAGAGGGAGAATATCCTACTCTTTGAATGAATAACACAGAAATCCCTGTGCTTGCATGATATGAAAGTTTTATTGCATTCTGGATTTTCAATTGTGCTGTATTAAACCATATTAATATTTGGTTTTTCCAGGGCAGTCAAAAAATCATCGGTAATGATGAATTTTTCATTTGCACGATTGCCAAATGATCAGCCTTAGTGCTCCAAGGTCAGTCAATCATCCTGCTCTGGTGGAACATTTGTGCCTTTAAGGCAAATGAAACTTTTTTCTCTCTATCTCAAGTGCAGATAACTTATGGGACAAACTCACTAATAGCTCATCCTGTGTGCCACAGCCGTTCCCTATGATCCATCAACGTACCTAAAATGAAAAGTGATTTCCCTGGAGACAAGGGGTAGAGCTGCTCGTTGCTTTTCTATGTACCTGGATGTAGATTCTCTAATAAGCAGCTGGATCAAGTGAAGTCTCTCTACTCAGCCTTTCTGTGGCTTGCTAAGAATGAAAAAAACCCATGACAGTCTAAGCCAAACCTGAGTGGAGATGAGATTCCAATGGGCTTCAGAAGAGTAATTTCATTGAGTCAAATAAAGACAACCAGACTGTGAAATCAGCTGTTCAGTTGAAAAGTTAGTAGCCAGCCTTTCTCGCCTCTTTCCCAAGCTCAGATGGCTGGCCACATCTTACTATAGGTGGGTTTTAGTACTTCATCACAGCTTTCATCTAAAAGCGTTCAGATTAGACGTCATTCCACCACTGGAACAGCAGGAGCTCACACTGAAGGGAAACAGCATTTAAACAAAGTGACCTCCAAAATCATCAATCCTAATCGTCCATTTTGTAATGGAAATCTACAGGTTTATTGGCTGAATTGTGGTTTTGCTGGAAGCTTGATGAATGGTGTAGATTTCTTACAATGCTTTGGCTCAATACAGCGAAGGAGAAGGCAGGTGTGGCTGGCCTTCAACTCTGCTTAAAACGTCACTTCTGAACAAAAGCATCTGAGCCTTTGGTTTCTGGCTTTGTTTGGCTCAGAAGTGTAACCACAGGGATTTTTCAGCGACATTCACTCATTTTATCTTTCTTTTAATATTGCTGTTCTGAGATTGGTCATATATTGAAACTTGAGCAATTATATCTGTCTTCATGGTGTATTTAGCCTTACAACACAATATTCCTTTCTTTGTGCTATGTCATTTTTTATTGCTTGTGTTCTGAGGCCTTTGAATTTAGCTCAGACTTTAAGGCTGAAAGCTGTTGATTTGAGAGGTAAAATTGAACAGAGAAAAACTTCTCTGAAGCTCACTAAATCAACATACTTGTTTGCAAATGAGCACCGACATAAAGGTTGCTGGAGACTTGCTTCTTTCTGCTTCATATTCCGGCTTTGTGTTGCGTGTCAGGCTTGCTTTCCCCCTTTTAATTTCTTTTTTTTGACAGTACATCTTTATTTCTTCTTTTCCACCTGCTATTGAACTTCTCATCTGTCTTCTGGTTTTGCCTAAGTCTCCTATACCTCTGTCAAGTTTCTCTTCCAAGGCTCTTCCATCTTGAAGATAGATTTTTTTTATTTTTTTTTTTCCCAGAGAATATCTCCAGTAAAATATCAACAGACCAGGTTCTTGTATGCCCCGTAATGGTGGAAATCAGATATAGAATAGAATCTTTAAGGTTGGAAAAGACCTCTAAGATCATCAAGTCCAACCCTCAACCCGACACCACCATGTCTACTAAATCATGTCCCGAAGTGCCATGTCTACAGGCTTTTTGAACACCTCCAGGGACAGTGACTCCACCACCTCCCTGGGCAGCCAGTTCCAATATCTGACTACCCTTTCAAGTGATGAAATTTTTGCTAATATCCAACCTAAACCTCTCCTGGAGCAATTTGAGGCTGTTTCCTCTTGTCCTATTGCTTGCTGCTTGGGAGAAGAGACCAACACCCACCTCACTACAACTTCCTTTGAGATAGTTGTAGAGAGCAATAAGGTCTCCCCTGAGCCTCCTCCAGGCTAAACAACCCCAGTTCCCTCAGCTGCTCCTCATCAGACTTGTGCTCCAGACCCTTCACCAGCTTCGTTGCCCTTCTCTGGACATGCTCTAGCAGCNGCCAGGATGCCGTTGGCCTTCTTGGCCACCTGGGCACACTGCCGGCTCATGTTCAGCCTGCTGCCAACCAGCACCCCCAGGTCCTACACTGTGAGCAGGATTTACCATGAGCTGTATTCTTCTTCAGCTAGCATTTTGCTTTTGTACTAACTGGCTTAAGCTGGCAGGAATAATTCAAGTGTAAAGCATGAGGTAAAGTATAGCTGGATCTCAGGCTGGTTTAGTGAGGGAAATACTGTAAATCCACTCCAACATGTTGATTGTTTTTGACTTTTAACAGAGAGAGCATGACACCCTTTTGTGTCTATCTCCGTGGTGCTTTGATGAGCCGGGGTGCCCAAACCTGAGTTAAATGCAGTCTGCGGCTGGCAGTTGGTCGTGTCTGGGTAGGCGGCTGTAGTAATGGTTGTGTGGGGGCATGAATTAGGCATTTGAAAGCATTTTAGCACTGCTCTAATTAGGTTTTTACTAGGGGCAATGGTAAAACTGCTGTTGACCTAACTGGAAAGAAGTTTGACAAATGCCAAGAGGTTTTGAAAATGCCACTTAAGTGTCCTACAGTTGCGCTGCTATTCTGGAGCCGTAATAAATAAGGATGTTATGAGCATGGCTTAACAGCCATTTTCAGGCACCTCCCGCAGTGATGACTGCTGCTTTTGCCAAAACCAAGTTGGAGAGTGAGTATTATACAGGAGTTGCACTAAATGACCTACCCCTTTTCATGCTCAGATTCTACTTAACACGAGACATTTAAAATTTACTTTTAAAAGTGCTTATAAATGTAGTTTTGCAGTATGCATGTCTAAGGTGACGTTAGAACCGCACATCAGTAGCATGTTGTTCTACATCAAAGAGAAACAGGCGTGAGAAGCATATGGGAAGTTGAATAAAAACGCAGTGACTGAATCTGCTCTCGTTGCAAGCTTGTGAAGTGGTTGTCCTCCACGTTTCTTAAGAAATGAGAATCTCTTACTAGCCCAAATTGGAAAAATGCATAATGTTTGTATGCAATAAAATGTGTTTGTCTTTGAAAAATCTATTTATAGGCATTGTCAATGGCAGCTGCTCAGCTCACTGTCTAACTGCTACCTGCCAATTTTCTCTTTATGCTTCTATTAAGTGAGGCTTAGGGATTCACAGTTTATTTTAATTCATTCTTAACGATAGTAAGCCAGAGTCTCCTGTGTCGGTACTTGTGAATTACGCTGAAGCACTGGAGCCAAACTTCTTACAGAGAGGGAATTCTTTCCTTTTCTTTTTTTTTTTTTTAATAATTGCAGATGATTTTTGCAGTGGTATGTTCTGAGTATTAGGATCAAGCCTGGTTTCAGAATAGAACGCATCAGTAAAAGTAAAATAAAGTTCCGCAACCTGCATTGTTTTTAAGGGCTTTGACCCTGTCTGTCCATCAGTAATTTCTTGGTCTCGAGAGTCTTTTTAGGTAAGGACTGAATAAAGGTTACTGACACTTTTATTGAGGCAGACGTGTGTATTTCTGACATGGCTATTTGTGATTCTGTTAGAGTTATCTCAGAGATGCTGTTTCACAAAGTTAGAGAGATGCCTGCTTTTGTAACGCATGTTTGTAAGCAGAGTTTGTTGTTGTTGCGGCTTCTCCCGTTCCTTACCGACGCTGACTTGGCTTTAGAGACACCACTGAGCAAATACCGAGCAAGTTCTGTACGCTTAGGGCAGGCGTAACAGGTTCAGGTGGGTCAGGAAAAACAGTATTGGTGAAATACCATTTTCTGTTCTGTGTCTCAGTAGGTAGTGCCGAGGCCCATTCTGTCGGGGGGGAGGGTAGAGGTGGGTGCATATTCATGAGATTTAGTTGATTCCTTTCAACAAACTGCATTGCCTCCACACTGATAATAAGTCAAAGGAAGATGTGTTTAGCGAGAGGCATCCTCCTTAAATTAAAATTAAAAACTATAAATAGATCTAAAACTTTGAGTAAGGTAGGAGAAATAGACCTTTATTGTCCCAGTGAGGTTGAAGAATGAAAGAAATGAGGGCTCCGTACAAATGAGTTTATAACAAGATCTAGCCCCTTGCCATATTCTTAGAGCTCTTTGAGGGTGTCAAAGGAGCAAATGTAGTCTCGGGTCAAGTCATGATATTACTAGGTGCACTGTGCATTAGTGTCCAAAGGAACTGTGCTGTTTCTGCGAGGACTGAACTGAATGGGCTTTTTTCCCATTGCTCAGATGTGCAGATAAATGCAGTAACAGAAGACTGTCAGAAAATTTACAGTAAAATTAGCAGTGAATATCAAGACTACAGAACTTCCTCTGTTCTGATCGTATTACCACGACAAGCAGCCAGGAAAGCTATAAAAGAAAACAAATGTCTACTATAGCAAAATGACAGCTCTGATTTCTACTGTCGTCAAGTGATAGATATTTGAAAATTATTATCTATTCCTAAGCTGTAGAAAAAAAACCACTTCAGTTAACCCCAAAAGAAGAGAAAGAACTGTAGGTGAAAATATAGTGGACTCAAACAGAGAAATTAAACTGATGTCCTGGAAAATAAACACAGATCAGGGAATCCATTCACTGATCGGTGCTCCAGAAAGCGCAGATACATAAAATGCTCAAATATTCCTTTACCCTCTCCCTCCTTTTTTTTAACCTGAATTTTAAAAGTTCTCCATATAAGATTATTTTTCTTCTTTCTCTGTACTGAGGGTATTTGTAGAAGTGCAATAAAAATACAGAAAGGAAATGGAGAGTCTGATGAGGACAGGTGACCTAATGTATGGCTTTATGTCCCAGGTCTCACCGCGACGTCCAAAGATAACATCAGCTATCTCGCTCACAATTACTAATTATAAGACAGCTTGGCAAGGAGACCTGAAATCTTTTTATTAGACCAAGTAATGTAGCTGTGGGGAAAAGGAAAAGATCTGGAGTAAATAAGACCTTCTGTAAGTTCATTAAAAATACATGTTTTGGACTGTTGGAAGATGCATGTCTTCCTGACAAGACCATGTTGGTTACCATGTGAACCTTCCTAATTACTATTAATGTATGCACTGCAGCTTTGGATGATTTATTTTTTCATGTTCTAAGATGCCAGGCCTTGAATAGACCTGCCTTCCAGAAGGTGGGTACCTGATAATTTTGGGGAACGTATGCTAAACAATTTGGAGTGGCTTTGTCAGAGTCGATGGAATTAGGGCTGTGTGTGCTGACCAATACACAAATACGGGAGAGAAATGAGGGAAAGGTGCAAGTGTGAGTTACGAAGCTGTTGTGAAAATGGGTAGTTGAATAATTTAAAGAAACATTTTTCTGAGGGGAGGGAGAAGAGAAGGCAACGTGTCCTTTTCAATGAAAAAGAAAACTCCAAATCAACTCTGAAGAATCAAATGGCAAGGTCATTGGCTTGACAATGAATAATAGAGCCGCTAAGAAAGGCAATTGTGTGCTTCCATTCTTAAGAAAGCCATTTCTTCTGGCAACCAACCATCCCAGCCAGAGACTTGAGTCTTATTATAGTAGGAAATGAGTTGTTCTGCTGACTTCGCTCGCATAGTGAATTGGCTGCAGAACTTCTACAACAAAGTTCTTTTAAAACAAGTAGCAAATTGCAGATGACATTCATTAATATGTCTCACAGCATTCAGCTGTGTTAATACTGGCAGAACGCACACAACATATGGAGTTTAGGTATAGATTTAAAAGTGTTAGATTTGACTCTCTGATTATGTTAGTGTTAGACAAATATTATCTGAAAGGACACAAATACAGTAGTTATCAAAATAAAGTACCAACCAGAAAGATTGATGTAGCATGCCCAGGCTTAGCTGATTTATGTACTGAGCTTTATCAGGTTACTCCGTGCTGGTTTCTCAGTGGTATGAAGTGATTGCACTGTGTGATGGCAGCAAAACTCCCAGCGATCTGATTGCAAAGATTAGTAAAATGCTCTGTATTATTAAACTACTGTCATTCTTCCTTCTTTTTCCACCAACACCAAGGAAATCTGTTTCGAGATATAATAAGAAACAACACTTAAAACTTCGGTTTTCCTTTGCTGGGAAGTTACAGAATATGCCGTAACTCTCGGTGTGTCAGGTGAACGTGAGGCAATCCACCCGGGAACGCAGGACGCCTGCTGAGGGAACTAACAATACTGCATTCACCAAAAAGCACCAGTAATTAATACTGGGGTTACACGGGGCTGTTACAGGCTAGTTAGAGGCCTGGTGTAAATGAGTACAGCTCTAATGGTACCCTAATTTATACCCACGCTATATGGCATTTAAAGCTGTTTGCAGTATGAGCATTAGTTTTTATAATTTGTCCTGTCAGAGGAGAGTCTCTGCTGTTCTGCAACGTGTAAGTGCTGGTTTCAGCATTTGCCGAGAGAAGAACAGTCGGGTCAGCTTTTCTGGTTGGAAACTGTTGTTCTGTTGAAAGTAATTGCAGTTTTCATGATAAAATGTTGTATGTATTGTATTAAATGTATTCCTATACTCTTGTGTTGAGCGATGGTGTAGTTAAGGATATACCGGGGATTTCCACTGTAAAAACCAGCTACCTATTCTGAAGACTTTAATATAGCTGTAAAAGCTGATTATACGTTGGAGTGTGAGCGTGAAGATCTTGGAGAAAGAGCTCTTTAGCACACATAAAAGATATCTCTATATAATGGCTTATAAACATCTTCCCTCAAAACCTGACAATATTGAAGGAAAGTGATGAAGAGCTACTCAAAAATCCATTTAACTGATAAGCTGAATGCTCCTAATAACTGAATTTCAGGCATCACGGTGATATAGGTGAAAACACAGTCTGAAGCAAGAGTCTCAGCCATAAGCAATCCTGCCCTTTCAGGACAGTTTCTACACAAAAATGTGTTTTTTAGAGCTCATTTAATGTTGATAACGTCAGCCCTTTAGGTACCTGCCATTGGGACCTGCTGCCTGTCTGCCGGTGCCAGGTACCGTAGGAGTAGGAGCCACGTAGCAGGGACCCCTGGGCATCGGATCCCATCGGTCACTGGGAGATTGTTCGTCAAAATGGCCATTAAACATGTGAGCTCATCAGAGTTGGAGGATATGAGCAAAACTTGCTACAAGACATTCATGGAAAGGTAGCTATAGGAAACACAACTGAAAATTTGGTATTTGGGAGTGTAAGCATCCTGCAGTGACATAGGCAGAGGAGACACTGTAGCTTACATCGTACAACAGTTACAGTCGACTGTTTTTCCAATATAAGAAGCATCACACAGGACAGTCCTGTCTGGAACTTGCTATGAAAGAAAACCATTACTTGAATAAAATTGAAGCTAGTATGTAGATGCTAGAGCTTGTGAGCAAATACATGTTGATCTCAACCAGACATGGAGGTCAAAAGGACTGGCTTTTTTCCAAATAAAGAAAATTATGAGGACAGCACTCAAATGGGGGGGAAAAAAAAAAAAGGGACTAAATAGAAGCTGGAAGTTGTGTAAGAAGAGCCTTTTAGAAAGCTACAGGGAAGGAAGATTACAATTTTAGATTCAAGATATTCTTGCTTCTGCAGTGAAGACAGCAATTAGAGATAAGTGTGTGTAGATGAGAATTCAGTGTATTTAGTTTATCAGAAAGAGGAGAGGGGAGAGTTGTTTAATGGATAGTGTCTTTGGGGGTGGGAGAGGAACATCTAGTAAAGATTTCTTTAACCCAGCAAATAAGGACATAATGAAAACCTATTGCTGGAAGCCAATTGTAGACAAATTTAAATTAGAAATTAAGCATGCATTTCTAGCAAGTGGGAGCAGTTCACCACGGAGAAACATTGTTAAGGACATTGGTGCTTGTGTCTCCAGACTAAGGGTTTCTTAAAGATATGCTGCATTCAACCGCAACATTTTGGAGGTAAACGAGGCCTAAGTGGTGACTGCTAGACCAAATACAAGCAGGAGCCACCACCGGGTGAAAGGAGTGGAAACTACGAAGTGCAAAATGAAATTAATTGTGCTCTTAGAATGGGCACGAGGAGTCGGGGGTATGGACCCTGTGAGCTCTGGGTGACGGCTTCCCTGGGGAGCCCTGAAGGACTTTCCTTCTCACCACACCGGTGGGAAACTGTACTGAGTTACTCTGGCCTGGAAGTTGCTCGTTGCCTATCACACAACAAGCTCATTGCTCTTCAGTGTATCCTTTAGAGATTTTTGGCAGTAGTTTATTCAGTAACTAAAATTTTCCACTTACCAATTCAGTTTTAGAACATGAACAGAAAACCAAACGGAGGGTACAGATGGGAACAGCAGCTGAACGGGGCAGGGTGAACCTCAAGTGAGTGACAGTTCTGAAGCAAAATGTTCTACATTTCTTAAACTCTTGGATTTTTTGCTATTCTGGCACAACCTGTCTAGAAGTAACACTGCCTGGGATAACTCGCCCTGTGGCAGTTGGTTACGGAGGAGGAGCACTGTTGCAGTAAAGGTCGGTGTGAGCACTCTGCTTGGACAGTGTGGTGCAGACCGGTCGCCTGTGGCTCTTCCCATAGCCAGCTGGTTGCTGTGGTCGAGGTTCTGTGATGTTGTGTACAGGCCCAGGGCGTCCCTGTAACCTGCAAGATCAGAGCCCAAGTTTAAATGTGCCATAACTGAGCTTTGTTTTCAAAATAACGGGCTCTGCTTGGCCACAGGCTGAGCTCTGTGTTCGCCGGAGTTTGAAACTGCCTGCTACTCTCAAGTCCTACATCAGCTGCTTCTTGCTTCTGCCTCTTTCAGGGCTGGCCCTCAGGGCTTAATTTGCATATGTGGTTGAAATAATTACGCCTGTAAATTAGACACACTCTTTTAACTTCATCGCCAATCTGACTACCCCATTAAAGAGATTTAGGGGCACGACTGGTCAGTGAAACCGACTTGTTTCACACCACGTGAGTACACTTTGTGGTCCTGACCAGCAGAAATATCTTAAAGCATTCTGGGTTTGTTCTTGGCTCACATCTGACGGCTCCCTTAGGGCCATTGTATTTATAGATATGGATATATGCATATCCATATCTATATATAAACAAACTTTTAATCTAGGTTCACTTAGATAAAATAAAACATTTCAAATATTTATAATAGAAGGGAAAGGATGAGTTTCTTTCTTCTGAGGAGAACCGAGTCTTCCTTGAAGACTGAGCACTTTGATAATTTTCTGCAGCAGTTATCTTCAAGACCAGATTTTGGCAGAACATGATTGAATTAGGGCCTGAGGGTACAAATTCCATTTCAGAAATGTGTTGGAAAAAGGAGGCTGCCAGCCCAGAGACAGAGATTGTACCTGCAGCATAAAAACTTGGGAACAGGAGAGGGAGGGTCAGGAGAAGGGACATCATGGTGTTCATGACTGGAGATAGAGCAGCAAACAGAAGGCCTTGGCCAAAGTCCCCTCTGTGACATCTGCAGCAGAGCCTGGGGCCCGTGCAGCCCCCGTATAGATGAGGGAAGCTGCGGGCAGTGATGCTCTTATCTCACCTGGTGGGAAAGTGCCCTCTGGATAGGCTGAGGGTAAGATGGACTTTTCTGATCCCAGCTCAGTATTTCAAAAAAGTCCTTTCCTGTCCCTGTATGTTGGTTGTTGGTTTTTTTTAATATATGACTTTATTTTATCCTTGCTATGATATCTGAATATTGGCAGTAAGTTCAAATGAGCATTTTCTTCCGTGCGGTTGAAGACCACCCAATTAAAACCAGTACCAGAGCAGCTAGTGTTATGTGTGTGCTTAACTTAATCCACCACTAAACTTCAGCAACTTGCATTGCACCTTTTTTTGTTTATTTTTAATCACTGTGTCACTTATCATTTGAAGCTGACAGCATTTTATTTAATTGAGAGCATTCACTTAATTCAGTTTCTGCAGTGCATATCTGACGGTCTAAGAACAAATTACAAATACATCACTGATAGTGAGTGGCCCAGAGCAGCAAAGTTAAACCTTGTGAAAAACTCCAGGAGAAGTAGGCACCCGCTTGGTAGGAATTGCCTATAAATCCCAGGGGCGACAGCAGCCTGCAGCACGGTGCGGTGCTCCAGAACAAACCTTATGCACAAGCCATGAGAAAGGGAAAAAGGGGACAGAGCAAGTGATGGTTTTAAGTAACTGAAGGACTTTTTGATAAAGAATATTTTTTCAAAGTAAATTAAATGTGGAACTTGCTGTGTCGATATAGAGGCAGTGAGAAAATACGATACCGGTTTACACTGGTTTCTCTTTGAACCAGCGTGAGCATCTTGTTTTAAGGATATGCATTGTGGGGAGCTGCAAATTGAGGTCTCAGCCATGCGGTCCAGTTCCGTGGGCCCTGTGACTGTCAGCCCGAGTGAGCCTGCTGCTTTGGGCTGCAGGAGTCGGATGTCTGCTGAGCCAAGTGTGGAGCAGAATGAACAAGTATTAACCTTTTTCTCAGGGGTCAGAGCGCAATCAAAATGCCCTTCCACAGAAAGTAACAGAACGAGATTAATTTTACATGCTACAGCTATGATTGTCCAAGTGTTATGAGGAAGGCAGGATAAATTCAGGCAGACAAGGTTTCGTTAATTGAGGGAATTTCCAGGCTAATTTACAGGTGTTCAGGGACCTGACCTATTTCAATTTGAATAATAACTGATGACAGAGTTCGATAGGCACCAACCTTCTATTTAAACAGAGGGGAGAGAATTGTTTTGGGTTGGGGTTTCTTAATTAGTATTCCACAAATACGGCATCGGTTTGCTAAGCCCAGCTAGCACTTATTTCCTTGTGAGATTTAAACTTAAAAGAAAATCGATGCATTTAACTTTGTTCTATGTAAAAGACTAAAAAAAAAAAAAACAAAAAACCAAAAACAAACAACCAAAAACCAATCCACAAATCTTGTGCTATATCTGGTTGTTAATTTAAGTTTTAATCTGAATTAAGGGAAAAAAAAACCCACATAAAAACTGTCAGATATTCTTTAGACTCTGACAATTAGACTCTAATTTGAGTTTCATTTGTTTAATGGACAACTATCTTGGCCATTAACTTTATCTAAAGTGCATACTAATTAATGTTAAATTACAGTTCCTAAGGTGCTACATATTATACCCACCTGAATACCAACAGTCACCCATCATTCACTGGGATTAGTAAGAGGGAAACAATGAAAGAGAAGGTGACAAGAAGCCAGGAAAGGCAATTTCCCATCAGCTCTAGTCTTCCAGTTATTCACTGCAACTTGAAGTTAATTGCTGAATTTTAATATTTCAGATACAATTTTTAACTGTAGGGATTTTAGCCTCTTTAGAAAGAATCTCAAGCCCTCTGGGGAATCAGTTAATATTTAATGCTGTTGTACTCCGACGACAAAATTCCGTGAGTAGGTAACCAAGAAATGTGTTTAGCTCACAAACTCCTTGAAGCACAGCGCGGTGTGGAATACACACCTCTAATAGCGGGCTAATTCAGCTGTTTGCAGCGTCACTTTCCAGTTAATACTAAACATTATGCTCGCCTAAGGTAACCGTGGCACTGAGCAGCTACCCCCAGTAACTCTTGTTTGTATTTCATTATAGTCCTGAGTTCCCCACAAGATAGTTCTACTAGTCCTGCGTGCTGGGCAAATGCTTAGAAGATGAAAGACCCCCTCTCTGGGATGTTTGCAGTCTCCTCGATGTAATGGAAAGTCAATCCACTGACTTTGTAGATCTCCGTAATAAGCTTTAAGCAGAGGGAGGTGTTTTAAATTTGTAGTCTCTCATTTTAAACCAGGCTTAACCTTTAGTCTGGTGCTGCCTGGCAGAGCCATCTATCTGTTAATCATTTAGATTCCCTGCTGACTGTTTTCCATCCATTTCCATCTCTCTGCTCAAGCTTCTGGCTGTAGAGGAAATACAGTATTTCTCACTGTCTGTTCCAAAATCTTGGCATAAATCTTCTTCCGAGTATGGGATTCAGCATATACCAACCTTTAGACGTAAACTTGTGTTAATAGCAAACTTANCAAGCTTCTGGCTGTAGAGGAAATACAGTATTTCTCACTGTCTGTTCCGAAATCTTGGCATAAATCCTCCGAGTATGGGATTCAACATATACCAACCTTTAGACGTAAACTTGTGTTAATAGCAAACTTACTCCTAACAGTAGTAGTAAAATAGCCCCAAATGTTGCTATCAGATTAATGCCAGATATCCACTGGAAAGGCTGTTGATGTAGTCTACCTAGACTTCAGCAAAACCTTTGACACAGTCTCCCACGGCATTCTCCTGGAGAAGCTGGCGGCCCATGGCCTGGACAGGTACACTCTTCGCTGGGTTCATAACTGGCTGGATGGCCAGGCCCAGAGAGTGGTGGTGAATGGAGTGAAATCCAGC